>CM035104.1:13135696-13424538 GCA_020205505.1 Panax japonicus
AAACAAAAAATTATCAATATAAAGCGCAAATCTGAGGTAATTCCTATGACGATCCAGCGAGCATTGCGAGGAATAATATTGGGCGATGAAAAAGATGGATATTTCCTTCGTTTCTGGGATAAGTGCACAGATGTAGAATGGCCCCAAAAGTGCTTGAAGAGGAAGATCTGAAGAAATGAACATGGAACGAAGCAATTCACGTCATACCTGAATAAACAAAAGAATATTAATAAGCAATATATATATATATAATAAATGAGTGAAATTGAAAAGGGGTACCTTCCGACAGATTCTCTCATGGCGAAGACAGTTTCATCCAAGCGACGATACAAGGTTCCCAAAAAGAGAGCAGCAAGAGGAACCTCCAGACCCCGAGATAATAAAGCCGCTAAGCTAAACATACGGGTCGAGGGACCATCCATAGGCAACCCGGGGAAGATAAAGTGGGACAACCACATAGCCAGATAAGCAGCTAAAGGAAAAGGACAAGGTTCCTTATGAAGAGCAAGAACAGACTCTCTTTAAATAGAACTATTCCAGTGGCCAGGCTTGTAATCCCGAAAGAAATAGCGGACCCAAGATAGCCAGGAAGTCTCCGGATGGTTGGGCGTCTCAAAGTCTAAAAGGATTATATTGCCTTGGAACCTCGTGGTGTAATTGGATGCTCGCTTGAAAGCTTCTGTCAAATACGCAACACATTCGGTATCCCTAGAGGACATGCTGGATGAACCGCAAGAAGCTGAAGTAGCAGCAGGTAGGCTACAAGATATAGTTCAAAATAAATACATAACCCAAAAAAAAATGAGGATGAATGTACAAAACAGAAGAAAAGAATTACTGGTAAATGGCGTAGACATCCTCTAGAGTAGGGGTGAACTCCCCCCAAGCGGTGACAAATGTACATGTAGAAGAGCACCAACGTGAAATCAATAAAGTAAGGGCATCATAGTCCTGTTGGATACGAAGATCCCTACATAGTCGAACACAACGCAGAATCCCAGCTTTGTCCAACAACTTCACATAATCGGAATTCCCGAGGATCTCGTCGGTCCAAGACTGTCATCCCTGAAGGCGACTAGATGAGTCGGATAGGAAGCGAACGGGACTGAAAGGATACTCTTCTTTTTCGATGCACATACGGAGAATGTGAGCAGAGCAGGGAAAGCTATCCGCACTTTCGCTAGCTGCAGCATATAGAAATAGACCCCCTTTGTCAGGTGGATGAAAAGTTGCACGATCAAAATTCTTGGTTCGTTCCCAGAAATCGTCAAAAGGTCCAAAGAAGGGAGCTTTTCCCCACTCGCTAATGACCGGGATTTCCTTAGTAGTTTTTGGGTCCGCATAACGTTCGTCAGAATTAGCCTACAACGAGGGCGATTTAATATGAGAATTCTATGAAACAGGAAAATGAAGTGGAAAGCATTCAAAATATAGTACTTACCATGGTAAAAAAAAGAAATTATGAATATCGAACAAACAAGGTCTCCTTGAAAACAATCTCCTTTTGACAATGTCCGGTGCGAAAAAGTCTGAACTCGAATAAGAAGATTTAACCCGGAAAAAAAAGAGAGAGATTAAGAACACCTGAAAAGAAAAAGGAACAAAATTATCAAACGACGAAAAACCCTCTAGGGTTCGATCGTCTCGGGATTCGACAACATTGAGATTCGGTCTCCTAAGGTTCAACCACCCTGGGATTCGGTCCCTACTAGGGTTCGCCCGGTCCAGGTTGGTCAAACTACGGTACCTTGCTTTCTTTCTTGATTCGTTGTTTAATTGATCGGAACGAAGTGTCGGTTGAAGCTCCTTAAAAGTAAGTCTTTCTTTTTATTTGATAAAAAAAAAAGACTTTCTGGATCAATTCCTGATTTTTATTTAAATTAATAATCATAATAATAAAAATGTCAGTGTAAACCGAAATTTTGTTTGAGCCTTATAAGTTACTTTTTGTTTGATAATATGTGAATTTAACTCAATTAATGTTGGGACAATGCATAAAAAAAACGTAAAAACGTCATAGCTTGTTCTCCCCAATTCTAATTTGCAGGTTGCATTATCATCATTTAGTATATAAAAAAAAAACCTGCATCACTTAGTGTAAAAATTGAACCTGCATCATTTATAAAAAAAACGTTACAGCGAAAAAAAAATACATATATGAATATAAGCTTTCTGGCTTAAGTTATATATATGAATTGTACCTGCATTAAAAAAAAAATATATATATATATATATATATAGGAAAAATCTCTGCAGAACACTATTCATGAAAGTGGCATTAATTAGAAAGGCAGTGCAATCATGAACTAGATAGTAGGTTTCCTACTTTTAGGCTTTATTTTTTTTATCCTGTCTTTCGTCATCTTTTTTCTTCAAGCTTCAGCTATGTTCATAGAAATTAAAACCACATACTTTGACATATGTTCTCTAACGAATCTGGCGCAACAACAAATAAAAAAAAAGAAAAAAAACTTAGAAAAAAAAGTCAACTGCAGTTCTGCAGAGATTCACATGGCGAGAACTGCCTGCAAAAGCAAATCCACAAACATGATGAAATTCAAGTCCCTGTTACCTGAACTTGAAAACGAATATCTTTGATTGTGCAATCTTTTAATTTCTTCAAACTTCTTTTCAATACAATACTACTGATATTGTATTACTTCATCAATCACAAAGAAAAAGCTCAACCTTTCCTTTCTATATATACACAAATAGTGATAAAGCACAAAGAATCCTAATAAACTTGTTATTCTACAAAAATTAATCTCTCAAGAAATTGTTTTATTTTAGAACTCTAATTATGAGTGTTTGAAGTTTGAACCAATTTCTAAATAAATAAATAAATAAATAAATAAATATTATACTTAAAAAAAAAAGTGGATGGGAATTAAATATATTCCAAAACGTCATGCCATTAACATTAAAATAACTTTTCTTACTCTCAGATGCTCATTAAAAAATGGATGAGATGCTCATTGTAAAAAAAATATATATCAATATATAAACGTGTTAAGCACTACTGTTGTTAATAGAATATATATATATATTCTGATATTTTGTTTATATGATGTCACTAATTTTTTTTTTTTACCCACAAAATCAAATTCTTCACAAGGCATATTTTAGTGTTATATTTTCCCTTCTAATGCATATTGGTAATTATTATCAAATATTATATTATGCATCTTCATTTACAAATTATGAATAATTTATATATATACTATTAATTGTTGCAACTAATCCCCTCATTTCTAAGTTTTCAGATTTAATTTGATTGAGCAAGATGTAGAAACAAAATTGATAAATGATTTTCAGGATATTTTGGGAGAATTCTCTTAAGGTTTATTTCTCATAATATTTTTTGTTTCTTTTCGAGGCTTGCAAGATCGAGCTCCGCGGATTATGCAGAAAATTTGAAGCAGGATTCAAAGACTCAAAATATTTTTGCACGATCGTCACTCCGAAGGCGTGACTCACGTGCAGGGGGCAATTGTGAGCCCAGATATAAAATTAGGGCTTACGTGTTATCTAAAGAATTAAATGAACCGGGAGAAGTCTCCACGTGTCCCGAGGTAAAAGACTCGTGGAGACGACTCATTTGGGAATTGATTGAGGGATTGGATTGGTGGCTAGAAGGACATGATGATTTAGGCATTACTTAAGTAATTAAGGGTATTCTTGGAATTTCCTCTGAAATCACATGCCAAGCACAAGACCCAGACATGTGCAAGGCACGTGACCATTTTCCAGGAAACTCTATAAATACCCCCTTTCATTTCAATAGAAAGGGACTTTGGATTCTCTCTGAACTGAAGACTTTGAAGAAGGCTCTTGAATTTTAAGAGTTCTGCCACGTGTTACTCGAGCAATTGCTTACCTGTTCTTCTCTCCTCTTCAACTACTCAATCAAGACCGTACTCTTCGTGAATTTCTCTCCTCCTCGGCCAACACGAAACCCTAACCCTAGTAAGGTACGGTTTCTCTACCTACAATATTTAATTATTTTTGTAATTAATATCAAATGAGTTTTTATGTAATTATTAACAAATATAATTAGGGAAATCATAAAACTTATAAATATGCTAAAATTAAAATTCTTTTCAAAATAAATTATTATTAACTTTATATACATACATATTTATAAATTCTATTGACTTTATAAGAAATAAACAAAATAATATAATAATAAAAAAATTATTATTATCTTAAAGTAATTATAAAAATAATTAAAGAAAGAAATAAACAAAATAAGATAATAATAATAATAATAAATATTTCTTCTTTTTAGTAAATTATCACATAGAAGTAAAGAACAAGGAACGAACCTACAAAATTTTTCTATGGAAGAATTACTAAATCATTTTTGCTACTTCATGGCCAAACACTATCACCCCAAACATAATTGCAAATTTGGGCTCAAAAATCCGAAACAAGTCGCACCAATGCATCATCGCTGCAACCACTCGATGTCAAAACTCAAGCGAGTGACGAATCTGGGTTCGAAAACCCAAAATCAATTAAATAATTAGACACAAATCTGGTTTTGAAAATTCAGATCTTGAACTAAATTTTGGTAGAATCTGAAAAAAAGAAAAGGGGGAGGGGGCAGAAACAGAAAAGGCTTTAATTGATTAAGATTTTTAAGCTTCATTGATGCTATACCCCCATTTGATTTCAGACCTTTTATTATCAATATATTAGTCGGGTCGAGTCGGATATTCATGTGTTTGGGTGGGTAAATTTATTTTAATATGTGGGCTATAGATGACGTGTAAAAGGCTATTAAAAGAATATTTCAACTAGAATTTTGTGCGTAACACTACCACATCAATCTTCTATTAAAAAATTCTATCAATTACATATTCTATTACATTTTTAAAAATAATTACAACAATAGTGCACTCATAAAATATTTATACAATTAATGCATTTAAAGTTTTATTTACATAATTAGTGCAATTAGAATTCTTTAATTTAAGGAATTAGTATGCAATTAAAATTCCTTAATTTAAGAGATTAAGATTGATTACTTATTTAATTAAATAATTAATAAGTCCAAACTACTTCCATCTCCCAACTACTTCCGATCTCTTCTCTCTTTCTTTTTCTCTCTACGAACTGCACCATCTCTTTCTTCTCTCGTTCTAGTTCCAGCGTCAGTTAATATTTAATCCATTTTTAAATTTTTACGTACCTCATCCATCCATTGTATTATGCATTCTCGGTCATCTCTCCCCCACCAATCTCACTCTTTGTGTAATATTACGTTTTTCTTCTCCATAAGTTTGAGTTCTAAAAGCATTTATTGATATTCATTTTAATTTGTTATTAGTATCCCTGTGGAGTGTTGGTAAACCAACTGGAGGAGCAGCAGGAAAAAACTAGGGAATAATATTTTTTGAAGCATTGATTGGTTGCTGAGAGGGTTGCTTAATTAGTTAATTAGTACTAGCTACTGGAGTGGAGTGGATTTACTAATTGGTTTCCACTTCACCAACGATGGATAGTCGTCTACCAACAATGGTGAGGTTATGGAAAAAGTAGTAGTACCGTGGAGGAAGCAGTGATAAGTAGCAGTAGTAGTACCGTGCTGTTTTTTATTGGGTTACCCATAAAAATTAAAATTGTCACCTTTGTACGAAGTTTTGACTACCAACTGTATCATATTCATAATAATTTTATTTTTAAAATGTTATTTATACGTTGGTAGCCAAACCTTCATAAAAAGGTAACCAATTCAGTTTTATTGGGTTACCAATTAATTATAAAAAAAAAATTAAAGAACAGTTTCCAAGTGTTACGTGCAGATGGTATCCAAAATGTCATGTCTAAATTTCCATTTATGTAGCTGTTAGTTACTTATTAATAACCTTTTAAAAATAAAATTATTTTTAATATGGTGCAGTTGGTAGCCAAACCTTAATACAAAGGTAACCATTTTAGTTTAAATTTTGTGGGTAACCAAATATTCATAAAATAAATTTGTTTCTTGATTTTCTCTTTGTTCGGCTACTCCGAATTCGTTTTGGATCTGTTCTTGCTGCAAGTTTGGTAACTCTGACTTCTTCTTCTTCGATTTATTTGGTAACTCCGATTTCTTTTTCTTCTTCTTCGCTTTGTTTTGTTTTGGTTGTTCGTGATTCCTCTTTGTTCGGCTACTCCGAATTTGTTTTGGATCTGTTCTTGCTGGTTTGGTAACTCTGACTTTTTCTTTTTCGATTTGTTTTGGTTGTTCTTGATTTCCTATTTGTTTTGTTTTCGATTTGTTTGGTAATTTTGAATATTTGAATTTGAATTATTATTTTGAATTTGAATTTATTTTTGTTGTTTGATCTAAAATATTTGAATTTAAATTATTATTTATGGTAGTTATTTCTCCTTAATTTTAGATTTCCTTATTATTATGAATTGAATCCTATACTAATTTTCTAAATTAAGGAATCCTAATTGCACTAATATTGTAAATAAATATGGAAAAGTTATTATGTTTGTAAATATTTTGGTGATGCACTAATAATGTAATTACTTTCTAATTATTGTATATTTCTGTAAAGAACCCTAAAAAAATTAACTATCAAGACGAAAATACAAATTTTTAAAAGAAAACAAAAGTTGAATTAGACATTTATTAGTCCACCTATATTTGTTTACAAGAATTATAATCTCGAGATTATAATTTATAATATTATAATTTCAAGACTATAAATTTTAAGATTATAATTTGAATTTATAATTATAATCTCAAAATTATTAAATTATTTTATAATCTTTAAACTAATAGTGCAACTCCGGTAGTTGTATTGACTCATAGATTAGAACATCTCCAGCAGATGGACTATCCCGTAGACTATATTTAGTCCATATGACATCAATATGTTCTTTAATCTTCAATCCTTCCCGCGATTGGACTATCCCGTGGACTATAATATAAAAATATTAAAATAATCAATGAATTAAAAAAAAACTATTATTAAATATAATAAAAATACAAATTATTATTAACAAAATACTTACAATTGTATATATTTATAAATTTTCCAATTTACATTTTCAATTTATATCCGTTAGTATTTTATTACCGTTCTGACAAACTATTTTTTGCCGTTTTGATTTTTTTTATATCCTTTGGAGCGGCCCTACCCTTCATCTCCTTCTTCATCTGTTTCTTCAGCATCCCCATTTTCCTTCTTCTTCACTCATCTCTCCCATTTAAATATATTAAAAATTATAGTCACAATTATAGACCACAAACTCAAGTTCTTGATATAGTATTTATGCCTCCTCAAAAAATTCAATGGACTAAATTTAGTCCATCTGCTGGAAGAAAATCTGTGTTCCTAAACTAAATATAGTCTAAGATTGCATCGCTGGAGATGCTCTTAACCAGGCTCTTTATCTCCTTTCAATGTTGTTGATGCTGAGGGACTTCTCAAATGAGTTTTAATTCACCATTTACCTCAGCATCACCAGTGGAATAATTAATTATTGAATCAGACTCGATCAACGTCATTAATCTTCTTCAAGCTGGTGTTGCTGATCTCTCAAGTCTCAAGAGTGGGTCATCATTAATGAGTATTACTTGGGTCTGTCTTTCAATTTTCATCTCTCTTCTACTCACGTAGAGAAGGAAATTATTTAAAAAACTTTACGTGAACATAAATATTTTTTTCTTAACTGATTTTAATTTTGGTAAAAGGAGATTCCATTTCATCTTTATCTCCGGAGGCAGAAGCAGGATTTTCTTCAAGGGAACATTTTTATAATTAAATTAAAAAATACATAAATTTTTAATAATATTCAAAGTTATAAATCAAAATTATAGAATTATTACCATAATAAAAAATAAAAAAATTCACCCTCCCTTGGCTCTATGTATATATTCCTCTAGTATTTTTCTAGGGGGTTTGTCAAAAAAAAAGAAGGAATAATTATATATATACACTAATATGAATTTCCTCCATCCTTAAATGATGACTACAGGCATAATTTTTTTGTAATGATAAGTATGTGGTCCATTAATACATATAAAAACAATAATAATTACTTTATATAATTGTGTGGGGCTATTAAGAATAAATTTAAAAAATATATATATATATATATATTTTTACTTTACATATTTTTTAATTTGTGTTATTTTTTGAGGACGGCGTAATTGGACCTACCAAACGTGGAATTCAATCTACTTTTTTCAGTCTACGGTCCTCAGCAAACAAATTTAAACCAATGCTCGTGCAAACAAAGTACTTTTCTGTAATTTTCTTTTCCTATATTCCTTCCATTATATAATAAATAAATCACTCTAAAAGGTACAACTTTTTCCCTTATTATTTGCATGGTCTATTCCCAACTACGGCACAAAGTTATTCCGAACATATGAACTTTTTGATATTTTAAAAAGTCAACAAACGCCAACCCACCATATCAAGTACGGCCCCGATTTAGAAAATTATAATTATATGCAGTGTAGACAGACATATTTAATAAGGATTTTGAAAAACATAATCACCAAATTATGTAGTATATTTTTGCTAGAGTAATAAATAAAATATTTTATATATATATATATATAATGTAGATTCTTTGATAAAATACGTAGTAGTGTAAAATTATTTAGTTACTAAACTCTAAGAAGATAAATAATAGATTATTATTTAGCAAAAAGAAGATAAATAATAGATTATTAGATTTTTATTTAGAAAACTAATGAAATTATATATATATATATATATATATAGAGAGAGAGAGAGAGATTCTTCAACGGACCGATCCGTTATCGGTTAATTTTCTGAGCTATCACAAAAGCATGGATCGGCACTGTAACTCAGAAAATCGTCGTCATAATCGATCCGTCAACGAACCGGTCCATTTGAAGATCTTAAGAGAGAATATTTTTGGAATACCAATTGAACTTTGAAATTCATACTTTAATTAATTGTAATTTGGTTATGACACAAATTTAGTAAATAATTCACTACTATTACTTAAACTAGTTGATAACCCGTGCAATGCACGAACTAGTTTGAATAATTATTTTAATAATTTGTCAGATATTTATGTAAAAAATAATAATGCATAATTCAGTAATTATTTTTACCTATAAATACCTAATAACACTAATCAAGACCATTTGCCTAAACGTTGCGTTTAAAAGTCTACACTTACATTTATAAATTAAATGAGTTATGTTTTAAATAATTTGTTAAAAATTAAATTAAAAAATAATGTATATTTAATCCATTTAAAAATTTTAAATGTACCTAAATCCAACTGTCCAATATTATTTTGACACAAAGTTATCAGTCATTAAGAATTATGCTTCAAGTTTGTCCTCCAATTTTCTCTTGTAATCTCAGTGTGGGACACCCAAACACTTTTCCCTATTTTCTTCCAAAAAAAAATAAAAAAATAACACCAACTACTTTACAATATACAATACTACTACAAATGTTGCAATAATAATCAACCAAAACAAGTCAACTAAAACAACAAGCTAAGTGATATTTTCATATAAAATATTAATATTTTTATATAATTTTTCTCACATAAATAATTTTATACACATAAAAAATATTAATTTAGTTGTTATCATTCCTCTACCTCACCCAAAAATAATAAATTTACTATCATATAAAATCAGTCATTCACATACCGTTGACATATATTTATATATATATTTTAATGATCCACTTACAAAATAAATCATGTAAGTCAATATAAATATATTAGTTGCCCAAAAATCAACGACTGACGATAGAAAAACAATTCTAAAGACTTTCTTTGTAACCCTTGGTTTCAGCTTAAAGGTCTATTTCGTTGTCACTCTCAAGTCTTATCATATATTGGTTTAGATATACCATTTATAATTGAGTTCTTGCTATAAGTTCAAGTGGGTATTTCATATCTTGCTTGATAAAACAAGAAACTTGGGATTTTCACCATTCTCTGCAAATAAATTTCGTTCTGTAAATTGGGTTTTCTGAATTACATTGCTCTTCTGTGAATTGGGTTTTGTTCAATTTTTCCAGATTTTGGAGGGTTTGATAGAAAAGTGAGTATGATTAGTTTTAAGGAATTTTGTACAAAAAAAACATTGTTGGGTCTTTTGTTAGGGCAAATTCTTTCTCTTCTGATAACTTCCACAGGATTTTCATCATCTGAGCTTGCCAGGAGAGGTATTGTTACTCACTCTCTCTTGCTCGATTTGAATTTGATTTTTTTTCTACCTTACCAATATAATTTATTTGATTTTTAATCCTAAGATTATATTCACTTTTTTATGTTGATTATCACGTGTTTACATTTTTACTTTTTCTTTTTCCATTATAAATTTGATATTACTCCCTCTTTTCCAAAACTAGATATACTTCTAAATCAACGACTTTTAAGGATTGTACCTGTAGTATTAGCTAAAGAATATAATAGTGGTGGTGTAATGCTAAAATTATAATACTAAAATAATGTCAAATTAAGAGACATCATGTCACTTTATAGTTCTAAAATATATTTTTTTTCCTAGAGCTGACTAAAATTGAAAATATATATCTTATTTTGAAACAAAAGGAGTAGTATGAAAACTGTGTTTTTTAACCGTGCACTCTAATTTTGATATGTTTTTTTGTCTATCTTAGGAATTAATGCACCAACTTCGCAGTCTTTTCTGAATTATGTTCTCTTGGCGGTAGTCTATGGAGGCATTATGATATACAGGAGGGAAGCACTTAAGGTTAGTTGTCATACACTCTAGCTAACCTTTTTCCTTTTAATTGATTAATGGTTGCTTCTCTGATTGTGAAACCAACAATTTTGTTTTACTTATAAAATTGAAAACTTTGTTGAGCTAGCTAGAGTTGTTTTGAAAAAGTCTTACCCTCTTGTACTGAATTTGAGCAAGAATATATTCGAGATTATCTAGAGACGGGAAAAGAAGTAATAAAAGTTATTCTTTTAGGTATGCTTTAAAGTTGTTGACCTCTGACAAAGGTGTATGTAAGGGATTTTTATTCTCCCTTGTGTTTTTTTATCCGAACTGTAATATAAGGATGGAGTAGGCTGTAAATTTATCTGTTGGCTCCAAGACCAATATTTCTGCCACAACTCCTCAGATGGTGATTTGGGGAAAAAAAATCTGGAGAAGGATAAGTATCTTAAACACAATTACGTGATGGAAAACTCGGTTGTTATTATGTTCTGTTTCTCCTTTATCCTTGTTTTAACCATCAATATGCAACCTGTGTTTGTTTATGCCTCTGTCTCTTACCCTGAACTTGGTGTATATGTGACTGTTTATGTCTTTGCAGTCGTTATGTGTTCAAGAATGCATCATATAAAACAAGAGGGTCAATTGACTTTTAGGAATAAGCCTATCTTATGCCCTTGCGTTTTTGTGGTCTTTTGTGTGCGCGACCAATGAGTTATAGAGACAATTTCTTTTTTTATTCAAAATTAAAATGAATTGTAAAGAGAAAGCTATTGACAATAATGTTTATTGGCAGTTTCAAACAATTTAGGCACCTTTTTTGTTGGAAGTGTTGCATCATTTAGCATAAGAATGGCTGGCAAGGAATGCACATAGTATTACCCTTCGTGATATTTAGCTTCCATTTTCCAACAAGATCATTAGGCAATTCTAATGAAAAAGCTATAATGTGTAACTTAGAGCAGGAGTGCAGGACCTATTTCTACATGGTCTAGAGTTGTTTTTTTTTTGGGGGGGGGGGGTTATTATTATGATAAAATAGTTAATGAACAAATTAATACTCAGTTAACTAACAAAATTTAGGTGACATTGATGTGTATTCCGCTGGTGGCCTTTCATTTTGAGATCGAAGATTCTTTACATCCTTTGTTTCAATGACTATGACATACATATCTTCTTCTTTCCTTGCTTCTTGTTCATTTATACATTGTTCAGTTGTATCTTTTCCGGTACAGCTCATGTTATGCACTTTTACAAGGTTGAAAGTGCATTCATGGTTGGTAAATATGATAAGTAAATGGACTGATGCTTGATCTTGTCAATTGGGAGCTAAGGTTCCTTTTTGGTTTACTTATAAGAAAGTAGAGAACATAAACATTACATGATTATGCACTCTTTATGTTATGTATATCGTGTTCAATCTTGTTGGCATAATTCTCTATACACATGAAACGAGCTGAGCTGATCACTATGAAGCTGAATGATGAGCCACCAGAAACAACTTGGGTGCAGTAGAGAAGCTGAGGATGTTTGATAAATGATTACTAAGTAGGAATGACTCGAAAAGTAGGGGCTTCCTTTCTTTTTTTTGAGTAATTAATTTCTTCCTTCGTCTGTGCTTTGAAAGCCTTAGGGCTGAGTGAATAAGGTTACACATGCGTAGATTAGGACCAAAGGAATGAGCCTGCTCTGGAGTTGAGGAAAAGCTTGTAGTATATATGCTTTTGGTGCCACTGTCTGTCTCGTGACCCTTGTAATTAAGTCACTTTCACGGAAGCGACATAACCAACTGCATAGACTGTATAGTCAATAGAAGTAGTTGGATCATTGGCTAAAGGGGGTTTGGGCGGGGGTTTTGCACCACTGATTAGAACAGTTGTGGTAGCGGGGCAAAATTGAAATAGATAAAATAGGACAAGCAAAATCCATATGCGAACAAAAACACGAGAATTCGAATTAGATCTACGAAATTATCGACTCAAATAGATGCTCATCATAAGCTATTTCTTTTCTTTTCTTTTCCTCCTTTTCCAGTTCTAAATCTAAAGGCCATCATGAACCTTGATCCAAAGCAAAGGGATCAATCTTGTTGGGAGGCACTTTCGAACCCATCTTCTTGGTCTTCGATTCGATATGAACTGGTATCTCTGCAATAAGAAGCAAACACATAGCTAGGCAAGGAAAAATTCTTCAATAGTGGAGGTGGTCCAATTGCATCTCTTTCAAAGGGGAGGCTTCAGTTGGGCTATAAGAGCTGGATAAGTTTTATTTTTTTGGTAGGGAATATGCTGCTTATCTGAAAGAAGAAGACAAGAAGGCTGTGATTGATAGGTATGTGGACCCCTTTCGGGCACCTAAGTCCTAGTATGGTAGGCGGTGTCGTAATCCTTGTTGTCGGCTCTTTTACAAGCTATACTTGAAAGCGACGTTGGCTTTACTTTTGTTTATACTTTTAATCACGCAAGTAATTATATCTTGTGACTTCATATAAATTTACACAATAATGCTTTTCTTTTTCCTTTTTTGTTATTGGTTTTCTAAAATATACTATGTTGATCCTCACTTTTGCTCTCAAGTAACATGAAGTTGGGACTTAATTTTGTAGTTGGATGGTTGCTTATTTTGTATTTTTGGAAATTATGCAGGCAAAGTGGTATTTTTACCTACTTCTTGGATTGATAGATGTTGAGGCTAATTTTCTTGGTAAGCCTTTTTCTGCTAATAATGTGCTACCTTGCGTTTGCTTCATCTCCTAAACATGCTTTAAGTTATTGAAATTGGCAAGTGAGTAGGGTTGCAAATTTTTGCCATAAGGATGGAACGCAAAATTTAGCAGATATATTGATTTACATGCCGTCTTTCATAACATCTAGGATTAACCTTGCATTTACTACTCTTTTTGCCAAAAGTTTTATCCTTCATCCCCTTTAGCAGATATATTCACTTAGATGCCATCTTTCATAACATCTTGGATGATAACCTTGCATTTAGTACTTCTCATTTTGCCAAAAAAATTTATCCTTCATCCCCTCTTTCTCTCTCGGATATCAGTGAAGGATTGCTTTACTGTAGAATCTTGTAGTACAACTTGGATTGTCATATAGAAAGTTTAGTAGCATATTATTTTATGGCAATAATCAAAAGTTTCTCAAAGTTGTGTCCAGATGATGTGGTGTGCATATCGTGCAAGCAAGATATAGCAGCTCTCATGTTATTTATACTTAATGATGACCTTGTCAAATTGCATTAATATTGACAAAGAAGTACAGACACAAAATGGTAGAAAGTACTTTATCGTTAAAGACCAATACCTTGAATGTTTAAGTACTGCTGATCCATTAAATATGTCAGTTTGAAAATAACCTTGGTGAATCACTGGTAAAAGCAGTAATTGTAATACAGATGAATTCTTGTTCTTTTCCTTTTCCTAATTAAAGTTAATGCACTCTAGTGTTATTTGGACATTCTTGCTACATGAGGAACACCACTGACAAACTTTCTATGTGAAAAAAGAAAATATAAATTGACGTTTTAAATTTTTACATAATGCTGTTTGACGTGCAGTGGTGAAGGCATACCAGTACACATCCTTGACAAGTGTTATGCTACTGGATTGTTGGTCAATCCCATGTGTTATACTTCTTACATGGTTATTCTTGAAGACAAAATACAGATTCAGGAAATATGTTGGTGTTGCTATATGTGTTGCTGGTCTAGTGGTGGTTATATTTTCAGATGTGCATGCATCAGATCGATCAAGTAAATATTCTATCACCTTGCTTAAAGTTTTGTTGTTTTCTATGTTATGATGTTTCCATATGTTTCTGTTGAAATCATAACTGGAGAAAATCTAGTCACTGCCCTACCGTGTTGGACTAATCATCACGTGTGATCACTCAAATTTTTCCAGTGCAACTAATCTTCATGCCCTTAAATTGTTGGTGTTACAAATTACTGAATATGTATATTCTCACCAATCTTATCATACTCATTAAACTGGAATGCTTAACTAATGTAAGTTCCTCTACCAGAAGGAGAAGATACAGGTATTTGCATCTAATAATGTGAACACTATGATTTGATCAAGACAATATTCTCATCTATGATGTATGATTTAAATCTGATAACAATGTATGTTTTAATTGTTTACTTTTCCATATTTCTCTTTTCACTTGCATAAGTTTTTGTTATATTGTAAAGTGTATGTTTATGTTGTGTTCCTGATATAGAAAGTTTGTGATGTTTGTAGGCGGGAGCAACCCTTTGAAAGGGGACGTGTTGGTAATTTCAGGGTCTATGCTTTACGCCATCAGTAATGTCAGTGAGGTAAACAAATTTACAATAGTTGGTTATGCCAGATGCCACATATCAATGTATGGTTCATGCAGTTCATTGAACTTTAGTGTGCTTCCTGTCAGTGTGGTAAACAAATTTACAATAGTTAGTTATGCCAGATGCCACACATCAATGTATGGTTCATGCAGTTCATTGAACTTTATTGTGCTTCCTGATTCCTTCATTTTGCTCCATATTTATGGGGGTTTCTCTTCATTTGTTTGCGAAATTTTGTTGCTTTCCAAGACAGTCTCGCCCTTCTTCTTTGCTCCCTCCATTTACATTCTTTTACCCTCCAATTCCTCTTTCATTTCTCATTGTTACCTTTTGTACCTGGCTTAAGCTTGAATCCTTTATACTTATTTCACATTCTCGTTATCGCTTATGGTTGGAACTTGGAAGTATTTACATTTCTATCGACAATCTTTCATGGAAATTCACTCTCTCCGTCCCTGCAAATGCAACTTCGTATTTGGTTTTTTAATGATTGAGGATTATTAAATATAAGATTACTCAAATTTCCTTTTTAAAGAATACTTTGGCTTGTTATACGTCTTCTCAGTTCATTGCTCAATTCCTGAGGCCTGCAATTATATGAACATATATGTATTGAATTTCACCTTCAAAATATATGTTATTGAATTCTTGTTAATTTAGATATTTACTTGCCTCCAACAAAATAAAAATGAGAAAACTTACCTAATTTTGGCACCATTAATCCTCCTCCTTTGTCTTATGTAGGAGTTTTTTGTAAAAACTGCTGATAGAGTTGAGCTAATGGGAATGTTGGGCCTTTTTGGCGCTATTTTCAGTGCTATTCAGATGTATCCTTTAATTTCAGAGATATGGAATTTTCTAATTGTTTTCATTGTACCATGATAAAAGGTGTTTGGGTTTATTTACTATATCTTGATGATTACGATAGTTAACATATCCATAATATGCATGTAGCATTCTGATATTAGTATTAATTAATCTAAATGTGTGTACTATATAACCCTACAATGTGTGTGATTCTGTGGTCCCTATCTGTCATCACTTTTTTATTCTTTAACCATGACTACAGAAGTATACTCGAGCGCAATGAGCTGAAATCCATCCACTGGTCAGCTGGGGCGGTGAGTCTCTCTCCCCTCTATCTATCTCTCCACTTGAATATTTTTTTCTTGCGTGTGCGCGTGTATTTTTCTGTTTGTCTGTGTTTTGGTGCATGTTAGTGTATGCGTACCCAGATATCTCTCCATCTCTATCAAACCCAAATTCAGAGTATTGATGTTGCAAGGAAGCACTAGATAAAACCTGTTATTATAGTTATCTTCTATACCTTTTCGTGACAACGTTTAAGCACACTCTTTAAAATAGCAGTATAAGGTGGAATATAGTTTACTTTATCAGTGCAGATGAATACACAAGTAAATCAGTCATTGTTTATTTCCGAATCAAACACACCCAATAAAATTTCATTTAAAAGATGTTTCTTATCACTCAAACTTGTAAACTTTTTTATAAACTTCTTTTTCTTTTGTCCCTTTTTAACACTTTAAACTTGTCAAGTATTTTGTGGAAGACTCTTTGTCTATGTGACCTGTTTTTCTAGACATAAAGTTGGTAGTTTAAATTGAATAGATAATAAAGTGATAATGGCCACTATTTCGCATGCATTACAACTCTCTCTCTCTCTCTCTCTCTCTCACACACACACGCACACAAAAAAAATACACACGTGTAAAGTGAGTAAATATGTCTCTATTTAAACAACTAATCTTTGATATCTCCTTTACAGTCATCACCTTTTGCAGATGATAGATAAGATGATACAACAAGGAAATGGTCGCTTGTAAAATGATAGAAACATAAGTGTAATGAATATCTCTAGGTTTAGTATGATTTTGTTTGCTTCATTATAAACTATATTACATCTCTGGAAACACCTAGTAATGCGCTTATTAGTTGATTCATTAGCCTAAGCCTATATAATTGGTTAGCTTGCTTGTAATCTCTATGATATTTGCTATTATTCTATGCAGTGGAGTTTTATTTTATATACTTTGTGTTTCTTTGCTTTAGGCACTTCCATTCACTGGATTTGCAGCGGCAATGTTTTTATTTTACTCAGGAGTCCCCATTTTGCTGAAGGTATGAACTTCAACAATCATTTGATACCACGACAATATGTGCTAGTATTGCCCTCCCAATATTGATTCAATCCTTTCTTGTCATTTCCTTTCTCCTAATCAAGGGGTTTGTTATATTAAATCAATTTTTCTTGAAAATGTTCTTTCAAATGTGGATCACAAGTATCATTCTAGTATAATAATATCATTTGGTTAACCATCGCATTTTAATTTAATTTATTAAAATGAATTATATCCAATTATGCAATTGGAAATTACTGGGATTTTAAATTTTAACAAAAAAAAAAATCTTTTGACTTTATTGCATATCTTTGTCATGAACAGTATTACAC
This sequence comes from Panax japonicus, assembly GCA_020205505.1. Taxonomy (NCBI): domain Eukaryota; kingdom Viridiplantae; phylum Streptophyta; class Magnoliopsida; order Apiales; family Araliaceae; genus Panax; species Panax japonicus. Next base: position 13,153,198 of record CM035104.1, read on the forward strand.
TTGTTTATATCTTATCTAGTCTTTCTGTTCTGAACTTCTTGCTTTTCCGTGCAGATGAGTGGGTCAACAATGCTAAACTTGTCATTACTAACATCAGACATGTGGTCCGTCTTAATTCGCATATTTGCATACCATGAGAAGGTTTGGGAGATATACATATACATGTGCACTTGTAAGAATCTGGAACTGCCAATCTTAAGTCAATTTTTCTCTACAGGTTGATTATATGTACTTCATAGCCTTTGCTGCTGTTGCTGTTGGGCTGGTTGTATATTCAGGGTATGTTTTCAATTTCCTTTGGGAATTTATCCTCTTCTTGTAGATAGGAATAGGACCTTAATTTTGCATTGCAAGAGCCACTTGTGCAAGGGTATGATTGTTGGACACCTTATTTTAGCGTAAAAAAATGGCAAATTTGAGGAGTACAAAATTGGCAAAAAATGACAAATTGAAAACCAAATGATGTGTGCCATGGATAATAAGAGTTGCTGCCGCAAAGCTGAATAGGAAAGCGGCTAAGCTAACTGATGAGTTCCTTTTTAGCCTTTTTCTAAAGGCTAGCAAGTAGCTGCTATAACACTATTCGGACAAATTCTTGTTCATTGGAGATCGGGTGGTTCAAATTTAAAAATTTTAGTCCATCCACTACTATTAGTAGTGGCTGGTATTTATTTTCTTAAATCTGGACTACACATTTATCCTATGAACGGTCAAAGATGTACTTGCTATGGACCACTTATATACATATATTATAATAATTATTAGAAATACAAGTTAGCCTTGTTTTATTTGAATGTTTTAAAACTCCTGCAGAAACAAGTGTTTACATGATACTGAATTTCGACAGTGCAACTGAATTTAGTCTTCACTGCTTATCCTTTGTTGAGTGTGGGTTTAATACAAAATTTACATTCGACTATCTATGCTTCTCTGATCTTACTACAGGGGCGATAAAGAAGTAGATCAAAACCGTGCTGAGGTTGGTGATAAAAAGGTTGAACAAAGCAAGCATTTTGATGAGGAGGCTTCGTTGGTAAATCCAGATAAAAAGGCAATGGCCCGGAGCTCAAAAGCCGGAGATGGCAATAAGCAAGACTATGCTACCACCAGCAGAGGACACGTATGAAAGTGATCAGAAGGATAAAGATATACTACAAGGGAAGAATATATATAGATATAGAAGATTCATGCATGCTTATTCGCTATTTGAAATGGCCAAGTGCCGTCATTGAGAAGGGAAATCCAGATGTTTGTCATATCGGTATCCAATTGTGAAGGGAGAGGGGAATGGGAGATTGTTGGTCATGTGACTCGTGTTGATAATGACACTGCTTAAGAAACAATTGGGGACTAGTTGCTATTGCATAACTGCACAAGTGCGGTTGGTTCATTCGATTTTCTTGATCTAACTTTTACAATGTTACCAGTTTTCCATCCGGTATTGTTGTAGGCATGATACAAAGATAACTATTTCATTTTCAATTACGGATAAAAATCCCTTATTTGTAAATTTTTAGATAAGAGAGAAGAAAAAAGAAAGAAGGAAATTCCCAACAATTTCCTTCAGAAGTAGGAAAGATTTGGAAGGAAATTTGCAAAATACTTGGCTTACAAATTAAAATACCAAAAACTACCTTTGTAATAATTTCTAAAATGTAATCTTATACGGTAAAATAATATTATGCTATTTAAGTTAAAATTTTCTTTCAAAACTCAAAAAAACACGGAAGGGAAGTAAATTCCCTTCCCTTCCCTTCCCTTCCCTTCCCTTCATTCTTTTTTTTTTTCTCAAAATTTTTAAAGAGAATTAATATTTTCGCAGGAGTATTTGATATTTTCGCATGTCGTCCCCACCTTTTAAGTAAATAATCTGTTTATGCCTAATTTGCCCCCTCGGAAAGAAAAGTTTGCCCGCCCTCCATCTGCAGTTGCCTTTTTCTCTCTTTACCCACCATTATCTCAATTTTAAATGGGTCCTTAACACTAATATAAAATAATTAGAAATTATTTATAATAACAATACATCCACAAAATAATTACAGAAATAACACAACACAATAATATGTTGTTAAAATTACGAAACATTAACTCCCTACACGTCAGTTACCAACTTTCATATTTACAACTAGCCAATCCTAAATTCAAGCTAATGAAAAAAACGGGCAACATTGAGATCGGAAAAACAGAGCAACGACATATCGTAGAAGACGAATTCTCTAACGGCGATGCAACTCTGAGATCGAAAAATATCGGATCAACAACAACTTCAAGATCAGTAACTAGAAACTTACGTAATATACTGATTGTTGATTGATTCGTTACAGATTTGTATACTGAGGTATTTGAGTTTAAAGTTTATATGCATATAGTTACCTCGTGGTTACTACGTATTCATATATTGGTTACATTTCTTAAGTTTTTCGCTCTTTAATTGGTCACAAAGTCAATATACTGACTGTTTTGATTGTAAAAATGCATTAAAAAATATCTATATAATAAAACAGAACCCATTTTGAATTTTTCATTTAACAAAACACAAGGACGGTTCAGATTCATTCTAACTTGATTCTTCCAACTTAATTTAAAGGCTCATATTTCTTCCCGCCCAAATCAAATTCACCCATACACCCTACTCACTCACGTTCACACACAAAAACTCTCTCTCCTCTCTTCTTCACACACAAACAAATAATAATAATAATTATAATAATAGTACTAATAATAATAATTATGCTTATTATAATAGTACTAATAATAATAATAGTAATAATTATTATTATTATAATAATTATAATAATAATAATAATAATAATAATAATAATAGTAATAATAATAATAATAATTATTATAATAATAGTAATAGTAATAGTAATAGTAATAGTAATAGTAATAATAATAATAATAATAATAATAATTATTATTATAAGTATAATAATTATTCAGATTCATAATTAATAAATACAACTAATAATAATAATACTAATAACTATTATTATAATAATAAGAACAATAATAATAATAATAATTATTATTATAATAGTAATAATAATAGTAATATTAATAATAATAATAATTATAATTATAGTAATAATAATAATTATTATAATAGGTATAATAATTATTCAGATTCATAATTAATAAATATTCAGATTCATTCTAATTAATTTGGGCGGAAAAGCACAAGTACGTTTTAGATTAATTCTAATTTTAATTCAAAATAATAATTATTATAATATAATAATTATACTACTACTACTACTACTGTAATACCCGAAAAAAATATATTAAATAATACAAATTATTTAATTTTAAACCATATTAATTGGACTTTGTTTTCTTATTTGGGCTATTATGTTATTTGGGTCAAATTAATCAGTATAATTTGTGGACTATAATAAGTAAATGGATTATATTAATTTGGGCATTTATATTAATTGGGTTAATTTATATTTGTGCAATTTTTTTTAAATCCAATTAATTAAGAGGATTAATATAATGTATAATTAATAAATAGGTAAAACCTAACTACTTCTTTTATCTGATACGAACTACTTAAAAGAAAAAAAAATTGGTTGCGGTTGCTCTCCTTCATTTATACGAACTGGGCAAAGGTGAAGGCAATTTTTGGGAGTAAAGAAACATAACCAAGGTTAGTCTGTAACTTGAATTATATGCTTTCTTCATGAAATTGTTTTATCTAAGGTTGCTAATAATAATAATAAGAATTCTAATGATTTAATTTGTGAAAATAAAAAAAAACTGTCGGATGTGTATACATATGTTTACCGAATTATTATGTAGGAGCAAGGCAATAGACTATATAAATATTATATATATATATATATATATATATATATATATATATATATATGTGCGAAGTTTGATGAAAATAAAAAAATAAAATTAACATGATGCGGAAGATAAGCTGCTGCATGTAAGTAACTAAGATTATATATATATATATATATATATCATGTATTGGGTTGCCTGTAACACTGCTGTAGGTGTAGAATTTATTATATATATATAGATATATATTATATTATATTTTAATAATCTTTTGGCATATTATATTTTAATACGTATTTGGCCAAGAAACTTATAAATCGAAATTGATAAATCAAATTGAGGTTATGTATATGAATTTGAATTAATTAATTTTGTTGACATAGTTATAAAAAATTTTAATAATAAATTTAATAGTATTATGTTATTAATGATTAGATTGTAATAAAATCTTATTAAATTGTTTAAATTGAACGGAAGGAATTTAAAGAGTTATTTTTAGAATATAAATTTTGGAGTATTAGTAATTGATAAAAGGCGATGATTAAAGGCATATTAAATTGATTATGAATTATTTTGGGAATTATTAGTTTGGATTATTTTAAATTGAGGTGAATATGTTTAGGTTGTGAATGACGTTTCATATTTGATATAGTTGACATTTGAGGATAAGATTTGGTGGAGTGTGATATAAATTTTGACAACCCCAAAATAAGTCCATTCCATCCAACCCATTCTGAGTCGCCAAATACATGGTACAGAAAATAACTACAAATTTATTACAACAATTGTCGTACAAAATACAACAACACATATGCTGTGAGTTTGAATACAAATATATACCAACTGTGACTCATGTCCCAATCGTGGATAACACGCCACAATGACACCTTACATAAAGGTATAGTCAAAAACTGTTTTAGAAATTAGAATTTTTGGGAAGTGCTCAAGGAAACCTTAGTATATGGGAGGCCATGCTTCTAGGTTATGATAGATATCATATGACCACAGAATTATCCTTGGTTGACCCAATAAACCCCAAAGAAAAACGAGAAGATTACTATTATATTCTTCCCAATGATGAGTCTTCTCTTGACTTATCATTATCTCCACTGTCTCAAATTGAGAATTATACTTCAAATAAACACCAAAATTATATAGGTAGTGCTCGTAAATATACTCAGCAAGTGGATGAGCACAACCCTGTCTTATGATGACACGAGGTTGTATGTCATTAGACATCTTGTATGATAGTGGCAAAATACCTTTCCAACGTTGGGTTCGCCTCTCCCTATATGATTCACCAAATATAACTACTAAAAGATGTATACAACACACTTGTCTATACTGTTTAGGGAGAACTCCACAGCTAGAGACCACCGTTCTATTCCCTTGTTACCCCCGCTCGACCCAACTACACTTTTATTACCTGAAAGGAATTGTGAAGCAAAAGGGTGAGCACAACTAGCTCAGTAAAGAATATCATGACTAAAGATAATTAAATTATCAATAGCCTTCATCAATAACAAATCAGAGATTTAGAACATATGGTAGATGATAAAAATTTCAACCATAGTTGCAGCGGAACGAGCAATCCATTAGAAGAGTCAAATAGACAATACAGTCTATTATCTTCTCCATGTTAAAAGTCCACCAACAATGTTTTATCCCTGTAACATCAATCAACAGTTCCTTTCCACAATTATATGAATATCTCATGATTATAATTGTGATTCTAAATTCCTCTTCGTACCCAGGACGAATATAATTTTTATCACATGTCTTTACCTGAAACATCAAAGATCATGATTATACCAAATCACAGTTCCTGTTCATAATCATACTAATAAATTCATCTTTGCACTACGGGCCAAAGATATTCATCCACAGTTCATCTTTGCACCACTGGCCAAAGATATTCAACAACAGGTCATCTTTGCACTACGGGCCAAAGATATTCATTACCAGTTCATCTTTACACTACTGGCCAAAGATATTCATCAACAATTCATCTTTGAACTACAGACCAAAGATATTAATATCTCAAAGAAATATATAATCATTTCAGAATTTATATAAACAATAATTATAACCATGTTGATCAATTCACCTTTGCACTTAAGCTAAAGATATTCAATTATAAATTTAATGGTCATGATCATACCAGTCACAATTCAACTTTTCACTACTAGCTAAAAAGAACCCTAGTCATGATCATACCAATAATCTACTTATCTTTACACTCCAGTGAAAGAGAATTTTAACATCAAGATTATAAAAATATTATATATGATAATAAAATCAATATAATCAATATATAGTTTTAATCTCTAGAGTAATATTCATAAATCAACTATAATTTGGTTAGAAAAAAAACCAATTTTGTAGTGAATAGTACCCGTGAATAGTAACTCGTGAATAGTAACTCATGAATAGTAACCCTGACACAATAACCAAAACCCTCATCAAAAATCTGCATATACCACATATATGATTCTCAAGCCATAAAATCATATTTTCCAATTTTCTTCCTTCACATAACATATTTAACTCATTTATTCATAACTAGTCCATTTTCATGAAAAATACCAAATCAGTTCCACAAATATTTCTTTCTGGGATCTAGCAGAATATAGTCACATATTGAACATATATTTTTCTTAGAATTTTTAAAATTCATTAACTATTTTTCATATGGCTAAAATCGTCGAATATTTAGACATTTATCATAAATTGTACTTTTATCCAAAAATTCTGAAATTCACAGAGTACACTGATATTATATAGATGTACTTCCAATAAAAATTTCATCAATTTTGGAGTTAGCCATAAGGAGTTATAAGGCGTTACTTTTAAAATAGTCTTTTCTCATAAAATTCATAACTCTTAATCTATACATCCAAAATCACTATTTTTGGACACAATCAATAAAACTCATCAACATATCATTTCAAATTTTTCCAGAATTTTCTGAAGGTTAGAAGAAGTACGAACTGAAAAACATAATAACCCTTAAAATCCCTTACCTCAAATGAGCAGCACTTCTGACTGGATATCAGATATGACACTGAAGGAAACTTGCACTGATGAATATCAACTCACCAAGTATCTAAATACTCACAAAATATACTCAATAATCTAGAGAGAGAAAGAGAAAAAACTTGTTTCTGGTGTGATTTTCAATTTTAACTTAGCCCTCTATTTATAGGAAAATTTTAGCAGACTTGACCTGCAACTTGATGGCTTTACCTGCTACTATTCCCACCCACCACATTTGAAATAAAATTCAGCACATTTCTTCACCAACCAGAAGTGGGGCCCACTCAATTCTAGAATTTTCCACCAAAATGCTAAATTCGGATACTTCAATAATTTCTGAGCCATTCACATTTTAAAATTCATAACAAATCATACGTTTATTTTTAATGGTTCAAAATTGGTGGACATATACTCAACTTATATATGTATAACATATCCAAAAATTACAACGATCCAACAGTCGGATAAAAAATTATAACTCACGCAATATATCTCAAAAACACTGGTTTAATTTTTAATACCTTCATTCCGACAAAAATACTAATAAAATATCTCAACATTAATTCCTTCATTTATAACCACATAAATAAATCCATCATTTATATCCACATCAAATAAATATTTCCTTATCATATAAATCAATAATTAATTATTCACAAGTAATATTACAGAATCACAATTATGACAACCAGGCCATTCCCAGGAAAGAGGGGGCTTTCCAATAAGAATTTCTCCTTACTGGCGCGTAATTAGGTGACCAAACCTCTCATTGACAGAACTTTCTAGACATTACCAATAATGCTATCTAATAATATTATTCAAATAATATGAATTATTGATCTGATAATGAGAAATATTGTACAGTGATAATTATTGAAACAACAATAATATAAAATATCAACGCAGCAACTATTGAATCAATAAAATAAAATATTGAACAGTAATTACTGTAACAATTATTGATTAGTGCCTTCTTACGTAAGAATCAATAATTCAAAAATACTGTGTAATACCGTGTGCTACTGTGCAACAACGCGTATTACTTTATTTTACCAACAGGGTATTCCAACAGTGTTAACGGTAATGATTACGCCGTTATTTATAAAAATTTAATTTTATTGTTTTCTTCATCCGACAGTTATTCTATTATGGGGCCCACAAATGGCTGCTCCGTCGTACGAATATTTCCCGATAGAAAGAATATTCTACGACCAAACGAATATTTTCTGACAACAATGAATATTTTATAACCACTTGTGTATTTTGAAAAAATTTCATATATCACCCTTAACTTTAACTTTTATCAATTTAACCATTTACTGAATAGTAATTATAAGAAAAATTGAATACTTTTATTTCATAAAATTCGGGGTCTTACATAAATGGTTTGGAAGTATCAGGTACGGATTCCGTACTCTTTCAGTGATAATCTTGTTAAATTTGCTTTGCTCGTTTTGTCGCTTGATCGAATTTCGTTATTATTTCACATAATTGTTTCCTGTGAAATAAATATATTAGTTTTATTTTGGAGTTGATACACATGACTCGTATTTGTACTCTTTGAATTAGGTTATCATGTTTAATATTTATTTTTGATAATTGTAGAGCGATACATGCTGTTACATTCTTTTTGAGACCTTGTGACCATAATTTGATTTGGTTCAACATGCACATATAGAACCCTTTTGTTGATATTATGTCGCATGTGTTGTGACATGGTATTTTTGTTAGAATATACCGTAGGGTATACTTGAGCTATAACCACCTGTGGGGGGTACCACATGCATGTTGTCTTGGAACGAGAGACATGACACTCTCCGTGGTGGTGTGATTTCACGGCATCTCCGTTTTGGGCTCTGGAGGAGGTGAGCCATTTGGTGTTTTGTTGTGGGAGGCGTATGAGCCTAGTTTTCTGTTCTGCGGATTTGTGATGTTGTGCCAAACACACTTATTTGATTTGCATATATTTGAATTCGCGATCCATTGTGCGATTTGCCTATGTGGCATTATTTTGGTTGCCTATGTGGCATCATTTGGACTTGCCTGTATGGCATTGTTTTGACTTGTCTGTGTGGCAAGATATATTTCTGAGCTCAATCGGTATGAAATATCCTCAGCCATTTGTTTCAACTTATTATTTCATTGTGTTAGTTTTGTTCGTTTCATTTCAGTTCGTTTCGTCTCCTTTCAATTAATTGGGTTAGTTATTTCAGTTCATTATTTTCTTTACTCTTCTGTTTGTTTTGTTAATTCTGTTGGTTTAGATATATTCTATTCAAATCTTTGGGGATTTTATTTTTTTTTGGTCAGAGGCAATATTTTGTCTCTGTTGATTTCATATGTCAGTTGTATATCTTTTGTATCCTTATATCTGTACTGGGCAATTGGCTCATATGTGTTTTTCTTCCGACAGGTTTGTAGGGGTGATTCAGGACTAGTGGGATGAGAGAGTTGCCTTTGACCATCTAGGTTGTTTCGAATTTTAAGTTTTGATTATTTTGACTCTATTTGGAGAATTGTATTTAGTACGCTATTAATGGATCACCACTATTAATATTTTGAGGTTGTTAGTGCTCTGTTTTCTTATTTTTGAGGTTTATTGTGCTTTGCACGTGACCTTCCTTTCCTTTTTGGGAAGGGGGTGTTACAGATATGGTATCAAAGCTTAAGTTCTTTCTTGTAGAAAACCTATTTAAGTTTGACTTGTGAATTATGGGTAGACCATTGGGTAGACGTAGGAATTTGATTCAATTTTGTTCTTTGTTTGGTTGGTCTCTATTTTGATCAACTGTCGATTTCTTTTCGATTTGTAGTTGATTTGAGGAAAGTGGAATAATTTGTTAAGGTGATTGAGTAATGATATTAGTTAAGAATTGTGATTTAATCATTGAGGTGAATAAAGTTATACTTTGTACAGATAGGAAATGATCTTATATGAGATGTGATTATGATGTGAGTATTTGTATCGATGAGTATTTGATTTTGGAAAATTATTTGTTTGAGTTATTTTGTGACAATTTATTATGATCTTAGAATTAAGGATTTGATTTGATTTGAGTTATGCTTTAATTTTTGTTAAATTTGTGGATAATTTGAGGTATGTATATCGGTGGGATAATATGATAATGTGATAAATTATTAAGCATATAGGATCTTTTATAAATTTTAGTTGTTGATATTCGAGGTAATTAGATTAATCATTTGGAGTTAATGATCAATTTTGTGGCTATTTTTCTTTCTAGTAAAATATTGGAGTTATGTTCTATGAAGTTTCTTTGTTATAGTATGGGGAGACATTGAAATTTATTGGATTAAGGTTTGCAATAAGGGATGATTGATTTATTATATGATTAGATAGTAAGTGATGAAATTCAATTGATTATTGTAGATCTTGAATGATTGTAGTTCGCTTATGCAGGTGGTAGAATATATGACTTGGAGTTTGGTATGATGATGAAGAGATCTTAGCAGTAATATATTTTTTTGGTGTAATATTATATGAAAACTAATTTGATTTGAGGTTATTACACTTTGAAACTCTTGAGGACTTAGTGAGGGGTGATATAATTTAAGTTGTTTCGTTTATCTAATGCCCTTAGAGCTTTGCATGAATTTATGTAAAATTTAATAAATATAAATAAAAATACTTTTCTAAATCTTAGTCATGATATTTTACAAATTAAATATAATTTTAAATGTTTCGGGTATTCGAATCGTATTTAGATGAAAAGAAAATTTTGTGTTTTCGAATTATGTTCCGAAGAGTACGTTTACAAGAATTAAACTCAAAGATATTAGCGACGGCCTGCACCAACAGTGGATCATGTGTTATAACGCGAAGAATCTTACCAAGGCTTGACACGATACCTGACGAATCTTTTACGAGTACATGAATAATTACGTGAACCGATAACTTATCCGCGTTGATCGTTACAACTGGAGGCACTACGTCGTAACTAAATTATTTTTGTAGCTTATTCGAATTCTGAGGACGGAATTATTTTAAGGGGTGAAAAAAATGTAATAACCCATTTTATTTAATAATTAAATATTAATTGATTTTATCTTATACAATTGTATTTAAATTAAAAAATGTAAATAATTTTGTTTCCTTCTTTTCTTCCTTGTTTTGTTTGGAAAATTAAATTCTTTTAGTAGATAATTAAATAACTGTTTAAATTAAAAATTGAGGAAGATAATTCCTTTTGTTAAAGTCTTGTGGTAAAATCATTTGGAGCGGGAAGCTACTTGGAAGATAGAGGAGTCTATTCGAGCGGAGTATCCGCATCTTTTGATAATTAGGTATGTTCATTCTTTTGATTCCGGAGACGGAATCCTTTTAAGGGTTAGGTGATGTAATACCCGAAAAAATATATATTAAATAATAAAAATTATTTAATTTTAAACCATATTAATTGGATTTTGTTTTCTTATTTGGGCTATTATGTTGTTTGGGTTAAATTAATCAGTAAAATTTGTGGACTATAATAAGTAAATGGATTATATTAATTTGGGCATTTATATTAATTGGGCTAATTTATATTTGTGTAATTTTTTTTTAAATCCAATCAATTAAGAGGATTAATATAATGTATAATTAATAAATAGGTAAACCCTAACTTCTTCTTTTATCTGATACGAACTACTTAAAAGAAAAAAAAATTGGTTGCGGCTGCTCTCCTTCATTTATACGAACTAGGCAAAGGTGAAAGTAATTTTTGGGAGTAAAGAAACATAACCAAGGTTAGTCTGCAACTTGAATTATATGCTTTCTTCATGAAATTGTTTTATCTAAGGTTGCTAATAATAATAATAATAATTCTAATGATTTGATTTGTAAAAAAAAAAAAACTGCCGGATGTGTATATATATGTTTACTGAATTATTATGTAGGAGCAAGGTAGTAGACTATATAAATATTATATATATATATATATATATATATGTGTGTGTGTGTGTGTGTGTGTGTGTGTGCGAAGTTTGATGAAAGAAATAAAATAAAAAAAATAAACATGATGCAGAAGATAAGCTGCTGCATGTAAGTAACTAGGATTATATATATATATATATATATATATATATATATATATATATATATATATATATATATATATATATATATATCATGTATTGGGTTGCCTGCAGCACTGCTACAGGTGTAGAATTTATTATATATATATATATATATATTATATTATATTATATTATATTATATTATATTTTAATAATCTTTTGGCATATTATATTTTAATACATATTTGACCATGGAACTTATAAATCGAAATTGGTAAATCAAATTGAGGTCATGTATATGAATTTGAATTAATTAATTTTGTTAACATATTTATAAAAATGTTTTAATAATAAATTTAATAGTATTATGTTATTAATGATTGGATTGTAATAAAATCTTATTAAATTGTTTAAATTGAACGGAAGGAATTTAAAGAGTTATTTTTGGAATATAAATTTTGGAGTATTAGTAATTGATAAAAGGCGATGATTAAAGGCATAATAAATAGATTATGAATTATTTTGGGGATTATTAGTTTGGATTATTTTAAATTGAGGTGAATATATTTAGGTTGTGAATGATGTTTCGTATTTGATATCGTTGGCATTTGAGGATAAGATTTGGTGGAGCGTGTTATAAATGATTTAGAAGTATCAGGTACGGATTCCGTACTCTTTCAGCGATACTCTTGTAAAATTTTCTTTGCTCGTTTTTGTCGCTTGTTCGAATTTCGTTATTATTTCACATAATTGTTTCATGTGAAATAAATATATTAGTTTCATTTTGGAGTTGATACATATGACTCGTATTTGTACTCTTTGAATTAGGTTATCATGTTTAATATTTATTTTTGATAATTGTAGAGCGGTACATGCTGTTACCTTCTTTTTGAGACCTTGTGACCATAATTTGATTTGGTTCAACATGCACATATAGAACCCTTTTGTTGGTATTATGTCGCATGTGTTGTGACATGGTATTTTTGTTAGAATATACCGTAGGGTATACTTGAGCTATAACCACCTGTGGGGGGTACCACAGACATGTCGTCTTGGCACGAGAGACATGACACTCTCCGTGGCGGTGTGATTAGTCCAAGACGTCTCCGTTTTGGGCTCCGAAGGAAGTGGGCCATTTGGTGTTTTGTTGTGGGAGGCGTATGCGTTAACCCTAGTTTTCGGTTCTGCGGATTTGTGATGTTGTACCAAACACACTTATCCGATTTGCATACATTTGGATTCGCGATCCAATATGTGATTTGCCTGTGTGGCATTATTTTGGTTGCCTATGTGGCATCATTTGGACTTGCCTGTGTGGCATTGTTTTAACTTGTCTGTGTGGCAAGATATATTTCTGAGCTCAATCGGTATGAAATATCCCCAGCCATTTGTTTCATCTTATTATTTCATTGTGTTAGTTTTGTTCGTTTCGTCTCCTTTCAATTAATTGGGTTAGTTATTTCAGTTCATTATTTTCTTTACTCTTTTGTTTGTTTCGTTAATTCTGTTGGTTCAGATATGTTCTATTCAAATCTTTGGGGATTTTTTTTCCGTCAGAGGCAATATTTTGTCTCTTTTGATTTCATATTTCAGTTGTATATCTTTTGTATCCTTATATTCGTACTGGGCAATTGGCTCATACTGTGTTTTTCTTCCGGCAGGTTTGCAGGGGTGATTCAGGACTAGTGGGATGAGAGAGTTACATTTGACCATCTAGGTTGTTTTAAATTTTAAGTTTTGATTATTTTGACTCTATTTGAAGAATTGTATTTAGTACGCTATTAATGGATCACCACTTTTAATATTTTGAGGTTGTTAGTGCTCTGTTTTCTTATTTTTGAGGTTTGTTGTGCTTTGCACGTGACCTCCCTTTCCTTTTCAGAAAGGGGGTGTTACAACAACAACAACAACTACTACTACTACTACTACTACTACTACTACTACTACTACTACTACTACTACTACTACTACTACTACTACTACTACTACTACTACTACTACTACTACTACTACTACTAATAATAATAATAATAATAACAACAACAACAATAAAATTAATAATAATAATAATAATAATAATAATAATAATAATAATAATAATAATAATAGTAATGGTAATAACAACAACAACAATAATATTAATAATAATAATACTAATAATAATAACTATTATTATAATAATAATAAGAACAACAACAACTGTGACAACCCGATATTTTCTATATAAATAAATCATAAATTTTGTGTATAATTTTTTTTATTTATTAAAATAAATATGAATGATATGTGTCAAGGTAATGTGTAATTATAATTATATGTGTGATAAATAAAATTTATTTATTACATTAAGTATTGCAGATAAATTTATTTTTAGAATTATTGATTATTATCAATTATAATTTTTATACTAATTAATTCCTTATTGGAAATGCTTTTATTAATTATTTTCTATGGAAATATAATCTTATATTATTTAAATAATATATGAAATCATTTTAGAATAATTATAATGATTATTTCATTATATGAATTTGTTCCGGATGTTAAAATAAATATTTTAACTTAATTAAGGATGTTATTTATGTAAGATAAATCAAATATGGAATCCAAACCCTAACTTTGGGTTTTGATCAAGGAATGAGAATAATAAGATTATATTGTTATTTTTCAGTGCTATAAATATGTGCCGTATGTACGTGTTGATGATGATTGGTCAATTATGGTGTTTAATTTTAAAAACCCTAATGTTAATTGGTTAAACCCTAGTTTTCGGTGGAAAACCCTAATTTGAAAATAAATTATGAGTTTAAGACTGTTATATGACGATGTTATATGATACATGTTATGTGTTATTTAATATTTTGATAATTATAGAAAACCCTAACTTTAAATGTAAACCCTAATTATATTTGATTTTCTAAAAATTAGAAACCCTAATCCGGAAACCTAAACCGGAGGTTTGCTCAGTCAGAAATAGTGTTATTATGATTAATATCAAGTATGATAGACTTTAATTACTAGTTAAGGTGAATCTAATTAGTAAATTAAAACCCTAAAATCTAGAACCCTAAATTAATTTATTGAAACCCTAATTGATTTGAAACCTTAATGCGAAAGTCATTCACGACTTTGAGAATTGGTTAAGTCGTTATGTAATCACGATAATGTGATTAACGACTGGTGATATATGAATTTAAAACCCTAATACATAGAATTCTAATTTGATAATTAGAAAACCTAATTATAAATCGGTAACCCTAATTATCAAAATCTTAAACCCTAATTGCTAAATTAGCAAAGTCAATGATAATTATATGATCTAGAAACCCTAATTAATTTATTTTTTTTGAAAACCCTAAGATATTTTAAAAACCTTAATTTTCTATTAAAACCTTAAATTTTAATTAGTAAGTTATAATTAAAATTTTATTGAGCTTTATTCTTAATTGTTCAAGTCCTAGAAATTATTTGGGGAAACTTAAGGATTAAAATCTAGTGAATAAAACCTAGATTCAAGTACCATGGACAAGAATACCCTTAATTATTTTGTTAAATTACAAAAAGAGCATTTTTGATTTATTTAATTGAGCTTTCTTGAAAATCTTTCCTGTGAAGTCCCCGAACCCGGATACTTGAAACCCGAACTCGGTACTTCACGATACCATTTTTATGAGCGGAATACTACTAATAATAATAACAATAATATAAAACTTAAACTTAAATTTATAAATATATCAGAGTCTTTCTACCAAGTACGTAACCTTTAAACATTCATTACATGTCATAACATATATAAATATATATATCATAGTCTTCATAATCTAAAACTATTACAAACAGTAGCATATAAAGTCATTCAGCAACTTTCCCTTTTCCCTTGTTCTTGGCAGATTCTTCTGGTCCTTCACACTTAGCTGAAAATATTTAAATTAAGCAAGGATGAGCATTTGAGTGCCCAACAAGTATTATATATATATAGGCTGAAAGAATTTAAATGTTTTCTTTATAATATTCTTCTACAACTAGTCAGTAGTTGTGAAGTAATCTGTACCAATAATATTAACATAACAACCCTCTTTCAAATGTTTAAAACTGTGTATTAACTATACATGGGTTTTTGTGACATACTATGAACATTGTTTTTCATTTTTGAAAGGGTTTAAACAGAAATTCATCTGTAAACCGGCCATTGCTTACGGACACGGAGGGTGATCAGCCCCGTTGTACCCTGTATTGATCAATACTACATTGCTAGAACGATATTATTGTTCATCCTTTGTCCGCCGTAGCGCATAAAATTTTTCCCATTATCGGGATGTTCATTCATGTCGGGTTTTCATAACAAAGGTCTTATATAATTCAACATATATGTATATCAAAGGCGTATCAACATGCGATTTAAATACAATGATTATCCAAGTGGGGACACTTGTGTAATCATTTCTAGAAATTAACGAACATAATATATATAACTGAATTATCATATACTAGCATGTTGATAGTCAATGGGCTTATATAATATAAGTTTAACAATCTGTACAATAATAACATAAATTCTGAATTTCTCACTTCTATCCATTGCATAAAGAAAATGCAAAGTTAGGATACTTGCCTGATGCGCTGCTTACACTTTTCAATTTAGTTCTACCCTTTTCTATCACAACCTATCATTAATCAGATTATTTTACTGATTAGTACAACATAACGTACACTTAACACTGCTTATTGCAGTCAGCACATTCCCTATTCACATTATCACACATGTTCAACAATCGTTGACTCATAATCAAACATCAACACCTTCCTAATCACATTGTCATATAACCTTGATAACCATTGAATCACAAATAAACAGTTAACTAACCAATTTATCTAAGTCCAGATCAATTTCTGATCTATGTCGGTCTACCGACAGCTTTTTCGGTTAAATATCGAGTCTAAGACTCTAATCCGTAGTTCAATATCCTTTGGATAACTTCACTCTCAGTCGCACTATTTTTCATGGCCTTATAATAACTATTAAATAATTATTATTTTTTATCAAAAATTTTGAAATATCAGAATCATTATTAAATGATTTAAACAATTCTATTATTATTAATATTTAATTAGTATTAAACTATTAATGAAACCATTGCCAAAATATTAAAGTTATGTATAATAACTCAAAATACTTTTAAAGTATTAATATTACCCTTAAATGATTTTTAAAATATTTAAAATCACTATTAAATAATTACCAATAATATTTAAATATTAATGAACTATTTATCCAAATATTAAAAGTCATTAATTATAACTTAAAATATTTTTAAATCATTAATATCCTTTTTAAATGATTTTTAAATAAATAAAACCATTTTAAAACTATTTATTTAATATAATTATTAAATAAATATAATAATATTAAATTATTAATGAAATTATTCTTTAAATATTAAAAGTTATATTTTATAACTTAAAATATCTTTAAACACTTTATTTTTATTTAAAATTATTTTTGTAATATTAAAATAATTTTTAAACTAAATTATTTAATATAATTATTAAATAACTTTAATATCATTAATAATAGTTAATTAATGAAATTTACCTTTAAATATTAAAAGTTATATTTTATAACTTAAAATATTTGTAAATACCTTTTTAATATAATAAAATCATTTTTAATTCATTTATTTAATCCATTTAATAAATAACTTAATTATCATTAATATTAATTTATTAATGAAAATTATCAAATAATATTAAAAGTTATTAAAAATAACTTACAATATTTTCTTATATCATAATATAATTTTAAATGATTTTTCAAATATTAAAATCGTTTTTAAATAATTTATTTAATATTATAATTAAATAAATTAAATACTTTTAATATTCCAAAAATATTAAATATTTATGAAATATATTTAAAATAATTAAAAACTAATTTTCAGAATTTAAAATAATTTTTACTAATTTATTTTGTATTTTTAATAATTAAAAACTATTTTTTTTCTATTTTTTTATTAATTTCCAGAAATTATTAATAAAACTGTCGCTAAAGGGCTATAACGACACTTTCTGTCGCTATAGGTGTTCTTGAGGATTTCCAGAAACATAAACTAGTGTGCTAGGGGGTGGTTTGACCATGAATAACTTTCTGTACGTAATGTTTCTAGGCAATCTAACACATACATCTTGTATTACTCATGTAACACTACAATTACCAACAAACATCATGAATTAACAACAACAGATCTGGGAGATATAAGCCTCCAAACTATCTGACAAAACTGTTCTTCACGAAAAACAGTTCGAGGTGCCTACTTTGGACTTCTATAACTTGCAATCCGTGTAACGTTTTTGTGCTCTATCACTTCCAGTGTGTATAAATAATGTAGGACTACAACTATAACACTTAACATACATATAAAAACAACGGATCTAACAGGAAATAGCCGGTCAAAGTTCACCACGGAAATTATTCATAAAAATTCTGGGTTCGTTAATTTTACAGTTTTGGTCAACGGGTTTTGACCATGAATAAATCCCGATCTATACGAGATATGAACTTGATTCATTTTGCACCTTAAAGAGCATATTACATAATACATATAACAACTTACAAACACCAAAAAAACTAAATAATCACAGAGATATAAGGCCTGACATTTGCCTAAAAATAACAGATTTCATTTTTTTTAAAAGTTGGAAAAACTTTGATTTTGAGCACTTTGATGTTATGGGTCATGAATCTAACAACCCAGAACATTAATACACTCCCTATTACATAACTTTAAACAATCAATTTCAACAATTAACATGGAATCGAATGATTTCTAATTTTTGAGATTTTATACCTTTCTTTGATCCAATCTTTGATTTTTCTGATTTTTGCCTTCCGATCTGTTATGGGACTTCGTGGGGCTGATCTAAGGGACTGAAATGCTAGATAATTTCGGAGGTTTGGGGTTGGGAGAGAATGGTTGAGTGTCTGACAAAAATAGTTGAACAAAATGACACTTTCTCTCTCTTAATTCTATATATAGATCACATGGTGCATGAATTGGCTGATTTGCTGGCTTGTTGCTATCAATTAGAGTGGTTAGGAGTTGTTGGTTTGGTGAACCATTACCCCTAATGTGAAAACCTATAAATTCTAGCTTAATAATGCAAGAGGGGCATTTTGGTCTTTTCCTTAAATTTCTAGAAAATTGCTTTAGGGTTTAGACATTTTAGTGTTTAGGATTTAACATTTAACCCTTAAAGATTTAGCAACTAGGATTTCAAAAATTTCCAAATTTAGGATTTAGCAATTTAGGGTTTATTACAAAAAATAATAATAAAATAAAATAACTAAATTTTAGTTTCTAAAATTAAACAATTTAGGTTTGTTAATTAGATTAATATTCTAATTACTTTATACCGTAACATTAGGGTTTAGATCATATAATTATCATTGACTTTGTTAATTTAGCAATTAGGGTTTATTCTTTTAGTAATTAGGGTTACCAAATTACTATTAGGGTTTTTAAATTACTAAATTAGGGTTTTAGTTTAGTAATTAAGGTTTAACAATTTAGGGTTGCTAAAATTAACAATTATAATCATAATACTTGTTAATTAATCACATTATCAATGATCACCAACAATCTCAATTCTAATTTCAAATTAGGGTTACTAATTATAGCAATTAGGGTTTCTAGAAATAATACCTCAAAATGGTAATTAGGGTTTACCTAATTAATACATCTAAAACACGCCATTAATTATCTAACACACTTAAAATAATTTTGCACTCTAATTTGGATCTCAAATTAGGGTTTAACATTATTCTTGAGTTTGGTCAAAATACACCGTAATTGACCAACCATTTTCAATACGGTCATACCGTACATATTCATAGCACTGAAAAATCAAAATATAATTAATATTATATTATTATTCTCATACCTTGACAATAATCCAAAATTAGGGTTTGGATTCCATATCTGATTATTCTTTCATATTTAACCTCAATAATTAAGGTAAAATACTTAACTTAATAATCTGTACAAAAATTCATATAATAAAATAATTATTATATTTATTCTAAAAAAATCACTTCATATATTATTTTAATAATATATGATTATATATTCATGAAAAATAATTAATAAAAACATTTCTATCTTAAAATTAATTATTATAAAAATATTCTTTACAATAATCAATAATTCTAAAATAAATTTACTTGTAAATATTCCTGTAATAAATATATTTTTATTTACCAGGTAAATACATATATACATAATCTTGTACAAATCCTCATCCTAAAAAAAAAATAAATAATTTATACGAAAAATTTAAGATTTATTTATATAGAAAATATCGGGTTGTCACATTTCCAAATCTTGGGTTGTTCACCAACCCTAGATATTCCATGTGCCAAAAATCTGTTCATAGCATCCAATTTCAGTAGCCATGCATGCACCAACATTATATAAATAGATTTGGAGAGAGAGAAATTCTTTTTGTTAGCTCAAAATTTTCCAAACACTCAACATTTTCTCTCAAGCTCCCCACCTACGAAATTCTCTCTTAAAATCAGTCAATAACCGAGCCCCACTAACAACATATACAAAAACAGAAGCTAGAATCAAGATCAAAGCCTAAAGAGGTATAAAACCCTAGTTTAATTTCTGTCCACACTCGGGTGTTAGATGTTATGATTTGTTGTTAGAATATGTTGTTTATGGTGTCTTATGATGATCTGGGTTGCTAGATGATAGATCCATAATATCTAGAAGCTCAGATTTGAAGATCTATGAAATCTGGAAATTTTGTTCTTGAGGTCTGACAGCCTAATGTCAGTCCATTTTAATCTTTGGTCGTTTATGATTTGTGTTGTTTTTAAGTTGTTATATGTAGTCTGTAATGTGCTCTTTAAGATTCAAAAAGAATCATGGTCATTTGATGTACAGATTGGTAGATTTAAGCGGTCAAATACCGTTGACCGGCATTGACTGGAAGAATTCTGGGCAGCTATGAACTTGCCCAGAAAGGTCTGACAACAAGTTCATGGGCCCAGATCTTTGTGTTGTTTGTTATTTTGATTCAGTTTTTGTATTGATGTTGTAGTCTGGTATATTAAATATGCAGTCATGCTTTTATATCGTTAAAATATCAAATATAACGGATTTTATAGATGGTCAAAGTAGACCATCCGGTAACATTTTCAATTTTCTGGAATTTCCAGAAATTTTATGAACGAGTTTTCTGGCAAGGGTTGACCGATCAATATTTTGCTATGTGGTTGTTTTTATGATGATTTTATGTGTTAGATCTGTAGTATTACAGGTTGGCTAGTATCAAAAATTGATAGATCATTAAAACATTAAACGATCTGCTTGTAATGGAAGCCCAAAGTGGGCATATCACACTGTTCTTCATTTCTGGGCAACCTAGAAAATGAAGAACAGGTCTGACAGCTTCTTTGAGGGCTCAGAACTTCTTTATATTATGTGTTATGATCATTTTTATTGCTGGATATTGTAGTCTTGCATTTCCTCTACATGATCTGACCAAAACCGAGTCCAGAATCACAGCACACACTGAGTTATTCACGGTCAAACATAGCCACTCGATGTTTGACAAGATTTCTGGGTTTGGCTTGAAGAACACCTATAGCGACAGCAAGTGTCGCTATAGCCCTTTAGCGACGATTTTATTTATAAATTCCGGAAATTAATAAAAAATTGATAAAAATGGTTTTTAATTATTAAAAATACATAATAAATTATGAAAAATTATTTTAAAGTCTGAAAAATAGTTTTTAACTATTTTGGGTATATTTCAAAAATATTTAATATTTTTGGAATATAAATGGTATTTATTTATTTAATTACAATATTAGATAAATTATTTAAAAATGGTTTTAATTCATGAAAAATCATGAAAAATTATATTATTGTGTTAGAAAATAATTTTGAGTTATTTTTGATAACTTTTAATATTTTGTGATAATTTTCATTAATAAATTAATATTAGTGATAATTAATTTATTTATTAAATGAATGAAATAAATGAATTAAAAATGATTTTATTATATTAAAAATCATTTTAAATAATAATAAGGTATTTAAGAATATTTTAAGTTATAAAATATAACTTTTAATATTTAATGGTTAATTTCATTAATTAATGATTAATAATGATATTAAAGTTATTTAATAATTATATTAAATAAATTAGTTTAAAAATGATTTTAATATTATAATAATCATTTTAATTGAAAATAAAGTGTTTAAAGATATTTTAAGTTATAAACTATAACTTTTAATATTTAAAGGATAATTTCATTAATAATTTAATATTAATAATATATTAATGATATTTAGTTTATTTAATAATTATATTAAATAAATTGTTTTAAAATGGTTTTATTTATTTAAAAATCATTAAAAAGGGATATAAATGAATTAAAAATATTTTAAGTTATAATTAATGACTTTTAATATTTAGGTAATAGTTCATTAATATTGAAATATTAATGGTGATTATTTAATGATGATTTTAAATGTTTTAAAAATCATTTAAGGATAATATAAATGTTTTAATAATATTTTGAGTTATTATCAATAACTTTTATATTTTCGCAATGGTTTCATTAATAGTTTAATATTAATTAAATATTAATGATAATAGAATTGTTTGATATTTAAATCATTTAATAATGATTCTGATATTTCAAAAATTATAGTAAATGGTAATAATTATTTTATAATTATTATAAGTTCATGAAAAATGACATGACTGTTATTTAATTAGTCTAAATGGATTTTGGTTAACTGTTTAGAGTCTTAGACTCGATAATTACCCGATAAAGATGTCGGTAGACCGACATATTTCAGAAATTGATATGGACTTAGATAATGTGATTAGTTAACTGTTTAATTGTGATTCATGAGTTATTAAGTTTGTGTGACAATGTGATTAGGAATGTGTTGATGTTTGTTTGTGATGCCATGATTGTAGAACATGTGTGATAAGATGATTAGGTTATGTGCTGACTGCGAAATGCAGTACTATGTGTTATATTATATTGTTCTAATCGAACGATTGATTTGATTAATGATAGGCCGTGATAGAAAGATAGAACTAAGTTGAGAATTGTAAGCAGCGCATCAGGCAAGTATCCTAACTTTGCATTTTTTTATGCAATGGACAGAAGTGAGAAGTTTAGAATTATTGTTATTAATGTATAGATTGTTAAAACTATATTATATATACCCATTGATTATCAACATGTTAGTATATGAAAATTCAGTTATATATTCTGTTCGTTAATTTCTATAAATGATTATACAAGTGTCCCCACTTGCATAATCATTGTATTTAATCACATGTTGATACACCTTTGTTATACGTATATGTTGAATTATAGATTATTGTTGGATAAAATAAAACCCTTTTGTTTGTAACCCTGACAAATATGAACATCCCGTTTACGGGAAAACTTTTATGCGCCCAAGGCGGATCAAGTAAATGATAACATCGTTCTTGTAATGTAGTATTGATCAATACAGGGCACAACGGGCTGATCACCCCCGTGTCCGTAAGTTATGACGGTTAGCAGATGAAGTTCTGCTAAACCTTTTCGAAAATAAAAACAATGTTCATAGAATGTCACTTAAACCTCATTTATAGTCAGTACGTAGTTTCAAAAATTTGAAAGAGGGTTGTTATGTTATTAATATCGGTTCAGAATACTTCACAACTATTGAATTGTTATAAATGGATATTATAAAGAAAACATTTAAATTCTTTCAACTTATATACATATAATACTTGCTGGGCACTCAAATGCTCATCCTTGCTTAATTTAAATGTTTTCAGATATGTGTGAACAATCAGAAGGATCAGTCAAGAACAAGTAAAAAGGAAAGCAAACAGATTAGGTTTACGATGTCATATAGTAAAGGTTGCGTACTTGGGATCTAACTCTGATAAGGTAAGATAAGTTTATAATTTATATTATTGTTATTATTATTAGTTATATTTCCGCTCATAGAAATGGTATCGTAAAGTACCGAATTCAGGTTTCAAGTATCCGGGTTCGGGGACTTTACAACATGGTATCAGAGCTATAGGGTTAGAAACCTTAGGTGGGTTAGACCTTAGGCTATAACCTTAGAACAGAGGGAAACGTTGGAAATAGAAATAACTCATATAGAGTTAGTGGGTTGGTATGATTCAAAGATGAATCTAGGCGAGTTGTTAAGCCACAGAGTTTCCTAACTCTGATAATAAAGTTAAACAGTAATGGTGAATAGATCGAGTCTAAAAGACTGGTAGTGCAGGGAATGGAGATCGTAAAAGAAAACAATTAAGACATAGAATTGAATTATAATATATATGATGAGATCACCCCGTGATCTGATAAAATTATGACAGTCAGAAAGAATCAATCTTATGATTGGAAAGTTTAAAGCAAGATTGCTGTGTGAATGGTACGGATTCAAGAAAAGGTTATGAATACGGATTAAATGAAATTCGAATGGAAAAGGGGGTTAGGATTAGATGGGGATTTCAATGATGACTCATGTCGGCAGTTGAGTTGTATGATTCCTTGTATGGGCGGGGAATTGTACTTGGTGTAAAAACTACTTAGTATCTGACACTGATAATCATTGAAATGTTTGTGTCGCGCTATTTGCTATATGCATGTTAAGAGGGTGATTCCATTCTCATGTGTATAAAAAATAGATAGGTCATAGGTAGAGAACATAGGGTTAAGTACGAGTTCTTAAAACTCATACTTACGTGACATTCTTGCCTCATAGTTATATGAAATATTTATGAATCCCTCAGCGAATGGACGCCAAAGGTCTGACTAGGGAAAATTCGTAAACTCATATAACTGTGACAAGTTTATGGACTCATAAGTGTGGTTTGACGAACTGGGTATAGTTAATCTTTAGTGAAGGCAAAAGAAATAGGTAGTATTGATATTAGCTGAATATGTATGTTTCTGTGTGGTATATGTGATAAGTATATTTGTGTAATGATATATTTTTAACTTTTGTGTTGGACAAAGTTGTAAATCCCGACTTTTGAGTCACGATGGGATATCGAATGTTTAAAGCACAATGTGTTATGGTATGTCAAGTGTTATGAATATGAGTCTATGTTGGATTAATGAAATAAGTTGGTATAAAGATAGTAATTAATTATCTAAGCATTAGTTAATGCAGTTTTCAAAAGCTAATATTTTGAATACATGACTATTTGAGTAGAAAATTTTGTGTTATATGTTAAGCGTATACGATAAGGCTTAATATGTAAGAATAATTTATAAAAATACCGTCAAGACAAAAATGAAACCAAAGGATAGGAGAATCGAGATGATCAAGATGTGTAGAACGGAATATCAGTCGCGAAAGATCAACCAGATAATCAAACGTCGAACGTTAAAGACTTCAAGGCGGTCCTATCACCAAAATTCAAAGGTACAAATGATTCTGTAGGAGCCCAAACTTGGGTTAAGGAAATTAAAAAGGTGTTCGTGATAGTTAGAATAGCCGAGGGGCAAAAGATCGTTTTTGTCACATGCATGATGAAGGGTGAGGCAAAATTTTTGGTGGAAAGCAAATTAGGCGAGGGCAGGAGCAGGTGTGGTAGCATGGAATAGGTTTAAGACTTTATTTTTTTAAATTATTTTCTGCTAGTATACAGGCTAGAATGAAGGTGAAATTTCTAGAATTGAAGCAAGGGGATATGTAAGTTGCGGAATATGTCAATGAAATTTAATGAGTTGACTAGATTGACTCTACATCAAGTTGATACGGAGGTTAGAAAGGCACGAAGGTTTGAGCTGGGATTCGAACCCTAGCTCTATAACAAGGTAAGAAGGAATAAGGGTAAGGTTAAGGGAGCTGAGAAGGTAGGAATTAATAGTGGAAGTAAGGGTAGAAATGAAAAGAGGAAGGCGAAGAACTTTGGAAGCGTGCAGGTGAAGCATGAAGGTGGGAAGAAGAAGCATGTAGTGTAATATGCAAAACGGTAGAAAGAACCACTCTGGGAATGTTTGAAATGGAAGTTAGTATGATATAAGTGTGGGCAGAAGGGACATGTCACTTCCGACTATCTCAATCCAAGAATGTATAGTAGGTGTTTCAAGTGTGGATCAGTGGAGCATAAGGTGGGAGACTGTTCAAAGAAGGAGAAAGGAGGTAAGGAATGCGAATACGAGGAAAAGGCAGCAGGACATTGGCGACGACGGGACCGACATCAACGAAGGAATCAACAGAATCAACCGCAAGCGTCTTCATCATGACCGTTCAAAATATCGTGGCAGCCAGGGATGCAACTCCAGGTATTACTCGAACCAATTTTATTTTCTCATATATTATTTTTACATAAATAATAAATTATTCTATAAATTACTTTTGAAGGAGGAATTTGAGTTCTTTTAGAAATCAAATTTCTGTTTAATCAGAAAGCCAAGCTTTATGTGAATAATTAAAGATCGATTCGATCAATCATGATCGAGATCTATTTGCAATGATTATGTATGCTATGTACCCTGGTATGTATAGGTTTTAAAGTGGTGATTCCGGGGACGGAATCCTTATAAGGGAGGGTGAATGTGACAACCCGATATTTTCTATATAAATAAATCATAAATTTTGCGTATAAATTTTTTTTTATTTATTAAAATAAATACGAATGATATGTGTCAAGGTAATGTGTAATTATAATTATATGTGTGATAAATAAAATTTATTTATTACATTAAGTATTGCAGATAAATTTATTTTTAGAATTATTGATTATTATCAATTATAATTTTTATACTAATTAATTCATTATTGGAAATGCTTTTATTAATTATTTTCTATGGAAATATAATCTTATATTATTTAAATAATATATGAAATTATTTTAGAATAATTATAATGATTATTTCATTATATGAATTTGTTCCGGATGTTAAAATAAATATTTTAACTTAATTAAGGATGTTATTTATGTAAGATAAATCAAATATGGAATCCAAACCCTAATTTTGGGTTTTGATCAAGGAATGAGAATAATAAGATTATATTGTTATTTTTCAGTGCTATAAATATGTGCCATATGTACGTGTTGATGATGATTGGTCAATTATGGTGTTTAATTTTAAAAACCCTAACGTTAATTGGTTAAACCCTAGTTTTCGGTGGAAAACCCTAATTTGAAAATAAATTGTGAGTTTAAGACTGTTATATGACGATGTTATATGATACATGTTATGTGTTATTTAATATTTTGCTAATTATAGAAAACCCTAACTTTAAATGTAAACCCTAATTATATTTGATTTTCTAAAAATTAGAAACCCTAATCCGGAAACCTAAACCGGAGGTTTGCTCAGTCAGAAATAGTGTTATTATGATTAATATCAAGTATGATAGACTTTAATTACTAGTTAAGGTGAATCTAATTAGTAAATTAAAACCCTAAAATCTAGAACCCTAAATTAATTTATTGAAACCCTTATTGATTTGAAACCTTAATGCGAAAGTCATTCACGACTTTGAGAATTGGTTAAGTCGTTATGTAATCACGATAATGTGATTAACGACTGGTGATATATGAATTTAAAACCCTAATACATAGAATTCTAATTTGATAATTAGAAAACCTAATTATAAATCGGTAACCCTAATTATCAAAATCTTAAACCCTAATTGCTAAATTAGCAAAGTCAATGATAATTATATGATCTAGAAACCCTAATTAATTTATTTTTTTGAAAACCCTAAGATATTTTAAAAACCTTAATTTTCTATTAAAACCTTAAATTTTAATTAGTAAGTTATAATTAAAATTTTATTGAGCTTTATTCTTAATTGTTCAAGTCCTAGAAATTATTTGGGGAAACTTAAGGATTAAAATTTAGTGAATAAAACCTAGATTCAAGTACCATGGACAAGAATACCCTTAATTATTTTGTTAAATTACAAAAAGAGCATTTTTGATTTATTTAATTGAGCTTTCTTGAAAATCTTTCCAAATCATGGGTTGTTCACCAACCCTAGATATTCCATGTGCCAAAAATCTGTTCATATCATCTAATTTCAGCAGCTATGCATGCACCAACATTATATAAATAGATTTGGAAAGAGAGAAATTCTTTTTGTTAGCTCAAAATTTTCCAAACACTCAACATTTTCTCTCAAGATCCCCACCTACAAAATTCTCTCTTAAAATCAGTCAATAACCGAGCCCCACTAACAACATATACAAAAACAGAAGCTAGAATCAAGATCAAAGCCTAAAGAGGTATAAAACCCTAGTTTAATTTCTGTCCACACTCGGGTGTTAGATGTTATGATTTGTTGTTAGAATATGTTGTTTATGGTGTCTTATGATGATCTGGGTTGCTAGATGATAGATCCATAACATCTAGAAGCTTAGATTTGAAGATCTATGAAATCTGGAAATTTTGTTCTTGAGGTTCGACAGCCTAATGTCAGTCCATTTTAATCTTTGGTCGTTTATGATTTGTGTTGTTTTTAAGTTGTTATATGTAGTCTGTAATGTGCTCTTTAAGATTCAAAAAGAATCATGGTCATTTGATGTAAAGATTGGTAGATTTAAGCGGTCAAATACCGTTGACCGGCATTGACTGGAAGAATTCTGGGCAGCTATGAACTTGCCGAGAAAGGTCTGACAGCAAGTTCATGGGCCCAGATCTTTGTGTTGTTTATTGTTTTGATTCAATTTTTGTATTGATGTTGTAGTCTGGTATATTAAATATACAGTCATGCTTTTATATCGTTAAAATATCAAATATAATGGATTTTATAGATGGTCAAAGTAGACCATCCGGTAACATTTTCAATTTTCTGGAATTTCCAGAAATTTTATGAACGAGTTTTCTGGCAAGGGTTGACCGATCAATATTTTGCTATGTGGTTGTTTTTATGATGATTTTATGTGTTAGATCTGTAGTATTACAGGTTGGCTAGTATCAAAAATTGATAGATCATTAAAACATTAAACGATCTGCTTGTAATGGAAGCCCAAAGTGGGCATATCACACTGTTCTTCATTTCTGGGCAACCTAGAAAATGAAGAACAGGTCTGACAGCTTCTTTGAGGGCTCAGAACTTCTTTATATTATGTGTTATGATCATTTTTATTGCTGGATATTGTAGTCTTGCATTTCCTCTACATGATCTGACCAAAACCGAGTCCAGAATCACAGCACACACTGAGTTATTCACGGTCAAACATAGCCACTCGATGTTTGACAAGATTTCTGGGTTTGGCTTGAAGAACACCTATAGCGACAGCAAGTGTCGCTATAGCCCTTTAGCGACGATTTTATTTATAAATTCCGGAAATTAATAAAAAATTGATAAAAATGGTTTTTAATTATTAAAAATACATAATAAATTATGAAAAATTATTTTAAAGTCTGAAAAATAGTTTTTAACTATTTTGGGTATATTTCAAAAATATTTAATATTTTGGAATATAAATGGTATTTATTTATTTAATTACAATATTAGATAAATTATTTAAAAATGGTTTTAATTCATGAAAAATCATGAAAAATTATATTATTGTGTTAGAAAATAATTTTGAGTTATTTTTGATAACTTTTAATATTTTGTGATAATTTTCATTAATAAATTAATATTAATGATAATTAAGTTATTTATTAAATGAATGAAATAAATGAATTAAAAATGATTTTATTATATTAAAAATCATTTTAAATAATAATAAGGTATTTAAGAATATTTTAAGTTATAAAATATAACTTTTAATATTTAATGGTTAATTTCATTAATTAATGATTAATAATGATATTAAAGTTATTTAATAATTATATTAAATAAATTAGTTTAAAAATGATTTTAATATTATAATAATCATTTTAAATGAAAATAAAGGGTTTAAAGATATTTTAAGTTATAAACTATAACTTTTAATATTTAAAGGATAATTTCATTAATAATTTAATATTAATGATATATTAATGATATTTAGTTTATTTAATAATTATATTAAATAAATAGTTTTAAAATGGTTTAATTTATTTAAAAATCATTAAAAAGGGATATAAATAAATTAAAAATATTTTAAGTTATAATTAATGACTTTTAATATTTAGGTAATAGTTCATTAATATTGAAATATTAATGGTGATTATTTAATGATGATTTTAAATGTTTTAAAAATCATTTAAGGATAATATAAATGTTTTAATAATATTTTGAGTTATTATCAATAACTTTTATATCTTGGCAATGGTTTAATTAATAGTTTAATATTAATTAAATATTAATGATAATAGAATTGTTTGATATTTAAATCATTTAATAATGATTCTGATATTTCAAAAATTATGGTAAATGGTAATAATTATTTTATAATTATTATAAGTTCATGAAAAATGATATGACTGTTATTTAATTAGTCTAAATGGATTTTTGTCAACTGTTTAGAGTCTTAGACTCGATAATTACCCGATAAAGATGTCGGTAGACCGACATATTTCAGAAATTGATCTGGACTTAGATAATGTGATTAGTTAACTGTTTAATTGTGATTCATAGGTTATTAAGGTTGTGTGACAATGTGATTAGGAATGTGTTGATGTTTGTTTGTGATGCCATGATTGTAGAACATGTGTGATAAGATGATTAGGTTATGTGCTGACTGCGAAATGCAGTACTATGTGTTATATTATATTATTCTAAGCGAACGATTGATTTGAATAATGATAGGTCGTGATAGAAAGATAGAACTAAGTTGAGAATTGTAAGCAGCGCATCAGGCAAGTATCCTAACTTTGCATTTTTTTATGCAATGGACAGAAGTGAGAAGTTTAGAATTATTGTTATTAATGTACAGATTGTTAAAACTATATTATATATACCCATTGATTATCAACATGTTAGTATATGAAAATTTAGTTATATATTCTGTTCGTTAATTTCTATAAATGATTATACAAGTGTCCCCACTTGCATAATCATTGTATTTAATCACATGTTGATACACCTTTGTTATACGTATATGTTGAATTATAGATTATTGTTGGATAAAATAAAACCCTTTTGTTTGTAACCCTGACAAATATGAACATCCCGTTTACGGGAAAACTTTTATGCGCCCAAGGCGGATCAAGTAAATGATAACATCGTTCTTGTAATGTAGTATTGATCAATACAGGGCACAACGGGCTGATCACCCCCGTGTCCGTAGTTATGACGGTTAGCAGATGAAGTTCTGCTAAACCTTTTCGAAAATAAAAACAATGTTCATAGAATGTCACTTAAACCTCATTTATAGTCAGTACGTAGTTTCAAAAATTTGAAAGAGGGTTGTTATGTTATTAATATCGGTTCAGAATACTTCACAACTATTGAATTGTTATAAATGGATATTATAAAGAAAACATTTAAATTCTTTCAACTTATATACATATAATACTTGCTGGGCACTCAAATGCTCATCCTTGCTTAATTTAAATGTTTTCAGATATGTGTGAACAATCAGAAGGATCGGTCAAGAACAAGTAAAAAGGAAAGCAAACAGATTAGGTTTACGATGTCATATAGTATAGGTTGCGTACTTGGGATCTAACTCTGATAAAGGTAAGATAAGTTTATAATTTATATTATTGTTATTATTATTAGTTATATTTCCACTCATAGAAATAGTATCGTGAAGTACCGAATTCGGGTTTCAAGTATCCGGGTTCGGGGACTTTACAACAACAATAATAATTATAATAATAATAATAATAATAATAATTATAACAATAATTATAATAATAATAACAATAATAATTATAATTATAATAATAATAACAATAATAATTATAAGAATAAGAATAAAATAATAATAATAATAATAATAATTACTATAATTATAATAATAATATTATTATAGTAATAATAATAGTAGTAAAGTAATAATAATAATAATAATAATAATAATAATAATAATAATAAAAACAATAATAATAATAATAATAATAATAATAATAATAATAATAATAATAATAATAATAATAATAATAATAATAATAATAATAATAATAATAATAATAATAATAATAATAATAATAATAATTATTGTGATAGTGTGGTGAATTATGATAATTGTTATTGATTATTGTAAGTTTTGTAGATAAGTTTAGATTTTTCTGTATATCTATTTTTAAAGAAAAATTAATTATTGTGGTAGTGTGGTAAATTATGATAATTGTTATGTGTGATTGTAAGTTATTTTAAGTTGCAAAGAGTCTTTAGGTAATATAGTATTTTTTAAATTTTAATCTAATTTTTTCGTTACATCGTGCCTTCAGGAACGTGCATTTACTAGTGTTTTATATTCTGGTTACTAAATACATATAAATTGATTATTATTTATTATTGATTTGGTTGTTGTATAATATTTATTTGGTTACTGTATACTTTTAATGTATATTCTACTGATGTTTTTTATATTGATGTTTACTTATTATATACATTGGTTACCTTCCTGCAACTGTTGGATCTTTAAGAACATATTGTTGTTTTTTATATTGATTGTTTTTGCTGTAAAATGCATGGAAAAATATGTTTTTATGTTATGGTTACTAAGTAAATATATGTTGGTTACTATCTAATCTGGATTTGGTTAGTATACATTGCTGACTTGATTATTGTGTAATATTACTATGGTTACTGCATAATATTACTATGTTTTGTACTGATTTTTTTATATTAATGGTTACTGATTAACTACATTTGTTACCTTCATACATATGTTAGTATTTAATTTGTAACAAAGTCATTACTGATTGTTTTGGTTGTAAAATGAATGTAAAAATGTTTTTTATATTCATGCTACTAAGTACATATATCTTGGTTACTGTCTAATATGTATCTAGATACTGTAAGGTGTTTATTTGGTTACTATGTAATATTATTGTGTTTTATAATTATTTCTTTTATATTAGTGGTTACTTATTGACTACATTGGTTACCTTCATGCAACTGTTAATTTGATTATATATATTGGTTACTGTATACTATTTAATTGGTTACTATAAAATTTTTAGTTGGTTGTTGAATAATAATGTACACTTGTACTGATGTTTTTTATATTCATGGTTATTTATTAGCTATATTGGTTACCTTCATACAACTGTTAGTCTTTAGTTGGTAACAAACACATTATACTTGTTGTTTTTTACTGTAAAATACAATGAAAAATGTGTTTATGTTCTGGTTACTAAATAGATATATGTTGGTTACTGTCTAATCTGAATTTGGTTACTGTATAATGTTGTTATGATTATTGTATACTATTAGTGTGTTTTATACTGGTTTGTTTTATATTGATGGTTACTTATTGACTACATTGGTTACCTTCATACAACTGTTAGTCTTTAGTTGGTAACAAACACATTATACTAGTTGTTTTAGACTGTAAAATGTAATGAAAAATATGTTTTATATTCTAGTTACTAAGTAGATATATGTTGGTTACTACCTAATATGAATTTAATTATTGTATACTGATGATTTGGTTACTGTATACTATTAGTGTGTTTTATACTGATTTGTTTTATATAGATGGTTACTTATTAACTACATTGGTTACCTTCATACAACTGTTTTAATTTAATTGGTAACAATATCATTATACTTATTGTTTTCATTGTAAGATGCATGTAAAAATGTGGTTTATGTTCTGGTTACTAAGATTATGTAGTTTGGTTACTGTCTAATATTGATTTGGTTACTTTACAATGTTTATTCAGTGTCAGACAATGGAGATGATTCCAATTGTACTTTATTTCAACAGAATGTGGACTGACAGTAACCAATACAACAAATTTGAAGTTACCGGCCTACTAGTTCCATAAACTAGTTCGTTCAGAGAAATGCAAAACTTGATATGCAGTGCATTACAACTAGACACAAACACAACAACATTGTCAATCAAATTTAAGATTAGAAGCAACATTCCACCGATCAGTATATCAGATGAAGCAACCTTTAGATTCTTTATGAAAGTCAGTAGAAAATCAGATGAACAAGGCAAGTTCCCACTGATTATAGATAATGAACACAAAAGGGGACTCAGAACAATCTTGCAAAACTTGATAAATGTAGAAGAAACTATAATTCATGATGTAACGCCAATCATATCAACACAATTGAATTCAGCACTAGTTCCACTAACAACACAAGATTGCCAAATTAGAACGCAATATGCTGATCAGCTTGCCATGGAAGTTATTGAAAAACAATAAGACAGACAACATGACATATCATACACAAAAGAACGATCTGATGATGTAATAACATATCCGAATGAACGTGAAGTAAAATTACATCAAACTTATAAAAACAAAAAAAATCCTATAACAAGCAATGAGGCCACATTTAATCAGGAAAAACAGACAACACAAAGTTGAACGAACAGGTTGTAGAGACTTTGTGCTAGTGTGCATAGAGAATAAAAATTGCAGATGGAAGATGGGAGCTTCAAGGTTAAAAAAAATCAGTATGTTCAAGGTGAGAGAATTCAATGACATCCATACGTGTTCAGTCAGCGTATTGTTGGGAGACCACATACATGCAAATAGTGAGTTGGTTAGTGAATGCATAATGCACAAATTAACAAATCTGAAGAAAATATACACACCAATAGATATTATGGACGACATGATGAAAAAATATAATGTGTCTATCTCTTACCAAAAAGCATGGAGATCAAAGGCGAAAGCGTTGGAAAAGGTAAGAGAAAATCCACACGACTACTCATTGATCCCATCATGGTTGCACATGTTGAAGAAAACAAATCCAGGTAACACTTTAAAACAGTTTATTGGTTTTTCATAATTAGTTGGTTACCCAAGTCATCTGACTTGGTTACCTTGTTATGCATGTTTAGTTACTAACTATATTGTACAATAAAATTATGTTAAATTATTTTTTTGTGTATGATAAATATCTACACAAAAGATTACAGATTATGATATTCTGGACACCATATGCACCGTATTGGAACCATTAATATGGTAATTAGTTGGATACCATTAATCATATAAATGGTTACCATCTACTACAAGTTTGGATATTGTATGCTACTTGTAATTATAATGATATTGCTGAAATTTCATATCAGGTTCCGTCACAGCCTTGGAGTTGGAAATAAATGGTCACTTCAAGTATTTATTCTTTGTCATTAGAGCATTCATTCGAGCATGGCACCATTGCTTTCCAATCATTGTAATCAATGACACATTCATAAAATCAACTTACGGGGTGACACTCCTGATAGCAAGCACACATGATGCAAACAGAAACATTGTTCCGATTGTTTTTGCAGTGGTTGACAGCGAAAATGAATTATCTTGGAGATGATTTTTCATAAATTTGAGAATTGCTTGTGGAGTTAGGGAAGGCCAATGCATTGTTCCAGATAGACATGAAGCCATTATATAGGGACTGAATTTTGTGTTTTCGGATGTCATGCCTGGTTCGTGTACATACCATGTATTGAAAAATATAAAAAATAGATTCAGAAAGAGAGGAGAAGAACTCAAACAGGCATACAACGGGGCTTGTAGAGCTTACACTATTGAACAATTCAACAAACACATGACTGAACTTGATGCGATTGATCCTCGAATAAGGACATATTTGGAGGAAGAGGTAAAGTTGGAGAAGTGCACAAGGCTCCATGGGACTGTAAGCAAGTACTCGACAATGACTTCAAACACCGTCAAATCTATTAACAATGAAATCAAGTTGACCAAGGATCTTCTAATTGCGTCAATGATTAAATACCTACGCTGTCTGGTTCAAAGATGGTATTTCACAAACAAACAAGCAGCCATATCAACATTCACTACACTTTTTACAACAGCTGAGGGGAGGTTGCGATCTAATATCATTAAATCAAAGAAACTTAAGGTAACTAATACAAAATTTAAATTATTACATCATAAGTTGCATTTGCATTTTATGGAAACCTATTTATTCACTATTGGTTACCTGTATATGCTGATAATGTTACCAACATTACATATAACTGCCATTATTTCGATGTAAACAAACTAAATATTTATGCATACTAACGACACCCTTAATTTGTATTGTAGGTTGAGATATCAAACTTAGTGATTTTTACTGTTTACGATGTCGCTAAACAATATATTGTGGACATCGAACAAAGGACATGCACATGCTATAAATTTCAGTACCATGAGATGCCTTGTCCGAACGCTACTGCTGTTATCAACAATCGGAATTTGTACTGTTATGACTTTTGCTCAAAAAAATACTCTAAAACAACTTTGGTAGACACATATTCAGCTTCCATCCTACCGTTAGATGACAAAGAGAACTGGGATGTACCAAAAGAAGTAAGAAACATATGTGTAAAACCATCGAACACAAGAAGACCATCGGGAAGACCAAAAATAGGGAGGTACAAACATATATTTGAAAACAAAATTCAAAACAAATGCGGCAGGTGCCAAAAAAAGGACACAACAGCAAAACATGCAATAATCCACCGATTTTAAGACCAAAAAAGGTATGATATAGTACAAAAACAAAAAGAGTGTAAATACTTGAATATATAGTTGTTTATTGTGAGTAAACATTAACCACATGGTTGGTAATATTTTTGATGGTGTACAATAACCAAAATTGTTATTAATTAATATTTTGAGTTCTGATTCCATAATGAGTTGTCAATATAAAGCAAACATATACATTGAACAATTGGTAACTGTTCTGAAATATTTTTATGTAAATTTGGTTACCCATCTAAAATAAAATGGTTACCTCTATATTCATATTAAGTTACCAACTGGACCATTTCCAAATAACTTTTATAACTATGTAATTTAAAAGTATCAATCAGCTAGATAAATGGGAACCCTCACATGTACATTAAGCACTTGATAACTGTTCTAATATAAGTTTTAAATTATTTGGTTACTAACAAAAACTAAAATGGTTTCCCTTATATGGAGGTTTGGATACTAACTGCACCTCTCGAACTATTTTTATTTTAATATGAGATTATAAGTGACCATCATATATACATACATATATATATATATATATATATATATATATATATATATATATATATATATATATATATATATATATATATATAAATGGGAACTCTTAATTGGAGTTTCTTATTCCATCATGATGACAGGGTATAAATAAAACATATATATTTAACACTTTATAACATTCTTGATACACCCTTATAATTATTTGGTTACTAACAAAAACAAAAAATGGTTACCATATATGTAGGTTTGGATACCTACCTAACATTTCAACTGAAATAGCTGATGGATAATGTTCTGAACCAATTTTATGTAAATTTGATTATTCACAAAAAATAAAATGGTTACCTCTATATGTAGAACATGTTTTAATGGTAACCAAAACAGAAACATCATGTAATGAAACCCAGTTTAGGCAATCCATGTATACTAAACAATTACATATTAACTAGAATAAAAAATAAAATAAACCAAAATCCCACATTGATGGCACAATAATAGTAGCCAAAACCATAAGATAACAGTAACCAAAACATAATAAAGAAGTAATCAAATAGTTATATAAAAGTAAACAGAACATGTTTTAATGGTACCCAAAACATAAACAACCTGTATATCCAACACAGTTTAGGCAACCCATGTATACTCTCACATGTACATTTAATACTTGATATATGTCATGATACAAGCTTGAAACTATCTGGTTACTATCAAAAAATAAAATGGTTACCTTTCTATGCATGTTTGGTTACCAACTGCACCTTTCAAACAATGTATCAGACACAACTTAGAAGTAACAAATACGAACCAACAAATAATGTCAGATCGTTACTAGTAATATAATCAAATATGTAATTCCATTTACATAAGCTCCAATAAACATCACAGACTCACTAACCATAAAAAATAGTTATGGATATCCAACAAAAACCAAAATACAAAACACAATTCAGAAGGACAGGACAACGACAATCGAACTAATCAAAATCTGGCACAAATCTTCCTGGAAATTCTCTACCAGTCTCATATCCCTCTAATTATTTGTTTCTAGCATGCATGTAGAGGTTTGTGCATAATTTCTTCCGATATTGCGGAATGGGGAATGGATTAGGAATTTCAACAAACTTCTGGTGAATAACATGCTCAGCAAAACAAATCGTGAACATCCCACAATCACTGTACAAACAGACAAAAGAAAACAAAAATCAAAACTAAAATCACCCTAGGTGTAATAATTAAAGAAATGTAAACCTTACCCCTCAACTTGTTCAGGTACCCCCTATGCAAATTCCAATTCAATTATATCATCTTCATCCTCGTTATGATACAGTTCACTACTAAAGTCAATATCAGACCCATCCCTCCAAAAACCATTCTTATGAAATATTGTGGATAACATGAAGATATAGGGCTAAAAAACATCAATAATTTTTGTTTGCATTGTTTTCCTGTTTGGCTGCAGAGAATTATAAACTATTAAAAACGTCTGCGATGCACATCAAATGTCAATAAAAACTAGTGATCTGGTGATGACATGTGAATGGGGAACAACACATAATCAATGTTGACCCATGTTGTGTTCACATCCATGAACAACCCACGGATGTATTCTCCAACATCACCATGCCCAGATAGGATACTCTTATCTGCATTTTTACTTGTGTATTCCTCAAAAAGAGCAGTCATCTTGCCATGAAACCAACAGTTTGTGGTCGTTGCCCTTATCTGAACACTGTCGAAGTGTCTGACCAATTTATGAAAGTAATATAATGCAATATTGATGTGCTAAACCAAACAAAAAACATAATCCAAAAGATATTAACAGTTACTGAAAAATATAAATCTATAATGAAGGTAACCAACAATATTAACACTAGTTACTTAACCAGCTAAATAATGTAACCATAACTAGAACAACATAATTTGAAAAAAAAAGAACTCACATCGTCGTCTAACCACTGTCCAGGAGTCTTTAATTTGTAGAACACATTTTTGATGATATTGGGACAACCTCAAATATAAATACAAGTTCAATTTTGTCGTTCTTTCCTGTGAATTTGTCAGTCCTTCAATATAAAAGCATATTAGTATACACGCTAACATTAATAATTACCATATTAGTATTCACACTACCCAAATCAGACTTGAACAATCAATAATTAACAATCTAATCAACAATTGAATTGTAAACTGTTACCTGGTAACCAACAAATAATAATATAATAACCATAATTAAATAGTAGCCAGCATATAACAAAACAGTAACCAAAACATAAAACAATAGTAACCAAATCATAATTTAATAGTAACCAAAAAAGAAACATCATGTAATCAACCATAATTTAAGCAACCTGAATTTACTAAATAAATACCTAATAATCAAATATAATATAATAGTAATAAACACTTTACTTCGATGGAACATTAATAGAAACCAAATATAACATAATAGTAACCATAATATACTATAGTAATAACCAAAACCTAATATGACAGTAACTAGGATATAATATGATAGTAAATCAAACATAAACATCATGTAATCAAAACCAATTTAAGCAACTTGTGTATACCAAACAATTACATAGTAACAAAAAATATAATATGATAGTAACCAAAATCCCATTTTGAGTGCACAATAATGGTATCCAAATCATAATATAACAGTAACCAGAACATGATATAGCAGTAACCATAACACAACATAATAGTAAACAGAACATTTATTTAATATTAACCATTTATTTTTACAGGAAATTTTTTTTATTTGTTTTATAAAAAACTATACCATTGTTAAACAACAAAAAACAAACCTTTTCCTATTGTTTAGTCCAATTTTAAACCATTGATCAAGCAACGCCTCTTCATATTTTGACACATACTTTTGGGAATGCAGAAAGACCTGCAAGTATTTGACTAGCACCCACAATGGTAGACAATGAACCAGTCAATCCAAACTTTGTCGTATATAGAGACAACAAAATGGCACTCTTTGCAGGTTCACGGAACGGTCTACCACCGGGTTTATGGACGCTTTTCTCCAACTCATCACACTGAACTATGTCCTGAGTGGTTAGAACCATCTAATAGTGTGCAGACTTGCTTTCTGCCTCGCATTTATCCCCCTTTATCAATTGACATAAAAGGTAACAGATACAATTAGATTTTCAACCCAAACACATGCAGTTAACTAATATGTGTAATAAAAAACTGACTGAACAATAGCTGACTATAATGAACATATTATAATAGTAACCAAATCATAATATAATAGTAACCAACACACAATGTAATAGTAACTAAACCACAATATAATAATAACCATAACATAAATAATAGTAACCAAACCACAATATAACGGTAACCAAAAAACCTAAACAATATGTAATAAAAAGATGGCATGTCATTGTAACACTAACCTCAGCAACAACATACACAACAAGCTCTTTCCCAGTATATTGGCTTAATATATTAAAAGATGACATGTCATTGTTCTTGCCAATCTGTGAAAAATAAAAAGCAACCAATTAATCATTAAAACAAAACACATATAACACATAACAAAATAAATAAATATGTTTAACCTTGACATTTTCTTCATCATCGATGATAATTATTGCATGGGGTTCTTCCACCGTAACATCACGTTCGACCTCATTAACAGTTTCATTCTCATCCTTTTTCTCAACGACTTTCGACCCATCGTCACCATCATCATTCTCTTTCAATTTTGAACCATCATCGTCATCCTCATCAGCGTGGGGCTCTTCTATCATAACATCATGTTCACCCTCTTTAATAGCTTCGATTTCATACTCATCCTTCTTCTCATCAACTTTCGACCCATCGTCACCATCCTCCTCCTCCTCCTCCTCCTCCTCCTCATCATCATCATCATCATCATCATTATCCTTCCCTTTAAAACCATCACCATCCTCATCAGCATCATCATCAATATCATCACCACCAACATCATCATAATCAAAATCATCATCAGAATCACCACCATCTTGTTTGTCATCGTCGTCCCCAACGCCTTTGATCCCGCGTAACTCCTCTCTAATAATGAACCTAAAGTCCTTGCATATCTGAACATATAAAATCTGCATTTCATCCCTAATGATGCCTGTAATTTTCCAATTCCTTTCTTAATTTCAGACACTTTTTTCTCCAACTGCCTAAAACGTGCATCAATTGCATCTTTAACGTCCGATATAGAAAATCTAACGTTGTCAACCTTCACATTTTTTTCCACCTTCTTATTAGCATCGTTCCCATTGAAAAATTAAATGCCGCCCAAATCCAGCCGATCCTTTTCCTCAGCCGTGAGAATTAAGCTTTTTATCCTCAACTGAAAAACATTAAGTACACTTTAATATAACATCTAACACACATTGTAGAATTAAAATAAAAAAAATGCGAGACCCAAAATTTTATTAATAAAGATTTAAATTTCTCGAAATATTTTTTAATATTATGGTGTGGATTTGAGACAGTGTTATAGTTGTGGGTAATATTTATAAATTTAGAAAACTATGCAAGTTGTTGTATAATATTCAATTGGTCGGGGAATATTCTTTTTGTCGGAGAATATCCGTACGACGGTACAATCATTGGTGGACCCCACAACGGAATTATTGTCGAATTGAGAAAATGGCAATTTTTTATGAAAATAACGGCAGAAGTTTTACCGTTAAAACAGTTGAACTACTCGGTAGTAAAAGTACAGTAATACGCGTAGTTGCATAGTAACACACAGTATTGATTATTGATGCTTACGTGAGAAGTCACTCAGTTTTGTTCAATTATTACTATAGTAATTGCTGCATAGTATCTCACGTTATTTGATTCAATTATTGTCGATATTTTATATATTATTAAATAAATAATTGAGATGACAGAGTTATTAATATTATTATTTGCAATATTAATGATGTCTAGAAGTTCTGCCAAGGAGAGGTTTGGTCACCTAATTACGCGCCAATAGGGAAAAATCCTTATTGGAATGCCCCCTCTTTCTTGGGAATGACCTGATCGATTAATATTGTGAATTATAATAAAGGTGATAAGTTTTGTTTTTTTATTATTATAAATGTAATAAAACAGAAAACTTTTTATATAAAACAGAATACTTTTATAAAGTTATTTGTTTTATTAGACTATAAATAGAATATATGATATTCTATTATGCATAGTGTCTGCATAGTAAAATCTTTTTATATAAAATAAAATACTTTTATAAAATTATTTGTTTTATTAGACTATTAATAGAATATATAATATTCTATTATGCATAGTGTTTGCATAGTGCCTGCATAGTGTTCTGTATAGTAAATCAATATGGATCGTCTGTTTAAAAGTAAATCAATCTGGACCGTTCATGAATTAGTTACTATTCAGTCCATTCTCCTTTAAATAGAAGCTCATTCCTTCATTATTTCTTACGAATTCACTGAAACTCTAGAGAGAGAATTCTTCTTTTATAATCTTGAGCGTATTTCTTTAGAGTTTAAGAAAGCTTTGAACGTAGTGCAAGTTTTCTTCAAGTATATCCTCGCCCTACCCGTCGGAGTACTCTTCTTTATAAGGTAAGGGATATTATTTGTTGTACTAGTAAGGGGTATTATTTCTTTCGTCTTCATGAAGAGAACTTCTATTATTCCATTCTTTATTATTCTGTTGGAATAACCTGTATATGCGGACTACCTTATACTTGGTGAAATTCTTCTGTTATTCCATTATTTATTATTCTGTTGGAATATCCTGTCTGTGCGTTTACGCATGACCTGGTTCCATTTTTTATTATTCTGTTGAAACATCCTGTCTGTGCGGTTTATGCATGACCTGGTTCCGTTCTTTATTATTCTGTTGGAACATCCTGTCTGTGCGGATTACGCATGACCTGGTTCCATTCTTTATTATTTTGTTAGAATAACCTGTCTGTGCGGTATATCGCATGCATGGTGATTTCTTTTGTTATTCTATTCTTTATTATTCTGTTGGAATAACATGTCTATGTGGATTATCATATACATGGTGAATGACCCTTCGTATTCATTTCTTATTAAATTTTGGAAATGAGCTGTCTACGTGAATTACCGCATGGCGGGTAAAAATCCATTGCAGTTTCATATATTATATGATACTCTTTTGGTTAAAGTTTTGGCTTCTATACTCTATGAAATTAGTGGAATATCCTTGATATTTGTGCTTCATCCTGTATCTTTTCATGAAAATATTCTTTTGAGCATTCTTGAATTTTTACTCC
The DNA here is from genome assembly GCA_020205505.1 of Panax japonicus. Classification (NCBI taxonomy): domain Eukaryota; kingdom Viridiplantae; phylum Streptophyta; class Magnoliopsida; order Apiales; family Araliaceae; genus Panax; species Panax japonicus. The sequence continues at coordinate 13,196,373 of CM035104.1, forward strand.
ACAAAGCAATATCATGTTGACAATTTGGATGTTATTGGTTCCTGGATAAATTAATTCTTGAACTTATTTTATTGAATTATTATGTCATTGTCATCATCCTCATGGTTATATTATGTTGAAAGTCATCTGTGGCCTGTACTGCATAGATGGACTTTGTATGATTATGATCAGGGATTATTCGGTATAATCATGACCGTAATATTACAAATGATGTGAAAAAAATCCTCATTGGCCCGTAGTGCATTGACAGACAGTTTTTGGTATGATTATGGCTATGAATTCTCTTCGGCCAAGGGTGCAAAGATGAATTATTTTATGGCATGATCAGAACCGTTGATGAAAACACGATTATCTTTTGCCCGTAGTGCATGAATAATTCATGGTCGTGATACTAAAGAATATCATTGGCCTGTAGTGCAGGGATGATTTGATGATGTAGATTATTTACTAAGCTTAGTCTCAGCAATAAAAGTGATGAAAAACCTTTTAAATCATAGAAGATAGTAGATTTTATTCTCTACTTGACTCTTCTAATGGATTGATTATTTCGCTGCAGTTAAACTTGATGGTTGTTATATTGTATCAGTGTAACACTGTTGAAGGCTAACTATAATTTAATCTGCATTATCTTAGTCATAATATTTCTTTCTAGGCTAGTTGAGCTCACCCTTTTTTCTTTCATTGTTCTCTTCAGGAAATGAGAACGTAGCAGTGACTAGCCGAGGAACGGAGTGATGGTCCAGATGATAGCATTAGTAGTCCTCACTATTCTATGAAATAGTGTGATTATAAATGTAATAAGATTGAATTTGAGTGTGGATATTGTTTAGATGACAATATTCGTGTTAGAACTCTCAGATTATGTTTTTGTCATATTTTGAGTTTGAATACTGTCTAGAAGACAATATTTATATTAAAACTCACATCTCATGTTGTATAATTAAGTTTGTATTTGAATTCTGTACCATGTATTTGGCGACTCAAGATGGGTGATGTATACCTATTTTTGGGGCGTCACAGTTGGTATCAAAGCTTAGGGATATGATCCATGGCTGAGATGTGAGAATTTCTTCGCTAGTATGACCTACCTAAGTTTATTTGGTATTTAATTGATCGGTCAGAGTATAGGGATAATATGTGATATGATAACTAACCCTTGTTTTGTGGCAGTATTTGAAAATGGCAGCTGAAAATGTTAACAATGGAGTGAATGAGACCGTTGAGACATATTTAATCACTAACAAGGTTAATGTGATGTCAGACGAAGAAGAAATTAGAGATATCTACATGGTGAGTGAAGAACTAATAGTTGCACCCGAGCTAGTTGCAGAGGTAGCAGCTGAGAGCGAGGAAGAAGATGAAGAAGAGGAACCTGAGAAGAATTTATTAGAAGAATTTTATGATCGAAATTTAGAATTACAAAATCTTATTCATGAGTTAGAAGAGCAGGCTGAAGAACGAAAGGTGGTCGTGGAGCAAAGAGATGTAACAATTCAAAATTATGTTACCCGATGTGCGATGCTTGAACAGAAGCACTCTTTGGCAGAATATAAGATATTAGAGCTGGAATCTGGGAATGCTATGATCAAAGTTCTAATGAAAGAAGAAACAACTGAACGAAGGAGAATAGATGATACATGGGTAAAAGCCGCACGACGCGTAGATATTGTAGAAAAAGATGTCAGATCCAATAAGGCCAAAATAGATGAAATGGATTTTGCTTTTTGGACAACGATTGGGAGAATCCAACATCGAATTCGGAATTACCCTGTGCAGAGCGGTCAACCCCAATTCGATATGGATCGGAGAGTAATGATTCAAATCATGGATCAGGAATATGACGAAGCAATCAATGGTGGAATGTCCTCTATAGCAAAGTCAAGTCTAGCTGGGATGGTGACGCCAAAGAATGTCCCAGACAAGTCAAAATCGATAGTTTAAAAGAGAGCATTTTTTTGTGACGAGGAACACGAATGAAGTTATCACGGGTTAGTTAATTATAAATTCTTTCAAAGTCTATACCTTATTAGATACTGGTTCTACCCATTCTTTTATCTCTCTTGATTACACTCAACGTTTAAATTTGACTTCGGAGAAATTAGACTTTGACTTATTGGTTGAAACTTCATTAGTAAAAACCTTCGTTACCTCCACTGTTTATAAATCTTGTTGATTCAAATCGACACTTTCACGTTACCTGTCGATCTTATCTCTTTGAAAATACTTGCCTTGAATGTGATTTTAAGGATCGATTGGTTAACTACTCATCAAGCTTTTTGTAAGGTTGTTAGCTTTCATATTCCTAACCAACCTGTTATGCGAATTCAAGCAACCAAACCACTAAAGTTAATCACTGTTATATCAAGCCATAAGTAAGTAGCCCCGATCCTTTCGTTGTTGACTTCCCTGTGTGGAATGCACCGATGCTAGACTTTCTGTAGGCGACGCTGTGAATGATGATGACAAGTTGATAGGTATCAATGTGACGTGCTATCCAAGTCTTGGATGAGAGTCACAGTTTTGAATGATATTTCTATCGTTAATAAATTTTCCGACGTATTCCTGAAGGACTTCTTAGCTTGCCCCTAGAGCGTGAAATCGAATTTTGTATTGACCCTAATACAAAACCCATTTCTAAAATCCTCAAATATTTCTTCAAATAAAATGAACGTAACATGCGCCAAAGACGTTGGCTCGAGCTGTTGAAGATTACAATCATACCATTCAATATCATCGTGGAAGTGCGAACGTTGTAGCTGACGCGTTGAGTAGAAGATAGTATGCGTTTACGAGTGCGATGTTGTTAACACAAAAACCCATTTCGTATAACTTACAAATGATGAAGATAGAGTTAAAAACTCTAGGGACCCACGTGAAGATAATGAATATACGAGTAGAATCTACTTTAATCGATAAAGTTAAAGCCGCTCAAGCTACACACCCGAATCTGATGAATGAGAAGAAGAAGGTTTAAGAGGGGGTTATTCTAGAAACAAGAATCGATGAAGAGAGAAAATCTCAACCCTCGATTTAATTGGCCCATTTGAAATCCTTGATCGAGTAGGAACTGTGGCCTATAGACTCGTTTTACCGCCAAGTATGTCGCGTGTTCATAACATTTTTCACGTATCGATGTTAAGTAAATATGTGGATGACCTGAACCACGTTATTAAATTAGAACTAGCGAGATAGCAGAAGATTTAACGTATGAGGAGATACATGTTAAAATCTTGGATAAGAAGGATCGTATTCAATACTCAAAGGTTATACCTCAAGAGTTGGAATCTGAAATGAAGTCAAGGTATCCTCATCTCTTCGGCATACCAGGTACGTACGTAAATTTTGAGGGCGAATTTTCATAAGGAGGGGAGATTGTGAGGCCCCAAATTTTATGAATAAAGATTTAAATTTCTCAAAATATTTTTTAATATTATGGTGTGGATTTGAGACAGTGTTATAGTTGTGGGTAATATTTATAAATTTTGAAAAGTATGCAAGTTGTTGTATAATATTCGATTGGTCGGAGAATATTCTTTTTGTCGGAGAATATCCGTACGACGGTACAATCATTGGTGGACCCCACAACAGAATTATTGTCGAATTGAGAAAATGACAAAATTTTTTTATGAAAATAATGGCAGAAGTTTTATCGTTAAAACTGTTGAACTACTCGGTAGTAAAAGTACAATAATACGCGTGGTTGCATAGTAGCACATGGTATTGATTATTGATGCTTACGTGAGAATTCACTCAATTTTGTTCACTTATTGCTACAGTAATTGCTGCATAGTATCTAACATTATTTGATTCAATTATTGTCGATATTTTATATATTATTAAATTAATAATTGAGATGACAAAGTTATTAATATTATTATTTGCAATATTAACGATGTCTAGAAGTTCTGTCAAGGAGAGGTTTGGTCACCTAATTGCGCGCCAATAGGGAGAAATCCTTATTGGAATGCCCCCTCTTTCCTGGGAACGACCTGGTCGATTAATATTGTGAATTATAATAAAGGTGATATGTTTTGTTTTATTAATATTATAAATGTAATAAAACAGAAAACTTTTTATATAAAACAGAATACTTTTATAAAGTTATTTATTTTATTAGACTATAAATAGAATATATGATATTCTATTATGCATAGTGTTTGCATAGTGTCTGCATAGTAAAATCAATTTATATGAAATAGAATACTTTTATAAAGTTATTTGTTTTATTAGACTATAAATAGAATATATAATATTCTATTATGCATAGTGTTTGCATAGTGCCTGCATAGTGTTCTATATAGTAAATCAATATGGACCGTCCGTTTAAAAGTAAATCAATCTAGACTGTTCATGAATTAGTTACTATTCAGTCCATTCTCCTATAAATAGAAGCTCATTCCTTCATTATTTCTTACGAATTCACTGAAACTCTAGAGAGAGAATTCTTCTTCTATAATCTTGAGCGTATTTCTTTAGAGTTTAAGAAAACTTTGAGCGTAGTGCAAGTTTTCTTCAAGTATATCCCCTCCCTACCCATTAGAGTACTCTTCTTTATAAGGTAAGGGATATTATTTGTTATACTCGTAAGGGGTATTATTTCTTTCGTCTTCATGAAGAGAACTTCTGTTATTCCATTCTTTATTATTCTGTTGGAATAACCTGTATATGCGGACTACCCTATAATTGGTCAAATTCTTCTATTATTCCATTATTTATTATTCTGTTGGAATATCCTGTCTGTACGTTTACGCATGACCTCGTTCCGTTCTTTATTATTCTATTGGAACATCCTGTCTTTGCAGTTTACGCATGACCTGGTTCCGTTCTTTATTATTCTATTGGAACATCCTGTCTGTGCGGATTACACATGACCTGGTTCCATTCTTTATTATTCTGTTGGAATAACCTGTCTGTGCGGTCTATCGTATGCATGGTGATTTCTTCTGTTATTCCATTCTTTATTATTCTATTGGAATAACCTGTCTATGTGGATTATCACATACATGGTGAATGACCCTTCGTATTCATTTCTTATTAAATTGTGGAAATGAGCTGTCTACGTGGATTACCGCATGAAGGGTGAAAATCCATTGCAGTTTTATATATTCTATGATACTCTTTTGGTTAAAGTTTTGGCTTCTATACTCTATGAAATTAGTGGAATATCCTTGATATTTGCGCTTCATCCAGTATCTTTTCATGGAAATATTCTTCTGAGCATTCTTGAATTTTTACTCCACAAAGCAGTATATGTTGACAATTTGGACGTTATTGGTTCCTGGATAAATTAATTCTTGAACTTGTTTTATTGAATTATTATGTCATTGTCATCATCCTCATGTTTATATTATGTTGAAAGTCATCTGTGGCATGTAGTGCATAGATGGACTTGGTATGATTAAGATCAGGGATTATTCGGTATAATCATGACCGTAATGTTACAAATGATGTGAAAAAAGTCCTCTTTGTCCCGTAGTGCATTGATGGACAGTTTTTGGTATGATTATGGCTATGAATTCTCTTCGGCCAAGGGTGCAAAGATGAATTATTTTATGGCATGATCAGAACCGTTGATGAAAACACGATTATCTTTGGCCCGTAGTGCATGAATAATTCATGGTCGTGATACTAAAGAATATCATTGGCCTGTAGTGCAGGGATGATTTGATGATGTGGATTATTTACTAAGCTTAGTCTTAGCAATAAAAGTGATGAAAAACCTTTTAAATCATAGAAGATAGTAGATTTTATTCTCTACTTGACTCTTCTAATGGATTGATTATTTCGCTGCAGTTAAACTTGATGGTTGTTATATTGTATCAGTGTAACACTGTTGAAGGCTAACTATAATTTAATCTGCATTATCTTAGTCATAATATTTCTTACTGGGCTAGTTGAGCTCACCCTTTTTGCTTCATTGTTCTCTTCAAGAAATGAGAACGTAGCAGGGACTAGTCGAGGAACGGAGTAACGGTCCAGATGATAGCATTAATAGTCCTCACTATTCTATGAAATAGTGTAATTATAAATGTAATAAGATTGAATTTGAGTGTGAATATTTTCTAGATGACAATATTCGTGTTAGAACTCTCAGATTATGTTTTGTCGTATTTTGAGTTTGAATACTGTCTAGAAGACAATATTTGTATTAAAACTCACAACTCATGTTGTATAATTAAGTTTGTATTTGAATTCTGTATCATGTATTTTGTGACTCAAGATGGGTGATGTATACCTATTTTGGGGGCATCACAAAAAATCATTACATAAAGAATTATAAAATATAATCAGTAACCAACTACATATGTAAAAGTAACCAACTGTATAGTTATTAGTAAGATGCATAAAATATTATCAGTAACCAACTACATTGTTATTAGTAAACTGTATAAAATATAATCAGCCCTAACTGTGTATATTCAGGCAACCAACTACATTGTTAATAGTAACATGAATATAACATAATTAGTAACCAAATGTGTATATAAAGGTAACCAACTATATTGTTAATAGTAATCTGCACAAAATATAATCAGTAACCAATTGTATAACTAAAGGTAACCAACTACATTCTTATTTGTAACCTGCATACCTGTCTAGAACCAAATACTAGATCGTTCAACTTGTCATTTGTGGAGGGCTTCACTAGTTCCTTCCATCTAAATAATCGAACATCCGACGGATGATCGTCATTACATATACCCGGGCTTTGAATTTCGGAATGGTTTCAAACAAGAAAACTTGGAAGACATAAGGAAGCCCATTCAATTTATACAATTTGGTATAATGCTCCTTATAGAAATTATATATCCAACCACCATTCGTTCCCTTCTTCAAACGCCCCTTCAAAGCATTGGACAAAGATTACTTTGTCTGCTCAAATGCGACTTTTCCCCAAGGATAACTACTAACATCGCCAAAACATAAAAAGTTAATCATTGCCCCATCTACATAGTTATCAGAAACGGTGGATAGTATGAAATTAAACACCAACATAATAATCGACATCCTAACAGCCTCATCATCATCATCAAAAAATGCCTTATGATATACCCTCCCTATACTACTACGCGTCACAACCTCATCGCCAAAAAACTTTTCCATTAACAGATTCTCCATACCTTTGTATGTAGATATGTCATCGTCACCTTGCCATCTCAAACCAAAAATCAGACAGAACTCTGGCAAACCAAACCTGATCCTTTTCTCCCCGAACAGAAACCATATTTCACTGTTGTCCCTTTGGTGAACCTCCCTCACAAGAGCATGGTGAAGAATCTGGGAATACATTTGGTGTTCACCAAAATCAAGAAAATTACCAAAACATGACGCCTTAAACTTGTCCAACTGGTTCAATTTATTCATAATAATACTCGGGAATTCCATGTCACACCAATATATTATTTTCCAGTGAAATTTCTGTTGCGTTCCTTATAATAAAGATCCCATATCTGCAAATAAACAAAATTAGATTTAAACAATCATTGGTAACCAATATAAATAATATTTATACCCTAAACAGTTACGTAGTAACCACCAAATAATATCATAGTAACCAAAACATAATATAACAATTACACAGTAACAAAAACATAATATAAAAATTAACCAACATCCCATATTGAGGGCACACTAATAGTTACAAAATCATAATATAACAGTAACCATAACATAATAAAGCAGTAACTTAACAGTTATATTATATAATCTAATGGTAACCAAAAAAGAAACAACATGAAGTCACGCGCATTTTAGGCAAGCCATGCATACCATATAATTACATAGTAACCATAAATAACAAAATATAAAAAACCATAATCCCACATTGATGGCTCACTAATAGTAGCCAAATCATAATATACCAGTAACCATAACATAATAAAACAGTAACCAAATATTTATATAATAGTAACGAAAACATAATTTAATGGAAACCAAAACAAAAACATGTAGTCAAACCCATTTTAGACAAGCCATGTATACTACACAATTACATAGAAACCATAACAAAATATAAAAGTAACCAAAATCCCACATTAAGGGCATAATAATAGTAGCCAAATCATACGATAACATTAACCATAACATACTAAAGAAGTAACCGAACAGTTATATGATAGTAACCAAAACATATTTTAATGGTAACCAATACATAAACAACATGTAGACCAAACCTAGTTTAGGAAACCCATGTATACTAAACAAATACATAGTAACCATAACAACATAAAAAGGTAACCAAAATCCCAAATTGAGAGAACAATGATGGTAGCCAAATTATAAGCTAACAGTAACCAACACATAATAAATAAGTAACCAAACAATAATATGATACTAACAGTAACATAATTTAAATTAGCACACCTTTAGAATTTTGTGTGTGGGGATTATTTTTTAGCTATGAACTTCACCTTCAGTTTTAATTAATGGACATCAAAATCAGACTCCAACTGCACTTCAGTAGGCTTTATATCACCATGTATCACCGACCTACTGCCCTTCTTACTGGATTTATCACCTACATTCTTCCTCTTCCTCTCCATAGCAAACTTCTTCAAATCCTTAACAGAATCACCCTCCGTGATTCTTTTTCTCTTTCCATCCTTCTTCCTTATATCAACCATTCTATACAAACATAAATACAACATAAACCCAAACAATCAAAACTCCATTTTGTTAGTAAACTACTTTAATAAATAATACATTAAACTATTAAGCCATTACTCACCTGTAACGATCAATCGATAACAACTATATTAGATTTTGAAAACTCCTTCACTGCAACCAGAAACGATAATAAATAGAAGAAAATAAACCACACAACAGTGATATCGAGTAAGTACGAGAATGACGAACAAATGAACCAATAACGATCACAAAAATGAAGAAAAAATCAGTAGTAACGATCAATGAAGAAGAAGAAAGCATGGACAAAAGAAGGAAATAAGGGTTTCAAGTATGCAGAACAAGGGTTTCTAACTGAAGAGTCCCAGCCAAATGATAAATGGCGGTAATCACGCATTTCAAAAAAAAAAACCACCCCGATCGACCGAAAATACGGGAACAATATTTTAAGCGGGACACTGATTTGCCATGTTAGCCCACTAATACTAATCACCTAAATTAAGGAATCCTAATTGCACTAATATTGTAAATAAGTATGAGAAAGTGTATTACTTTTGTAATTATTTTATGGATGCTCCATTATTGTAATTATTTTTAAAAATGTAATAAAATATGTAATTAATCCATTTTAAATTGATTCATTTTAACAAATCTATAACAAAAGCCTGTATTTCTTCCACTACTTTCTTATTGCAATCTTGGGTCAACAAGTGCTGTTCGTATTCTTTCTCTGAGATTTTTTTCCTCCACAATAAAAATGAACACTTCTTCGGATTCCTCCACTTTTACTTTGGATCAGCAATTCAGATTTCGGTCAATTAACACTTCTTCTCTCATCTGTGCAAACTACTTACTCTCACGCCAAAGACATTTTCCCGACGTCAACGCCGGGTCACTAATTTATTACTTTTGCAGGTCCAAAACCCTTTTATAAAATCCACCAATAACTAAGATCATATTACGTTGAGATCAAGTCCTTCAAAATAACCTCCAAAGAGAAATAAAAAACAATAATTCTGGAGCAATATTATTTGGGGAAATTTTTTGGCGACATTGTGATGTGGCACAACCACATCAACATGAAAGAGTGAAACAAAAAAAATAGCTCAATTGGAATTACTCTATCTGCTTTAACAAAAAAAACCCCACTCAATTGAAATTGCTCTATGCTTTACCAAAAAAAACCCCGCTCAATTGAAATTACTTTATCTGCTTTATCAATTGTTTCACCAACAACTCTCTCTCAAACTACCCGATCCTGTCGTTGCTTCGCTGCTGCTGTTACTCCCCCCCTCTACAAACTTCAAGGTATGATTACATATATTCCTACTCCTCTTACCATTACTCTCTTATACGCCTAAATTATCAAAACCCTAATTTTTGTGCAAACTCTTGTTTTGGGTGAAAATTCTTGTTTTTGGTGAAAATTTTAAAACTATATTATTGTTGGTGAAAATTCCTGATTTTAACCTTTTTAGTATGTTTTTGTTTATTTTTTCTTGAGAAATTTGATCTATTTTGTTATTCCAGAATTATTAAAACTTGATTTTTATTAACATTACATTACATTACATGATACTAGTGCCATACTTTCAGTTCATAATTCCAATTGAGCAGTGTAACCTAAAGGCTCTACAACATTATGATTTAAAAAGGAGCCTTCTCTTTATCTATCATGAAATTTTTCTGGAAAGTTTTTGATTTGATGTGCTTGTATTTCTACTTATTTTTGCTCCCCAATTGACTTCAATTCAGATCATAAAAAGGAGTCTCCGCAATTTGATGTGCTTTATTTAAAAAGGAGCTTCTCATTATATCTATGACATGTAGTTAATATATTTTTATAAATTTTAGGTAAACTAATTTGCAGTCATACACTTTTTTATATATCTATTGCATGTAGTTAATATATTTTTATAAATTTACAGAAATGACATGTAGTGATAAGTTTAATTTAAGTATGAGAATGAATGATATTGAGGAATGTGTTATGGCAGAGGATTTAGTAGAAAGTGAAGAAGTTGATGAAGTGATTAGAGATCCGGAAGTAGGAATAGAGTTTGGCTCTGTTGATTTTTACATGGAATATTACACTAATTATGGTAACCAAAATGGATTTTTGGTGAAAGTAAGATCTACAGAAAAAGGAGAAAATGGAGAGACTAAAATTGTGGTTGTTGCATGTATATCACTTCAGTAGGCTTTATATCACCATGTATCACCGACCTACTGCCCTTCTTACTGGATTTATCACCTACATTCTTCCTCTTCCTCTCCATAGCAAACTTCTTCAAATCCTTAACAGAATCACCCTCCGTGATTCTTTTTCTCTTTCCATCCTTCTTCCTTATATCAACCATTCTATACAAACATAAATACAACATAAACCCAAACAATCAAAACTCCATTTTGTTAGTAAACTACTTTAATAAATAATACATTAAACTATTAAGCCATTACTCACCTGTAACGATCAATCGATAACAACTATATTAGATTTTGAAAACTCCTTCACTACAACCAGAAACGATAATAAATAGAAGAAAATAAACCACACAACAGTGATATCGAGTAAGTATGAGAATGACGAACAACTGAACCAATAACGATCACAAAAATGAAGAAAAAATCAGTAGTAACGATCAATGAAGAAGAAGAAAGCATGGACAAAAGAAGGAAATAAGGGTTTCAAGTTTGCAGAACAAGGGTTTCTAACTGAAGAGTCCCAGCCAAATGATAAATGGCGGTTATCACGCATTTCAAAAAAAAAAACCACCCCGATCGACCGAAAATACGGGAACAATATTTTAAGCGGGACACTGATTTGCCATGTTAGCCCACTAATACTAATCACCTAAATTAAGGAATCCTAATTGCACTAATATTGTAAATAAGTATGAGAAAGTGTATTACTTTTGTAATTATTTTATGGATGCTCCATTATTGTAATTATTTTTAAAAATGTAATAAAATATGTAATTAATCCATTTTAAATTGATTCATTTTAACAAATCTATAACAAAAGCCTGTATTTCTTCCACTACTTTCTTATTGCAATCTTGGGTCAACAAGTGCTGTTCGTATTCTTTCTCTGAGATTTTTTTCCTCCACAATAAAAATGAACACTTCTTCGGATTCCTCCACTTTTACTTTGGATCAACAATTCAGATTTCGGTCTATTAACACTTCTTCTCTCATATGTGCAAACTACTTACTCTCACGCCAAAGACATTTTCCCGACGTCAACGTCGGGTCACTAATTTATTACTTTTGCAGGTCCAAAACCCTTTTATAAAACCCACCAATAACTAAGATCATATTACGTTGAGATCAAGTCCTTCAAAATAACCTCCAAAGAGAAATAAAAAACAATAATTCTGGAGCAATATTATTTGGGGAAATTTTTTGGCGACATTGTGATGTGGCACAACCACATCAACATGAAAGAGTGAAACAAAAAAAATAGCTCAATTGGAATTACTCTATCTGCTTTAACAAAAAAAACCCCACTCAATTGAAATTGCTCTATGCTTTACCAAAAAAAACCCCGCTCAATTGAAATTACTTTATCTGCTTTATCAATTGTTTCACCAACAACTCTCTCTCAAACTACCCGATCCTGTCGTTGCTTCGCTGCTGCTGTTATTCCCCCCCTCTACAAACTTCAAGGTATGATTACATATATTCCTACTCCTCTTACCATTACTCTCTTATACGCCTAAATTATAAAAACCCTAATTTTTGTGCAAACTCTTGTTTTGGGTGAAAATTCTTGTTTTTGGTGAAAATTTTAAAACAATATTATTGTTGGTGAAAATTCCTGATTTTAACCTTTTTAGTATGTTTTTGTTTATTTTTTCTTGAGAAATTTGATCTATTTTGTTATTCCAGAATTATTAAAACTTGATTTTTATTAACATTACATTACATTAATGATACTAGTGCCATACTTTCAGTTCATAATTCCAATTGAGCAGTGTAACCTAAAGGCTCTACAACATTATGATTTAAAAAGGAGCCTTCTCTTTATCTATCATGAAATTTTTCTGGAAAGTTTTTGATTTGATGTGCTTGTATTTCTACTTATTTTTGCTCCCCAATTGACTTCAATTCAGATCATAAAAAGGAGTCTCCCCAATTTGATGTGCTTTATTTAAAAAGGAGCTTCTCATTATATCTATGACATGTAGTTAATATATTTTTATAAATTTTTGGTAAACTAATTTGCAGTCATACACTTTTTTATATATCTATTGCATGTAGTTAATATATTTTTATAAATTTGCAGAAATGACATGTAGTGATAAGTTTAATTCAAGTATGAGAATGAATGATATTGAGGAATGTGTTATGGCAGAGGATTTAGTAGAAAGTGAAGAAGTTGATGAAGTGATTAGAGATCCGGAAGTAGGAATATAGTTTGGTTCTGTTGATTTATACATGGAATATTACACTAATTATGGTAACCAAAATGGATTTTTGGTGAAAGTAAGATCTACAGAAAAAGGAGAAAATGGAGAGACTAAAATTATGGTTTTTGCATGTGCTCAGTTAGGATGTTCAATAAGCAAGTCAAAGAATTCCTTCAACTTACGCCCTGTTAGCAAAACTGGTTACAATCCTAAGATTAGGGTTGCAGTAGTCTAAGACGAAAAAGTGCGAGTAAAGACTATAACACTTGATCATAATCATCAGTTGAGCCCAAAAAAATCTAGATTTTATAAGAAAAATTGAATTATGAGCAAGTATGTGAAAAGGAGACTTGAACTTAACGATAAAGTTGGTATTAGACCAACTAAAATTTTTAGTTCTTTCTTGGTTGAGGCTGGTGGGCATGAGAATGTGTCCTTTTCATAGAAAGATTGTTACAATCATCTTGACAAAGTTAGACAATTAAGACTTGGTGATGGGGATGCTATGGCACTTCAAAACTACTTCTAAAAAATGCAAGCTAATAATTTATAATTTTATTATTTGATGGATTTGGATGATGATGAGAAACTACAAAATGTCTTTTGGGCAGATGCAAGGAGTAGGGTATCTTACGGGGAGTTTGAGGATGCCATTACCTTTGACAAAACATACTTAACTAATAAGAATGACATGCTATTTGCCCCATTTGCTGGAGTTAATCATCACAGTCAGTCAATACTCTTAGGTTGTGGATTAATATCTCATGAAGAAATTGAGTCATTTAATTGGCTTTTTAAAAATTGGCTTGCGTGTATGAATGGTTGTGCTCCTACCATAATAATTACTGACCAAGACAAAGCAACGAAGAAGACTATTGAAATTGTGTTCCCCAATGCGCGATATAGGTATTGCTTGTGGCATATTATGAAGAAGTTGCTCGAGAAATTAAGTGGTTGCAATCAATATGAATCTATCAAATATTCAATGCAACATGCAATTTATGATTCATTGACTTATAAAGAATTTAAAGAACGATGGGGGTAGTTTCATTGAGAAATTTAACTTGAAAGAGAGTGACTGGTTGACTGGGTTATACGACGAGAGAAGTTGTTGGACGCTGACATTTTTAAAGAATACTTTTTGGGATGGAATGTCCTCAACTCAAAGAAGTGAAAGTATGAATGCTTTTTTTGATGGTTATGTGAATGCAAGGGCAACTTTAAAATAATTTGTTGAGCAATATGAGAATACATTAAGAAGTAAGGTGCAAAAAGAGAATGAGGCATATTTCAATTCCTTCAATCATTTGATTCCATGCCTTAATGATTATCCATTTGAAAAACAATTTCAAGATGCTTATACCATGACAAAATTCAAGGAATTTCAGGAAGAGGTAAAAGGGAAGCTTTATTGTGCCATTGATTCTGTTAAAGTAGAATGTGGTTTTGAGGTGTACGATGTTGCACAAGATATGTTTGAAGGGATTTGTGAAGCCACTTTTAGAGTTTATTTTAAAGAAGATGAATGTACCATTAAGTGCAACTGTCAATTATTTGAGTTTAGGGGAATATTATGTAGACATCCCCTTACGGTGTTGCTAAAAAAATGAGTTCGAACCTTACCAGATAAATTCATTCTTCGAAGGTGGAGGAAAGAAGTGAAGAGGTGTCATAAGAAGGTTAAGATAATATACTCCGAATGGACGTTGAATTTGGAAAATGAACGTTTTGATAGGATGTGCAACTTTTTTTATGAAGCGGCAGACTTAGCGATAGATAATAAAGATAAGACAAAACTTGTTATGCATTGGATTAAAAATCTTGTTAATGTACTAGACAAGATGATAGAACGTGTGAAAGTAATCAGTCAATTCCTTCCGGATTAGGCACCCAAGTGGGTAGTGGTTGTAAAGAAAGCAACAATATTCATAGTCCATTGTCGGTTCATCGTAAAGGTCAGCCCCACTTTAAAGGCTTCTGTCTAAGATTGAGAAACTTGTTAGAGGTATAAGAGTGAGGAAAGGGAAAGGGAAAGGGAAAGGGAAAGAGAAAGAGAAAGGGAAAGAAAAAGAGAAAGAGAAAGAGAAAGAGAAAGGGAAAGACAAGGCCATTGAACATAACATGGGTTTCACTAATTTAGTAAACCTTTTTCTTTAGTTTTCTCAAATGTAAAAACTTATTTATTTAAATTAAATGTCTTATTTCACTGCTTTTTATTTTGTGTAGAGTGCTCAAGGTGACTATTTTGTAAGCGTAATAAACAACAATTCCCAAGTTGAACATGGTCCAGACAACTATATGAGACATGGTGTAATAGATCTTAATTTACAGGTTTGTCACTAATTTATATGAATAAACCATATTCTTAGAGGCTTCAATATATATGAATGATTATTATTTTAAAAATTTTAGGTTGGAGACTTCTCCACCTACGCAAATCTGCAATCATCACATGTTGATAACTTTCCATTTTCCACAAATCATGATATCTATTATGGAGGGGGTTTCCCCATTTATTTTCAGGTATAATGTCTAATTTTATTGCTTTCTTTTTCATTTTGTGGTGTCTTATTGGGTATTATTTGTTGCTGAAAACCACCATTTTTTTTGTTGCAGGATTACTATAACCCATATTGGAGGAGCGGTGAAGGATGTGATCCGAACAATATGAGCGGATAATTTTGTTATAATTTTGTAGGTACACATTGGTGTGAGTGTGAGGACTCCTGTAGACTTTTTGTTGGCTTTGCTTTGATTTGGGATACATGTGTTTAATCGTATATTTTGTAATGACTTGAGTTATAATCTAGTATTGCAACAAGTTGTTGTTACTATCCCTAAATTTGAAGCTTATTTGATGATATTAATATCAGTTTGTTTGTATTTTGGAAGTTCATATTCATCACTTTGGTCATAGGACCAAATAAAGCGTGGTTCCTGGCAGCATCGCCAATTAGTTAATATTGCATGTGCAGTGTATATGATGCTTGAAAATTCAGGAAATCTCAGTTGGGTCTTTAGATTTTGGAGGAAATCAACTAGTAAATATTGCTTGAGTAACTAGCAAATAAATCACAAAAGATCAAACACAAATAAACTCCAAGTTTTACTGCTTAATAGTATCATGCCATTAATAGTTTCTTTCACAACTTCACTTCCATTACAACTTCCAACAAAAGATAACTAGTTTTTCATAATAACAAACAAACAGAGAATAAGTATTACAATAACTAATTATTTCAATAATTTAATTTCTTGTCTCATTTCAATTATAGTAGAATCATGCATAATGAAATTATTTGGCTACTGCGTTTTAATAGTTGTTGATGATTTTTCTTTATTTATAGCTTTGCACCATCCCAAGAAACCGCATTTTCCATTCGGGCACGCATAGTAGATTCGACCTTCATTTCCATTCTTATTGGAGCGGGTAATTTTATAAATCGTAATTATCCACAATGACATTGCTTGCTTTGAATCCTTAAATCAGATTCGTTGCTCTCTACCATGCTTCAAGATGCTATGTTTTCTTTCTACAAAAATGACAAATAAACAAAATACAAAATACATCACGGTTTTAAACTTTTCTTTAAAGCCTGGAAACAAAACTTGAAAAGAACAAAGTAGATATGTAGATAAAAATAATTTTCCTATGTTTAAACCCCACATGCATCAGATATCTTGAGAATTTAGGCAAATGCCTTAGAGGTCAATTCCAAGTTTATCAGAAAGAGATCGGAGATGGAGGAATAACCATATTTGCCGGTTAGTTGCAAACTGCCAAAACTTCTCTTTGGTGTTGCTTTCTTTAGGCGGGGTTGAAAATTCCTAGAGAACGAGGGATAATATGGCTCTGCTACTTTATTTTGGAGAGCAGAGTTTTGTTCCATCTTAGGCTCACTTTTAAATTACTATAAACATTTGGAATTACTATTGTAATATCAAACACCAAAAACATTTATACCATGCCCATAAGAAAAATCTCCATAATTATCCTTGTGGAGCACTAAAAAATTGGAAGCATACATATATCAGGACATCAAGGTGAAGATTTGGACTAAAAGTAGTGCAAGAACAGAAGAAGCTTACACAGCCATGAAGAATTCAAATTCCACTATATAAAGAGACAACATAGTAGATAATGAATCCATTAAAGAGGAGACACAATCACGAACAAAGTTTTTAAGAATAAATAACATGTTTTAATTCTTTTCTTTCTTCCTTTTAATCTAGTTCCTTTTCCCAAGTTAATAAATCATTCAACCCAAGTGCATGTCCATCACAATGCTACAAATTTTAATAAAATTCACCTAAAATTAAACTAAATTAGAATAACAAAATAGATCAAATTTCTTAGGAAACAAACAAACAGAAACATACTAATAAGGTCGAAATCAAGAATTTTCACCCAAAATAAGAGTTTTTCAAAATTTTCACCCAAAATAAGAGTTTGCAAAAAAATTAGGGTTTTGAGAATTTAGGCATATGGGAGAGTAATGGTAGGAGGAGAAGGAATATATGTAATCATACCTTGAAGTTTGTATGATAGCCCCGAATCCAGGCCCCAAATCGTCGCGGATCCGGTATACTATTTCTATAACTATTTGCGGTAGATATAAACATAAATTATTTATACATTAAACTTACACATAATCCCCAAGGTCGAGTAACCTTAACTTAATACACATTTCATAACTTTTTTAACACATAACATCTTTATCAAACTATACTATTATAAAATAGTTGCACGTTTTATCCCAAGCTGAACTTGGCCTTATACTTTTCCTGTATCCGAACGCATTCGCATTACCTGCAATGTTTTATCATGATATAGCAAGGGTGAGCATGAAAGTTGCTTAGCAAGTTTAAGTTCAACAATATAACGATATATCATGATTGAAGAGTATGAATAATAAGCTGGCTATAATTCATCAATATAATTGAGAACTAGCACGAACAAACTTTTGACTGAACAAGTATTAAACATGAAGAAACATTTCTGAACCAACTGGTAATGAAGGTGATCAGCCTTTCATACCTGACTTATACATGCAAGATGTATAGAGTACAATTTTCGTGGCAATTAGCAATGATTAATCATAAGCTTGAATAAAATACTCTTATTAGAGTTTAGTAAAAAGAAACATGCCTGAACCGCTGATTATCGCTACGCAATTTATAACGCTTTACCCGAGGACCTAATATTAGTAATATAGATCTCCAATATTAGAATAATATTATCACAGTATAATATTGTTATATATATATATATATATATATATATATATACATAGAATAACCTAAACATATAGCACATAACCCTATTAATCTATAATACACATAAAACTTAGTATCAGGTCAAACTATTTCAGTCTGACTTGAAACCGACACAATTCTATCATCCCGACGGTCTAGTCGGACAATACTCGAGTTTAAGTTTAATTAAACTCTGCTTAAACGCTTAACAATTATCCTAGATAATTATCTTATCAGTCAAAATAATTTTTAAAGACTTATAATAATTTTCAAATAATTATTATCATTTATCAACATTTTTCGATCATAAAAACCATATTTAATTGAATTAAACATCATATAATTCCTTAATCATTAATATTCATTTAATATAAAATATTAATGAAAATCATAACATAATATTATAATATAATTATAATATACCAAATTATTTTTAATACTTTAAAATCATAATTATATAATTTTTAAACACTAAAATCCATTATCCGATAATTGCTATTAATATTAAAATATTAATATTTTCATGCCAAAATATCAAAAGTTATATTTTATAACTTAAAATACTTTTATAACACTTAAATCATTTTTATATGATTTTTAAAACATTAATTCTATTTTTCCTTAATTTATTTAATATATATATTAAATAAACTAATTATCATTAATATTGATTAATTAATGAATTTCATCACAAAATATTAAAAGTCATCAAAAATAACTTAAAATATTTTCTTATACCATAATATTATTTTTCATGATTTTTCATGAATTAAAGATATTTTTAAATAATTTATTTAATTTCATAATTAAATAAATAAATACCATTTATATTCCAAAAATATTAAATATTTATGAAATATACTTAAAATAATTTAAAACTATTTTTCAAGCATTAAAATAATTTTTCAGAATTTAATATGTATTTTTAATAATTAAAAACCATTTATTTCTATTTTTTAATTCATTTTCTGCTTTTTTCAAAAATAAGCGTCGTTAAAGGGGCCCTATAGCGACAGACTCGTCGCTATAGGTGTTCTTGAGTAAACCCAGAAATTATGTCAGACTTCGAGGTTGCTACTTTGACCAACATTTAATCCATGCTACACTTGATTCCTGGTCTGCTAATGATGATAGTTATGTAGTATAAGTGTAATACTACAATTAATGACAGATTTCAGGACCAAACAACAATATATCTGTGAGATTCAGAGACTACAAAATTATGTCAGACACTGTTCTTCACTTCTGGGTTTTCCAGAAATGAAGAACAGTCCAAGTGTCTACTTTTCAATCCTTGTAACTTGCAGTGTATATATTGTTTGTGTGATCTAAAGGTTCTATCTTGAAAAACACATGACAGGGTACAACAACAAGTCATTAGATCGGACTAAGAACATCACGAAATTAAAATTTTATCTAGCCAAACTACATGTCAGAGACTCGGCGTATGAAGATCTGGGTTACCCAGAATCTTCATCCGGCGTGATGGTCAACGAATGTTTGACCCATAATTTCTATGATTCTGTTACAGTTTTTGGTGATCTAAAGGCATGAGTGTGAAGTCCTTATACCTGTTTACAACATAAAAGCAACAACATGGCCAAAACTAACACAAATAAGTATGATCAGAGGCCTCAAACATCTTGTCAGAAATTCTGGGTAACCCAGAAACAGATTTTGTGTTCGGTCAATGTACTTTGACCGGTCATATCTTTCAATCTACACGTGATCTGGGCTTGATTCAAGTTTCAGATCACAGCCCATACAACATTCTACATGTTTAAAACTTAAAACACAACAAACAATTAACACACATAGATCTAGAAACCCTGACATATGGCTGTCAGGCCCTATTTCAATATTTTTCCAGATTACAAAAATCATCAAATCCTAGCATCAAAATGATATGGATCTAGGTTTTGACCACCCAGATCATCAAGTGACATCCTCTAGCACATATCTAAACAACAAACAACAACATTAACTTAAGATCACAAATTTCGAAATTTTAGGCTTTTATAGCTTTTAGGTTATGATCCTTTGATTATGACTTTTAATTCTATCTTTGGCTTGGTATGAACCGACCCTAACTTTAATTCTTACCATCTCTCACACTAAGTCCCGAATTTTAGAGAGAGAAGTGATCGGAGAAAATGAAAATGTAAGTAGCCCATTTTCTCTCTCTTTAATCTTATATAATTGATTGGGTTCAATGAATTTGCTAGCAAGATGTGGTTGATTTTGAACACATGGCTAGGCTAGGGCTAGGATTAGTTCACCCACTCAATATTATATCAAGATTTACAAGCTACCAAGTAAAAAAAATGTGACATAAGGGCATTTTGGTCTTTTTGATTTTGATTTTAATGGAATTCTTATAATTGGCCCAACCCTTAGGGTTTAGGGTTTGGTTAGAGTTTAGGGTTTGGAGCATTTAGAGTTTAGGGTTTAACATTTAACCCTTAAAGATTTAGCAACTTGATTTTCTAAAATTTCCAAATTTAGATTTTCAAAAAAAATAGAAATTTAATATTTCTAAATTATAATTAGGATTCTATAATTATAATTAAGATTTCCTAATCATAAATTCAATCTTGCTAATTAAGATTAGCATTTTATAATTACAATCGCTAATTAAGCAATTAGGTCAAAATGGTCATTAGGGTTTATAAACCACTAATTAGGGTTTCTAATAGAAAATAATTTTCTAAAATAGAAATTAAATATTCGTAATTAGATTAGAGTTTTCTAATTACTTAACTTGAAAATTAGAATTAATATATCCTAATTAACATAAAAAGTATTAAATTAACACTTTCATTTTCCCTAACTATAAAATTAGGGTTTTAAATCCCGAAATTAGGGTTTTCTAAATTTGAAATTAGGGTTTGCTAATAATTAAGCTTTGCCCTAATTAATAATATAATTAATACCACATAAGAATTATAATTATCCTTTCTATTTCAGATTAGGGCTTCAATTTATCAGAATCTGAAACTAGGGTTTTCAGATCTGGTATTATGGTTTTCTAATAATCAATTAGAATTTCCAGAAATTCATTTGGGTTTTCCCTAATTAGTTTATAATTAATGACGTTTAACCTTATACATATCATTGCATTCCTAATCTAGGGGTTTTAATATCCGAATTAGGGTTTTAGATTCCCGAACTGACATTAGGGTTTCCAGAACCAGTTTCTAGGATTTTTTATTAATCGCTAGGGTTTTCTAACCGAACGTTAAAGTTCTTAATATATAATTTGGGTTTGACACATATATAATTAATCTGGTCAACCCTTGACCCTCAACCACATTCAGCACACATACATAACCATATTCACAGAATTTAATCACATAAATCCTTAATCCTGAATAATTAACCTATATCCTTCATAGAATTTTGAAATCATCAAAATTTCACCCTAATAATATCAAACGCGTACACTTATTTTCTGTTTAAGTCTATTATTTGACCTTAAATTAATCATTTAAGATTTTAATAAATTGTCCAAATTCTTGGGTTGTCACATTCACCCCTCCTTATAAGAATTTCGTCCCCGAAATTTACCTTACACCTTACACCGTGCACCTTACACCATTCACACATGTCACATGCTACCCAATACACCTCTCACAAGAGTAAAAGTTTTCAAATTGTACTGAGGGGTCATATAGACCATGAACACATTTAGTTTTAATGGTAGTGATCATACCGCAAAACAATACATTACTTGGTATGTTTACAATCACAAAGAAGGTAAACTACCATTGCTAGTACTTTAGGTGATCAGCCCATTGTACTCTTACGTCATGCATAACGTATTAATCATTTTTAGCGAATATTTACGCTATTAGATTGGATTATTTATCTAAACATTATCGTTCACCTCAGTCTTATCATAGGATTTCGTACCAAGACAATTTGGTTCGGGAAATTCTTTCAATAAACACTTGGAGTTTTTATAACATTAGTCTAGCTGAATCAAATAGCATAGACTCATATCGATAATTCAATTCAATTGAATTATTTAGGTGTAGCCAAACCCCGTTGGCAAATTAAATTTTTTTTTTGAAAACATTTTTCGAGAATGATGTCATGATGCCGTACTGTATTAACAGTCCGTTTGAGGATGCCGCCATTGTATGACTTTGTCATAACACATCATACAATAGTGAAACAGCGACTTCAGGTCAAATTCACACTACGTATTCCTGTATTTACAACTCCATCACATTTTTATCATCTCTACACCAGGTTACATGGTACATGAGTGATAAATAAAAACAATTTTTGATATTTCAAATCATTTGCGTCTAGCCGAAATAAGTAGCATAGACTATACTTTAAACTGTTTCAAAAATGATTACGAGTCTACATATATTTTTTAAAGGGCACATAGTGCGTATTTAGCTTGATGTCAAAAATTTGAAGTTTAGCATAGCTAGGAGTTTAGGAAAACCTAAGTCTCCACTAATGATCATTTGCTTAATAATCTATCTGTTCTTATAATCCTTAACACTCCATTCACACACAACTATACCCAGTTCATAAAACCACACTTATGAGTTCATAACCTGGCCACAATTATATGAGTTTAAGAACTTACCCTAGTCTGACCTTTGGCGTCCGTTCGCTGAGGGGCTCATAAACATTTCATATAACTATGAGTCAAGAATGTCACATAAGTATGAGTTCTAAGAATTCATACTTAATCCTATATTCTCTACCTATGACCTATTTATCTGTATATAATAACTAGCGTGACACAACATTTCAATGATTACCCATGCCACCAACTAAGTAGTTTTTACACCAAGTACAATTCCCCGCCCATACAAGAAATCATACAACTCAGTTGCTAACACGAGTCCTCATTGAAATCCCCACCTAATCTTAACCCCCTTTTTTCAACACGAATTTCATTTAATCCGTATTCATAATCCATAACTCTTTTATGAGTTTTCATAGTACCATTTCATAGTACAACTAATACACAACATCTTGCTGTAAACTTTTTAAACATCAGATTGATTCTTTCCGGTTGTCATAACCTTAACAGATCACGGGGTGATCTCATCGTATATATTACGATTCAATTCTATGACTTGATTGTTTTGTTTTACGATCTCCTATTCCTGCACTTTCAGTCTTTTAGACTCGATCTATTCACCATTACTGTTCAACTTTATTATCAGAGTTAGGGAACTCTGTATCTTAACAACTTACCGAGATTCTTCTTTGAATCTTACCGACCAATTAACTCTATTTGAGTTAGCACTTATCCTAATCACTTCGGTTATTGGTCTCAGGTATTCCTACCTAAGCTTCATAACCTACAGCTTTGATACCACTTGTGATAGCCCCGAATCCAGGCCCCAAATCGCCGCGGATCCGGTATACTATTTCTATAACTATTTGCGGAAGATATAAACATAAATTGTTTATACATTAAACTTACACATAATCCCCAAGGTCGAGTAACCTTAACTTAATACACATTTCATAACTTTTCTAACACATAACATCTTTATCAAACTATACTATTACAAAATAGCTGCACGTTTTATCCCAAGCTGAACTTGGCCTTAACCTTTTCCTGTATCCGAACGCATTCACATTACCTGCAATGTTTTATCATGATATAGCAAGGGTGAGCATGAAAGTTGCTCAACAAGTTTAAGTTCAACAATATAACGATATATCATGATTGAAGAGTATGAATAATAAGCTGGCTATAATTCATCAATATAATTGAGAACTAGCACGAACAAACTTTTGACTGAATAAGTATTAAACATGAACAAATATTTCTGAACCAACTGGTAATGAAGGTGATCAGCCTTTCATACCTGACTTATACATGCAAGATGTACAGAGTACAATTTTTGTGGCAATCAGAAATGATTAACCATAAGCTTGAATAAAATACTCTTAGTAGAGTTTAGTAAAAAGAAACTTGCCTGAACCGTTGATTACCGCTACGCAATTTTTAACGCTTTACCCGAAGACCTAATATTAGTAATATAGATCTCCAATATTAGAATAATATTATCACAGTATAATACTGTTATATATATATATATATATATATATATATATATATATATATATATATACATAGAATAACCTAAACACATAGCACATAACCCTATTAATCTATAACACACATAAAATTTAGTATCAGGTCAAACTATTTCAGTCTGACTTGAAATCGACACAATTCTATCATCCCGACGGTCTAGTCGGACAATACTCGAGTTTAAGTTCAATTAAACTCTGCTTAAACGCTTAACAATTATCCCGGATAATTATCTTATCAGTCAAAATAATTTTTAAAGACTTATAATAATTTTCAAATAATTATTATCATTTATCAACATTTTTCGATTATTAAAATCATATTTAATTGAATTAAAATCACATAATTCCTTAATCATTAATATTCATTTAATATAAAATATTAATGAAAATCATAACATAATATTATAATATAATTATAATATACCAAAGTATTTTTAATACCTTAAAATCATAATTATATGATTTTTAAACACTTAAATCCATTATCCGATAATTGCTATTAATATTAAAATATTAATATTTTCATGCCAAAATATCAAAAGTTATATTTTATAACTTAAAATATTTTTATAACACTTAAATCATTTTTATATGATTTTTAAAACATTAATTCTATTTTTCCATAATTTATTTAATATATCTATTAAATAAACTAATTATCATTAATATTGATTAATTAATGAATTTCATCACAAAATATTAAAAGTCATCAAAAATAACTTAAAATATGTTCTTATACCATAATATTATTTTTCATGATTTTTCATGAATTAAAGCTATTTTTAAATAATTTATTTAATATCATAATTAAATAAATAAATACCATTTATATTCCAAAAATATTAAATATTTATGAAATATACTTAAAATAATTTAAAACTATTTTTCAAGCTTTAAAATAATTTTCCAGAATTTAATATGTATTTTTAATAATTAAAAACCATTTATTTCTATTTTTAATTCATTTTCTGATTTTTCCGAAAATAAGCGTCGTTAAAGGGGCCCTATAGCGACAGACCCGTCGCTATAGGTGTTCTTGAGGTGTTCTTGAGCAAACCCAGAAATCATGTCAGACTTCGAGGTTGCTACTTTGACCAACATTTAATCCATACTACACTTGATTCCTGGTCTGCTAATGATGATAATTATGTAGTATAAGTGTAATACTACAATTAATGACAGATTTCAGGACCAAACAACAATATATCTATGAGATTCAGAGACTACAAAATCATGTCAGACACTGTTCTTCACTTCTGGGTTTTCCAGAAATGAAGAACAGTCCAAGTGTCTACTTTTCAATCCTTGTAACTTGCAGTGTATATATTGTTTGTGTGATCTAAAGGTTCTATCTTGAAAACCACATGACAGGGTACAACAACAAGTCATTAGATCGGACTAACAACATCACGAAATTAAAATTTTATCTAGCCAAACTACATGTCAGAGACTCGGCGTATGAAGATCTGGGTTACCCAGAATCTTCATCCGGCGTGATGGTCAACGAATGTTTGACCCATAATTTCTATGATTCTGTTACAGTTTTTGGTGATCTAAAGGCATGAGTGTGAAGTCCTTATACCTGTTTACATCATAAAAGCAACAACATGGCCAAAACTAGCACAAATAAGTACGATCAGAGGCCTCAAACATCTTGTCAGAAATTCTGGGTAACCCAGAAACAGATTTTGTGCTCGGTCAATGTACTTTGACCGATCATATCTTTCAATCTACACGTGATCTGGGCTTGATTCAAGTTCCAGATCACTGCCCATACAACATTCTACATGTTTAAAACTTAAAACACAACAAACAATTAACACACATAGATCTAGAAACCTTGTCATATAGCTGTCAGGCCCTATTTCAACATTTTTCCAGATTACAAAAATCATCAAATCCGAGCATCAAAAAGATATGGATCTAGGTTTTGACCACCCATATCATCAAGTGACACCCTCTAGCACATATCTAAACAACAAACAACAACATTAACTTAAGATCACAAATTTCGAAATTTTAGGGTTTTATACCTTTTAGGCTATGATCCTTTGATTCTGACTTTTTATTTTGTCTTTGGCTTGGTATGAACCGACCCTAGCTTTAATTCTTACTCTCTCTCACACTAAGTCCCGAATTTTAGAGAGAGAAGTGATTGGAGAAAATGAAAATGTAAGTAGCCCATTTTCTCTCTCTTTAATCTTATATAATTGATTTGGTTCAATGAATTTGCTAGCAAAATGTGGTTGATATTGAACACATGGCTAGGCTAGGGCTAGGATTAGTTCACCCACTCAATATTATGTCAAGATTTGCAAGCTACCAAATAAAAAATGTGACATAAGGGCATTTTGGTCTTTTTGATTTTGATTTTAATGGCATTCTTGTAATTGGCCCAACCCTTAGGGTTTAGGGTTTGGTTAGGGTTTAGGGTTTGGAGCATTTAGAGTTTAGGGTTTAACATTTAACCCTTAAAGATTTAGCAACTTGATTTTCTAAAATTTCCAAATTTAGATTCTCAAAAAAAATATAAATTTAATATTTCTAAATTATAATTAGGATTCTATAATTATAATTAAGATTTCTAATCATAAATTCAATCTTGCTAATTAGGATTAGCATTTCATAATTACAATCGCTAATTAAGCAATTAGGTCAAAATGGTCATTAGGGTTTATAAACCACTAATTATGGTTTCTAATAGAAAATAATTTTCTAAAATAGAAATTAAATATTCGTAATTAGATTAGAGTTTTCTAATTACTTAATTTGAAAATTAGAATTAATATATCCTAATTAACATAAAAAGTATTAAATTAACACTTTCATTTTCCCTAACTATAAATTTAGGGTTTTAAATCCCGAAATTAGTGTTATCTAAATTTGAAATTAGGGTTTGCTAATAATTAAGCTTTGCCCTAATTAGTAGTATAATTAATACCACATAAGAATTATAATTATCCTTTCTATTCCAGATTAGGGCTTCAATTTATCAGAATCTGAAACTAGGGTTTTCAGATCTGGTATTATGGTTTTCTAATAATCAATTAGGATTTCCAGAAATTCATTTGGGTTTTCCCTAATTAGTTTATAATTAATGACGTTTAACCTTATACATATCATTGCATTCCCAATCTAGGGGTTTTAATATCCGAATTAGGGTTTTAGATTCCCGAAACTGATATTAGGGTTTCTAGAACCAGTTTCTAGGATTTTTTATTAATCGCTAGGGTTTTCTAACCGAACGTTAAAGTTCTTAATATATAATTTGGGTTTGACACATATATAATTAATCTGGTCAACCCTTGACCCTTAACCACATTCAGCACACATACATAACCATATTCACAGAATTTAATCACATAAATCCTTAATCCTGAATATTTAACCTATATCCTTCATAGAATTTTGAAATCATCAAAATTTCACCCTAATAATATCAAACGCATACACTTATTTTCTGTTTAGGTCTATTATTTGACCTTAAATCAATCATTTAAGATTTTAATAAATTGTCCAAATTCTTGGGTTGTCACATTCACCTTCTCTTTATAAGAATTTCGTCCCCGAAATTCACCTTACACCTTACACCGTGCACCTTACACCATTCACACATGTCACATGCTACCCAATACACCTCTCACAAGAGTAAAAGTTTTCAAATTGTACTGAGGGGTCATATAGACCATGAACACATTTAGTTTTAACGGTATTGATCATACCGCAAAACAATACATTACTTGGTATGTTTACAATCACAAAGAAGGTAAACTACCATTGCTAGTACTTTAGGTGATCAGCCCATTGTACTCTTACGTCATGCATAACGTATTAATCATTTTTAGCGAATATTTACGCTATTAGATTGAATTATTTATCTAAACATTATCGTTCACCTCAGTCTTATCATAGGATTCCGTACCAAGGTAATTTGGTTCGGGAAATTCT
Source organism: Panax japonicus (assembly GCA_020205505.1). Classification (NCBI taxonomy): domain Eukaryota; kingdom Viridiplantae; phylum Streptophyta; class Magnoliopsida; order Apiales; family Araliaceae; genus Panax; species Panax japonicus. The sequence continues at coordinate 13,224,695 of CM035104.1, forward strand.
TTCAATAAACACTTGGAGTTTTTATAACATTAGTCTAGCTGAATCAAATAGCATAGACTCATATCGATAATTCAATTCAATCGAATTATTTAGGTGTAGCCAAACCCCGTTAGCAAATTAATTTTTTTTTTGAAAACATTTTTCAAGAATGACGTCATGATGCCGTACTGTATTAACAGTCCGTTTGAGGATGCCGTCATTGTATGACTTTGTCATAACACATCATACAATAGTGGAACAGCGATTTGAGGTCAAATTCACACTACGTATTCCTGTATTTACAACTCCATCACATTTTTATCATCTCTGCACCAGGTTACATGGTACATGAGTGATAAATAAAAATAATTTTTGATATTTCAAATCATTTGCGTCTAGCCGAAATAAGTAGCATAGACTATACTTTAAACCGTTTCAAAAATGATTACGAGTCTACATATTTTTTTTAAAGGGCACATAGTGCGTATTTAGCTTGATTTCAAAAATTTGAAGTTTAGCATAGCTAGGAGTTTAGGAAAACCTAAGTCTCCACTAATGATCATTTGCTTAACAATCTATCTGTTCTTATAATCCTTAACACTCCATTCACACACAACTATACCCAGTTCATAAAACCACACTTATGAGTTCATAACCTGGCCACAATTATATGAGTTTAAGAACTTACCCTAGTCTGACCTTTGGCGTCCGTTCGCTGAGGGGCTCATAAACATTTCATATAACTATGAGTCAAGAATGTTACATAAGTATGAGTTCTAAGAATTCATACTTAATCCTATATTCTCTACCTATGACCTATTTATCTGTATATAATAACTAGCGTGACACAACATTTCAATGATTACCCATGCCACCAACTAAGTAGTTTTTACACCAAGTACAATTCCCCGCCCATACAAGAAATCATACAACTCAGTTGCTAACACGAGTCCTCATTGAAATCCCCACCTAATCTTAACCCCCTTTTTCAACACGAATTTCATTTAATCCGTATTCATAATCCATAACTCTTTTATGAGTTTTCATAGTACCATTTTATAGTACAACTAATACACAACATCTTGCTGTAAACTTTTTAAACATCAGATTGATTCTTTCCGGTTGTCATAACCTTAACAGATCACGGGGTGATCTCATCGTATATATTACGATTCAATTCTATGACTTGATTGTTTTGTTTTACGATCTCCTATTCCTGCACTTTCAGTCTTTTAGACTCGATCTATTCACCATTACTGTTCAACTTTATTATCAGAGTTAGGAAACTCTTTATCTTAACAACTTACCGAGATTCTTCTTTGAATCTTACCGACCAACTAACTCTATTTGAGTTAGCACTTATCTTAATCACTTCGATTATTGGTCTCAGGTATTCCTACCTAAGCTTCATAACCTACAGCTTTGATACCACTTGTGATAGCCCCGAATCCAGGCCCCAAATCGCCGCGGATCCGATATACTATTTCTATAACTATTTGCGGAAGATATAAACATAAATTGTTTATACATTAAACTTACACATAATCCCCAAGGTCGAGTAACCTTAACTTAATACACATTTCATAACTTTTCTAACACATTACATCTTTATCAAACTATACTATTACAAAATAGCTGCACGTTTTATCCCAAGCTGAACTTGGCGTTAACCTTTTCCTGTATCCGAACGCATTCGCATTACCTGCAATGTTTTATCATGATATAGCAAGGGTGAGCATGAAAGTTGCTCAGCAAGTTTAAGTTCAACAATATAACGATATATCATGATTGAAGAGTATGAATAATAAGCTGGCTATAATTCATCAATATAATTGAGAACTAGCACGAATAAACTTTTGACTGAACAATATTAAACATGAACAAACATTTCTGAACCAACTGGTAATGAAGGTGATCAGCCTTTCATACCTGACTTATACATGCAAGATGTACATAGTACAATTTTCGTGGCAATCAGAAATGATTAACCATAAGCTTGAATAAAATACTCTTAATAGAGTTTAGTAAAAAGAAACTTGCCTGAACCGTTGATTACCGCTACGCAATTTATAACGCTTTACCCGAAGACCTAATATTAGTAATATAGATCTCCAATATTAGAATAATATTATCACAATATAATACTGTTATATATATATATATATAAATAGAATAACCTAAACGCATAGCACATAACCCTATTAGTCTATAACACACATAAAACTTAGTATCAGGTCAAACTATTTCAGTCTGACTTGAAATCGACACAATTCTATCATCCCGACGGTCTAGTCGGACAATACTCGAGTTTAAGTTCAATTAAACTCTGCTTAAACGCTTAACAATTATCCCGGATAATTATCTTATCAGTCAAAATAATTTTTAAAGACTTATAATAATTTTCAAATAATTATTATCATTTATCAACATTTTTCGATCATTAAAACCATATTTAATTGAATTAAACATCACATAATTCCTTAATCATTAATATTCATTTAATATAAAATATTAATGAAAATCATAACATAATATTATAATATAATTATAATATACCAAAGTATTTTTAATACCTTAAAATCATAATTATATGATTTTTAAACACTTAAATCCATTATCCGATAATTGCTATTAATATTAAAATATTAATATTTTCATGCCAAAATATCAAAAGTTATATTTTATAACTTAAAATATTTTTATAACACTTAAATCATTTTTATATGATTTTTAAAACATTAATTCTATTTTTCCATAATTTATTTAATATATCTATTAAATAAACTAATTATCATTAATATTGATTAATTAATGAATTTCATCACAAAATATTAAAAGTCATCAAAAATAACTTAAAATATTTTCTTATACCATAATATTATTTTTCATGATTTTTCATGAATTAAAGCTATTTTTAAATAATTTATTTAATATCATAATTAAATAAATAAATACCATTTATATTCCAAAAATAGTAAATATTTATGAAATATACTTAAAATAATTTAAAACTATTTTTCAAGCTTTAAAATAATTTTTCAGAATTTAATATGTATTTTTAATAATTAAAAACCATTTATTTCTATTTTTTAATTCATTTTCTGCTTTTTCCGAAAATAAGCGTCGCTAAAGGGGCCCTATAGCGACAGACCCGTCGCTATAGGTGTTCTTGAGGTGTTCTTGAGCAAACCCAGAAATCATGTCAGACTTCGAGGTTGCTACTTTGACCAACATTTAATCCATGCTACACTTGATTCCTGGTCTGCTAATGATGATAGTTATGTAGTATAAGTGTAATACTACAATTAATGACAGATTTCAGGACCAAACAACAATATATCTGTGAGATTCAGAGCCTACAAAATCATGTCAGACACTGTTCTTCACTTCTGGGTTTTCCAGAAATGAAGAACAGTCCAAGTGTCTACTTTTCAATCCTTGTAACTTGCAGTGTATATATTGTTTGTGTGATCTAAAGGTTCTATTTTAAAAACCACATGACAGGGTACAACAACAAGTCATTAGATCGGACTAACAACATCACGAAATGAAAATTTTATCTAGACAAACAACAAGTCAGAGACTCGGCGTATGAAGATCTGGGTTACCCAGAATCTTCATCCGGCGTGATGATCAACGAATGTTTGACCCATAATTTCTATGATTCTGTTACAGTTTTTGGTGATCTAAAGGCATGAGTGTGAAGTCCTTATACCCGTTTACATCATAAAAGCAACAACATGGCCAAAACTAACTCAAATAAGTACGATCAGAGGCCTCAAACATCTTGTCAGAAATTCTGGGAAAATTCTGGGTAACCCAGAAACAGATTTTGTGCTCGGTCAATGTACTTTGACCGATCATATCTTTCAATCTACACGTGATCTGGGTTTGATTCAAGTTCCAGATCATAGCCCATACAACATTCTACATGTTTAAAACTTAAAACACAACAAACAATTAACACACATAGATCTAGAAACCCTGACATATAGCTGTCAGGTCCTATTTCAACATTTTTCCAGATTACAAAAATCATCAAATTCGAGCATCAAAATGATATTGATCTAGGTTTTGACCACCCAGATTATCAAGTGACACCCTCTAGCACATATCTAAACAACAAACAACAACATTAACTTAAGATCAGAAATTTTGAAATTTTAGGGTTTTATACCTTTTAGGCTATGATCCTTTGATTATGACTTTTTATTCTGTCTTTGGCTTGGTATGAACCGACCCTAGCTTTAATTCTTACTCTCTCTCACACTAAGTCCCGAATTTTAGAGAGAAAAGTGATTGGAGAAAATGAAAATGTAAGTAGCCCATTTTCTCTCTCTTTAATCTTATATAATTGATTGGGTTCAATGAATTTGCTAGCAAGATGTGATTGATTTTGAACACATGGCTAGGCTAGGGCTAGGATTAGTTCACCCACTCAATATTATGTCAAGATTTGCAAGCTACCAAATAAAAAAATGTGACATAAGGGCATTTTGGTCTTTTTGATTTTGATTTTAATGGCATTCTTGTAATTGGCCCAACCCTTAGGGTTTAGGGTTTGGTTAGGGTTTAGGGTTTGGAGCATTTAGAGTTTAGGGTTTAACATTTAACCCTTAAAGATTTAGCAACTTGAGTTTCTAAAATTTCCAAATTTAGATTTTCAAAAAAATAGAAATTTAATTTTTGTAAATTATAATTAGGATTCTATAATTATAATTAAGATTTCCTAATCTAAATTCAATCTTGCTAATTAGGATTAGCATTTCATAATTACAATCGTTAATTAAGTAATTAGGTCAAAATGGTCATTAGGGTTTATAAACCACTAATTATGGTTTTTAATAGAAAATAATTTTCTAAAATAGAAATTAAATATTCGTAATTAGATTAGAGTTTTCTAATTACTTAACTTAAAAATTAGAATTAATATATCCTAATTAACATAAAAAGTATTAAATTAACACTTTAGTTTTCCCTAACTATAAATTTAGGGTTTCAAATCCCGAAATTAGGGTTTTCTAAATTTGAAATTAGGGTTTGCTAATAATTAAGCTTTGCCCTAATTAGTAGTATAATTAATACCACATAAGCATTATAATTATCCTTTCTATTCCAGATTAGGGCTTCAATTTATCAGAATCTGAAACTAGGGTTTTCAGATTTGGTATTATGGTTTTCTAATAATCAATTAGGATTTCCAGAAATTCATTAGGGTTTTTCCTAATTAGTTTATAATTAATGACGTTTAACCTTATACATATCATTGCATTCCCAATCTAGGGTTTTTAATATTCGAATTAGGGTTTTAGATTCCCGGAACTGACATTAGGGTTTCCAGAACCAGTTTCTAGGATTTCTTATTAATTGCTAGGGTTTCTAACCGAACGTTAAAGTTCTTAATATATAATTCGGGTTTGACACATATATAATTAATCTGGTCAACCCTTGACCCTTAACCACATTCAGCACACATACATAACCATATTCACAGAATTTAATCACATAAATCCTTAATCCTGAATAATTAACCTATATCCTTCACAGAATTTTGAAATCATCAAAATTTCACCCTAATAATATCAAACGCATACACTTATTTTCTGTTTAGGTCTATTATTTGACCTTAAATCAATCATTTAAGATTTTAATAAATTGTCCAAATTCTCGGGTTGTCACAGTTTGTAGAGGGGGAGAGCAGCTGCAGTAACGAAGCAACGACAGGACTAGGTAGCTTGAGAGCGAGAGAGTTATTGGTGAAAAAACTGGTAAAGCAGAGAGAGAGAGTAATTTCAATTAAGCGGGGTTGTTTTGGTAAAGTAGAGATAGAATAATTCCAATTGAGCGGGTTTTTTTTGTTTCACTATTTCATGCTGATGTGGCTGTGCCACATCACAATGTCGCCAAAAAATGTCCCCAAACAATGTTGCCCCAGAATTATTGAATTAAAAAACTCCCCATATCCCCCCAATAAACACGCCCCATGCATGCCAACTAATGGGACAGTTTAGTACACGTCCTGAGAATAACACCATTATTACTCAATCGTTCCCCGCAAAGAAATATTCACTCGCACACAACTCTTAACACCAATATTGAAACACACTCACGTCCTCGCCAAAGGCAAAGCAAATGCATTTTTTCAGGGGTTACATATATATACTTATGTCCCTCAAAGTATGACCTATTTTACACTTGTGACCCTAATGTTTAAAACTTTACATTAGCATAATCTAAGTGTAGACACTCTAAATTTTGCATTCCTGTTGCTAACCCTGCAGGAGGGCAAAATCGTCTTCCAGAGATAACCCTAGAAGTTAACTCAGTTTCAATCCCGGAGACAACATCAAGAGATTCAGTTCCAACTCCGGAGACAACCCCATGAAATATAGTTTTTAATTTCGGAGATAACCCTGAGATACTCAGTTCTAGTCCCAAAGACAACCCCGGGAGATTCAGTTTCAACCTCGAAGATAACCCCGAGGGAATGAGTTCTAGTTTTGGAGATAACCCCAAAAAATTCAGTTTCAACCCTGGAGACAAGCTCGGTACACTCAGTTCCAACCCCAGAGATAACCCCGAGAGGTTAAGCACACCTCAAAGATAACCCTGAGGACATTCAGCATTTACATCAGCCCATTCTCAAAGATAACCATGAGAAACGACTGCTACATCTGCGCAAAGCCGGAGATAACCCCGGTGAGGGGAAAAATCATCAGTTTGCCACCTCGATACTATATTCACGTCATCTCAACATCATTTCAAGAAATATTTCATACAAGGTGTCCCGCAAGAACCATAGCTCAAATCTCGAGTGACTACTACATAAGATAACATACCATATATAATTTGAAGATCTGGTCATGGACCCATCTTCCTGGTTTCATAAAACCTCTAATCCAGTGCCATTGTATAGCTCCCGACAACAGCTTCCTGGAAAGGTACAACGCACCTTTATCGGATGCCCGGATTGAAAGTTATGAAGGTTCGAGTGGACAACACGTATCTAAAGTACACGTACTTCGAGACAACGGGACCTGCATGGCTCGGGGCAATTCGGGTAGCCGCGAGTCTACCTGCGGCTGCCACAGGTAGACCCGCGGCCATCCGGTCTTTAAATATGAGCTCTTGTCAGCTCATTTGAAAAAAAAGAGAGAAGGAGAGAAAACTCTGTCCATTTCAGCCTTTAAACACTGTCCACTTCTAGAGTGCTCTAAACTGAGTGATTTTTCTTTCTAAATACTTGTAAGCTTGTGTTTTGCTACATACTAAAGTTTAATCGGTAAAAACCAAATTTTCAGTCATCAAAAGTTATCTGAAGACTTCTTGGCATCCCACTGTAAGATTTTTTAGATTTTTAAGCTTTTCCCTACTTTTATATACTTATATCTACTAACGTTGAGAGACGCGTTATGTGGGTATGCCTTGATCATTGATCCGTGGCGTTCACTGCTTTGATATATATATATATATATATATATATATATATAAATACTTATATATATTATTATCGAACTTTGTTTCGATTGAGCCTGGATATAACATTCGAAGCATTTAATACTTATATATATATATATACATTCCTGTTTGGCCTAGAGATCACTTCGTGGTCTTTTATTGCTTATATATATAAATATCCGCTTTACTGCTTTCATAATGTAGATATTTAATCTTTTAGCCTTCGAGCTAGATTTTCCTAAATCTGGCTATTTCTTACTTTAACCGTTTCATGGTGACTAAACTAGATCCTTTGAAGCTGGAATGGCTTAGATTTACTCAAATCTAGTTCTTTTTCTAGCTTTCATACATATTGCTTTCACATGTGAGCCTAGGAATCATGTGATCACAGATTCAGCTCCTGGTAGAACTGGTGATACACTAAGTTACACAACAGTTGTTCAGTCAGAAGCATGCTAGTCTCCTCTCTCTTATCACAAAGACTCCATCATTCACCCAAGAGAGTGAAACCTTGGAGGAAAAGCTTGCAAGAAAAGTAAGAGCTCAAGCCCGTCGAGACTTTGCCAATAAAAAAGAGTTCACCTATTTAGGCCAACTGATGGAAGACATATTGCAGATGTTGATCAATGAAGGAAAGATCACTGCACTGCCACCTCTAGTCAACCCATGCTTAAAAAGATTTGATGCTACTGGAGTATGTCAATACCACTCCCATTCTCGCAGTCACAACATTAAAGAATGCTGGGCACTCCGCCATCGCATACAAAACATAATTGACAACGGTGACCTGTAAATGGCAGACGATAACATTGTATCACCTGAGAGTGGACATACATTTCCTCTAAGATCACAAAGATGGAGGGAAATCATAGCAGTTATATCCTCTGAGGGAGATTTGGCTGCCACATCATTTACAATTCAACCCATCAAGCTCAAAGGAGTTGAAAACCATTTGAAGGTGGCTGCACCAGCACCACTCATGTTGCCGTTCAGGCCACAACATCATGTCATCAACCTTAAGAAAGTCGCATGGAACTATAGAGAGGTTGAAGGATCAACATCAAACACAACTACTGCGGTATCCAAGGAAAATCCACTATACCTCCCTTAACGAGTGATGAAGCCAGTCATCAGATTTAAGGGGAAAGTGCCCAAGGAGAAAATTAAAGAAATCCTCTGTCAGATGGGACACAATGAAGCCAAGGTGGTTCAAAACATGAAAGAAACACCACAACATATATCTATTATAGACTTTGTTTTCTCTTCAGAAGATCACCTGGAGATCTTAATGAAGATATCGGAAGAAGCCCACTTTCCAAAGACAGTGGATGTCAAAAAGTTCCATCATCTGGTAGATCACATTTTCAACAGCAATGTGATATCTTTCACCGATGATGACATACCTCCCGAAGGGATGGGTCATTGCAAGCCAATGCATATAGCAGTGATGTCTTCCAGATATGTGGTCGGAGGAGTGCTAAAAGATGGAGGATCATCCCTATACATCTGCCCCTATGCCACATTGGAAAGAATGAAGATCAATCTCAATTGGATACGAAGCAACCACACAATCATCAAAGCTTTAGATGGATCTCGGCAAAATGCTGTCGGAGAGATTGAATTACTAGTGGAAATCGGCCCACATACATTTTATATATCCTTCCAAGTGCTCAAAATCACTACATGATATAATTTACTGTTAGGAAGACTTTGGATCCATATGGTAGGAGCTGGCCCATCCACTCTTCATCAACAGTTCAAGTATATTATCAATAGTAATCTGGTCACTGTCAATGCTGAACTAGAGTATCCTGTCCAAAGTGATATACCTCTCATCATTTTTAATAACGAAGTTAAGCCTGTCAGCTTTCAAGCACTTGAGGTGAGAAATACTCACTATCAACCATTGGGGCTCCTGCTTTTAAACCCATAGTTTCAGCCGAGGTAATATCGACCACTCAAGAAATGACATCCTTGGGTTTCCAACTTGGACAATGGTTATGAAAAAATCAGCAAGGAATCAAATGCCCAATTCAAGTTCCCAGCCAGACAGGGAAGGCCGGACTAGGCTACTCTTTTTGGACCATTCACAAGAACCCGCATAAGCATACACTGGTTCCTTCATCTATAAGGTTGTTACCTAAACCTACAGATGCTAATTCTGTACGGCCTCTACAGATAATTCCTGTCTTTGTGGCGGGTATGCTATTTCCTAAGCCGATACCTGTTAAAGGAAAAGAAGTCCTGATTCTAGAAGGAAAGGAATCAAAGGCACAAATAAAACATTAATAGGCGGTTATCAAAGATGTACTTCCTGGCACATACTGAGGGTATGAACAAGGATATCTTAGATGATGAATGTTAAGATCTCATGGTCATCATTCAATAGAAGGGGGACGATAACAACCCCTACATCATAGCTGTCCACCAGGACCTGACCCTTGGCAATTGTAGCAACACTCATTGCATTTGCCGAAAAGGGTAAAAATGGCAGAAAATCCCTCTGCCCTGTAGATAGCAATAACTTCTTACTTTTTCAGTATAGTATTAGCAGTTGTTTTTGTCATGCCATGCTAACACTTTGTATGTTTAAACAGTTTCATATATTAAGTGAAAGCATTTTGTTTTAGGACTCTAAAGTTAGATTTGCCTAAACTTGCTGATGGAGTGCCTATTCTTCACAAGGACTGTAACTTTGATGTAAAGTTGGACTATGACTTTATGGAGATTGAGCAAAAGGACTATGAGGTGCCTCAGGAGATCAAAGAATGGGTCGAAGACAAACTCAAGCCAAATCTTGATCAAACCACCTCTTTTAACCTCAGAACTTCAGAAAACCCCAAACAAATCTAGATTGGCACGAACCTTACCTCTAGCCAAAGGAATGACATGGTTACTCTATTGAACCAATTCCAGGATGTGTTTGCATGGTCTCATGAAGACATGATCGGTTTTTCAACTGACATCGTCATTCATCGCCTACCCATCAAAGAGGGATTCAAGCAAGTCAAACAGAAGCTCAGGCGATTAAAACCTGAGTAGAGTTTGAAAGTCAAGGAGGAAATTATGAAACAATTTCAAACTGGCATCATCATGGTATCAACATACACCGAGTGGCTATCCAATATAGTCCCCATACCTAAACCCGGAGGGAAGGAATGAGTATGCGTGGATTACATGGATTTAAACAAGGCTTGTCTCAAAGACAATTTTCCCGTACCATTCATCCACATACTCATTGACAACATAGCTCAGTATGTCATGTACTCCTTTTTTGACTGCTTTGCTGGGTATCATCAAATCATGGTTGCGAAAGAGGATCGTGAGAAGGCACAATTCATCACTCCTTGGGGAACCTTTTGCTACAGACGGTTGTTATTCATCCTCATCAATGCTAGAGCTATCTATCAACGAGCCATGATTGTGACGCCCCTAAAATAGGTATACATCACCCATTCTGAGTCGCCAAATACATGGTACAGAAACAAATACAACTTCAGTAATACAATTATCATGCAAAATATGACAACACATATACTGTGAGTTTGAATACAAATATTGTCTAATAGACAGTATACAAACTAAAAAAGAGTCCTCGTTACAATTATTGATACACTATTTTACAAAATAGTGAGGACTACTAAACAAACTATATTGAATCATCACTCCATACCCCGGCTAGTTCTTGCTAAATTATCTCCTCCTGAGAAGAACAATGGAACAAAAAGGAAAAGGGTGAGCTCAACTAGCCCAGTAAAGAATAATATGACTAAGATAATATACAGCAAATTATCATTAGTCTTCAACAGGAAAAAATATGATAAAATATAATAGACAACAAGTTTTAGATCAACAACTACAGCGGAAACAACAATCCATTAGAAGAGTCAAGTAGAGAAAGAATTCTACTATCTTCTAAGATTTAAAAGTCCATCATCAATATTTTATCCCTGTAACATCAATCAATATACATCTTGAATCAAATATTCATCTTTGCACTACAGGCTAAAGATATTCATTTGTATCACCAGTTAGTCATGTTCATCTCAACACCTGTTCATCTTTGCACTACGGGCCAAAGATATTCATTAGGTAGTCATTCATCTTTGCACTACAGGCCAAAGATATTCATTAGGTAATCATTCATCTTTGCAATACAGGCCAAAGATATTCAGTAATATCATTATTTAGGACTGAGGATGATGAAAAATATCTTAAAGAAAACGAATCTAGTGAGACAAAAGGATAAATATTAGGGATTCGTATTATAGTTTATCCACATTCAATAATACTCCAAAATAACCAATTGTGAAGCAGAATACAAAAATAATGATCAAAACATGGATACAATCAAAGGTAGTAACCATTATAGACATCTTGGACAAAAGGAGAAAATTTTATTTTTTGGTGAATAGTGTCGTATTTGTGAATACTGCCATATACGTGATTAGTGCCGTATACGCGAATAGTAACCCCGACACAAAAAGGTAGAAATTCCACAATAAAATCCATACCAATATTTTGGTATAATGATATTGAAAGAATAACACCATTAGAAAGAAAATAACATACCTTATCTCAAAATATCAGTACTTCTGATCGGAATATCGGTATAAGGCTGAAGAAAACTTGCACTGATGAATAACAACTCACAAAGTATCTAAATACTCACAAAATACGCTCGATAATATAGAGAGAAAAAGATAAAAAACTTATTTCTGGTGTGATTTTCAATTCTAACTAAACACCCTATTTATAGGAAAATGCTTAGAACGCCATAGCAGACTAACCTGCTACTATTCAAGCCCACCACTTTTGAAAATAAATTCCAGCACATTTCATTACTCACCAACCAAAAGTGGGGCCCACCATATTTTTAATAAAAACATTTTATTTTCCGAAACTTCAACAATTCATAATAAATAGCCCTTTTATCAGAAAAATTCGAATCTTATGTGCTTTTCATAGGAAATTTAATTCTCTACAACTTTGTAAGTTTAAGTTTTTTCAAATTCCAAACAAAAAATGACCGAAATCAACATACGGACGATTTTCAAAACCTCCATTCCGTCAAAATACTGATAAAACACCTCAGCATTAATTCTTTCATTTATAACCACATAAAATAAATATTTCCTTATCATATAAATCAATAATTAATTATTTAAAAATAATATTACAGAATCACAATTATGACAACCAGGTCGTTCCCAGGAAAGAGGGGGCTTTCCGATAAGGATTTCTCCTTATTGGCGCGCAATTAGGCGACCAAACCCCTTTCCTAGACAGAACTTCCTTAGACATTTCCAATAATGCTATCTAATAATATTATTCAAATAATATGAATTATTGATCTGATAATGGAGATATTGTGCAGTGACAATTATTAAAATAACAATAATATAAAATATCAACGTAATAATTATTGAACCAATAAAATAAAATATTGAAAAATATTTACTGTAACAATTATTGAGTAGTGACTTCTTATGTAAGAATCAATAATTTAAAAAATACTGTGTAATACCGTGTACTACTGTGCAACCACACGTATTACTGTATTTTAACCACCGAGTATTCCAACAGTTTTAACGGTAATCATTACGCCGTTATTTATAAAAACTCAAACTTATCATTTTCTTCATCCGATAGTTATCCGTTATAGGTTGCGCCGTTGTACGAATATTCCCCGACAGAAAGAATATTCCATGACCAAACGAATATTCCCCGACAAAATGAATACTTTATAACCACTTGCTAATTTTGCAAAATTTGCACATTTCACCCATAACAAAAGTATTATATCAAATTAACACTTTATTATTCAAAATAATAAATAGAGGAAGTTTGATTTTATTCATTAAAAAATTAGGTTCTTACAACCTTCCCTTCTTATGAAATTTCATCATTGAAATTGACGTACGTACCTAGTGTTTCGAAAAGGTGAGGATACCTCACTTTCATTTCTGATTCTAACTCCCAGGTCATTTCTTCCATAGCATGGTTTTTCCACAAAACCTTAACTTGTGGTATAACCTTGGTGCATAAGACATGCTCTTTTCTATCCAAGATCTTAACAGGTACCTCCTCGTACGTTAAATCTTCGTCCATCTCGTCCGATTCTAACTCAATAATGTGGTTCGGGTCTTTCACATATTTATGAAGCATAGATATGTGAAAAACATTATGAACACGAGACATGCTTGGAGGTATTGCGAGTTTATAGGCCACATTTCCTATTCGGCCAAGTGTCTCAAATGGACCAAGAAATCTTGGATTAAGCTTTCCTCTCTTTCCAAATCTTGTAACTCCCTTCCATGGAGTAATACATAACAATATATGATCCCTAATATTAAATTCTACGTCCTTTCGATGAAGATACGTATAACTCTTTTGTCGATCCTGTGGTGTTTGTATACGTTGTTGAATTATTTGGATCTTTTCTGTAGTTATGCGTACCAATTCTGGTCCCAATAATGTTGCTTCTCCCACCTCATCCCAGCATACTGGAGAGTGACACTTTCGTCCATACAATACTTCAAATGGAGCCATGCTTATACTTGCTTGATAACTGTTGTTGTAGGAGAATTCCACCAATGATAGGTACTTATCCCAACTCCCTTTGAAATCTAGGACACAGAGTCTTAATATATCTTCAAGAGTTTGAATAGTCCTCTCTGATTGCCCATCCATTTAAGGATGGTATGCCGAACTGAATCGTAAATTTGTGCTCATAGCTTTCTACAAGCTAACCCAAAATTGTGAAGTGAATCTTAGGTCACGATCCGAAACTATGGATACTGGCATGCCATGAAATCTCACAATCTCATTTATGTATATACTAGCAAGACGTTCAAGGGAATAAGTCTTCTGTATAGGCAAGAAATGGGTAGACTTGGTTAATCTATCAACAATAACCCAAATCACATCTATACCTTGAGAAACCTTGGGAAGACCCGTAACGAAATCTATAGTAATGTGTTACCATTTCCATTTCAGAATCTCAAGTGGTTGCAATGGACCCTTTGGCACTTGATGTTCTGCCTTTACACGTTGACAAGTTAAACACCTCGAAATAAAACTTCGCGACCTCTCTCTTCAAATTGTTTCACCAAAATGTATGTCAAAGATCATAATACATTTTGGTACTCCCAGGATGGATTGCAAACGGTGTGTTGTGTGCCTCCATCATGATTCTATGCTTCAAGTCAGAATCGTTAGGAACACAAAGTCTGGAGTTGACTCGAAGTATTCCTTCATCATCAATTCTTGCTTCTGGAATAGCACCTTCTTGCACTTTCTTCTTCATACACATCAGCTCCATATCTGTAGCTTGAGCAGCTTTAACTTTATCGATTAAATTCGGTTCTACTCGTATATTTGATATCATCACGTGGGTACTTGGAGCATTTACCTCTATCTCCATCCTTTACAAGTCATACAAATGGACCTTTGTGTTAACAATATTGCACTCGTACCCGCATACGATCTTCTACTCAATGCGCCAGCTACCACGTTTGATTTTCCAAGATGATATTGGATGGTGTGATCGTAATATTTCAACAACTCGATCCAATGTCGTTACCGCATGTTGAGTTCCTTTTGGGTGAATAAATATTTGAGGCTTTTATGATCTGTATAGATCTCCACTTTCTCCCCATACAGGTAGTGTCTCCAGATCTTTAATGCGAAAATGACTGCTACCAACTCCAAATTATGAGTAGGATAATTCCCCTCATATTCTTTGAGTTATCGCGAGGCATATGTTATGACTTTCTCATGTTGCATGAGAACACATCCTAACCCTTTGCCTAAAGCATCGCTGTAGATAACAAATCTATCCGAACCAGATGGTATTGTTAGAACAGGTGCCGAAATGAGTCTCCTCTTGAACTCTTGAAAATTCTTCTCACAATCCTCGCTCCAACCGAATTTTGTATCTTTACGAGTCAGCTGAGTTAACGGAGTAGCGATTCAAGAAAATCCTTCCACGAATCTTTGATAATTTCCAGCTAAGCCCAGAAAGCTACGTACTTCGGTCACTGACTTCGGTTGCTCCCAACTTTGTATTGTTTCAATTTTTTTCGGGTCGACAGATACTCCATGTTTTGACACCACATGCCCATGGAATGCTACTTCCTCAAGACAAAACTCGCATTTCTTCAGCTTGACATATAGCTTGTTATCACGAAGCCTTTGCAGTACCATCTTCAAATGGTGCTCATGATCTTCAAGGCTTTTGGAATAGATGAGGATGTCATCAATAAAGACGACAACGAACTGATCCATATATTCTTTGAACACACGGTTCATCATATCCATGAAAGCAGCATGAGTATTAGTCAATCCAAAATACATGACTAAGAATTCATAATGCCCGTACTGAGTTCTGAAGGCAGTCTTTGGAATATCTTCAGTTTTAATCTTCAGCTGATGATATCCAGAACGAAGATCGATCTTTGAAAAGAATTATGTTCCTTGCAATTGGTCGAACAAGTCATCAATGCGAGGTAGCGGATACCTATTCTTAATGGTGACATGGTTCAATTCTCGGTAGTCAATACAAAGTCGCATACTCCCGTCTTTCTTCTTTACGAATAACATAGGTGCACCCCAAGGAGATGTACTAGGATGAATGAAACCGATGTCCAATAACTCCTGTAGTTGGGCCTTTAAATCCTGAAGTTCAATAAGAGCTATTCGATATGGGGTTTTAGAAATGGGATTTGTATCAGGTTCAAGAACAATAAAGAATTCAACTTCACGTTCTGGGGGTAGACCGGGAAGTTCTTCAGAAAATACGTCAGGAAATTCACTAACAACAGAAATATTATTCAAATCTGACGTGTTTTTGTTCAAGTACGTGACATGGGCTAAGAAAGCTTGACATCCATTTTTCAATAAACGAATAGCTTTATGGCTTGATATGACAGTGATTGACTTTAATGGTTTGGTTGTTTGAATTCACATAATAGGTTGGTTAAGAATATGCAAAATAACAACCTTACAAAAATAATTAATTTTAGCATGATGCGTGGTTAACCAATCAATCCCTAAAATCACATCAAATGCAAGAATTTTCAACGAAATAAGATCGGCAGGTAATGTTATGGTTCCAACTTGAATCAAGCAAGATTTATAAACAGTAAATGTAATGAATGTTTCTTCTAACGGAGTCTCAACATATAAGTCAAGGTCTAATTTCTCCGGAGTCAAGTTTAAACGTTGAGCACAAGCAGGAGAGATAAAGGAATGGGTAGAACCAGTATCTAATAAGGTATAAACTTCGTAAGAGTTTATGATTAGCTTACCCGTGTTCACCTCGTTTGGGTTTTTCGCGTTTTGGCCAGTCATGACAAACGCCCTCCCTTGAACCACCGACTTTTTTTTTTGTCCGTAGTCGCCTTTGGTGTCGTCGTCCCAGCTGGACTTGACTTCGCTACTGGACAAAACCGGGCTATATAACCGTCTTTTCAACAATTGAAACACATCTTGGAAGGCTGTGAACAGTTTGGACTTATGTGTCCCTCCTCTCAGCATCTATAACATCTAACTGGTGGTCGTTCTCCTCCCCTAGAATTTGTTGTTGGTGCTGGTGCTGCTGCTGATGTCTTCCCATCATTGTTGAATCTCCTCTTTCTAAAATTTTCACTTGACTCACCTCTCCTATTATCATGGCCACGATTACCACCCGAGTGGTTACCGCTTTTGTCTGTATTCTTTCCTCCCCACTGGTTATCATCGCTCCGATGACTGCTGTCACCGGTATGACCCTGAATGTGGTCCCTCGGTTGGGCATACTCATTATCTCGCTCTAATAATTGAGCCCTGTTGACAACATCTGAATATATAGAAAATTTATGAGAGATAATATATTGCCGAATCTCGGGTTTTAGACCTCTCAGAAACATCCTCATCATTCGTTCCTCATTCTCGACCAAATGAGGTGCAAACTTGGATAACTTTGCAAACATCGCCTCGTACTGGGACACCGTCATTTTTTTTATTCCAGTATGATAAACTATACCTCCTTCATATGATGAATACTTTCAAAAAAGTACTTGTCATTAAATAGTTTCTGAAACGTTTCCCAAGACATGTTGAGTGTGGCAGGCTGGGTACGCTTCACAGATTCCCACTAGTAATCTGCCTCACTGAGGAACATAAAGGTGGCGAATGGAACCTTCTGTTCTTTTATACATCCCAGGACATCGAATATCTTGGTAATTTGTTTAACCCACGTTTTAGCCTTAATCGGATCCGGCTTTCCCGCAAATTCTGGTGGTCCCAACTCCTTGAATTGCTTGGCTGTGATAAGCCGTGCATTGTTATCATTTCCACCCGTATTTTGTGCACGAGTCTCCCTCATCTGATTTTGCATGAACTGTAAAAAGCTTCTAAACATCCCATCATTCATTATTTGTTCGGTAGTGTTGTTTACAGGAGGAATATTGCCTTCTTGTTGCACGTTCCCCTGGGTGGTGATTAAAGGTGTCTCCACGGTCTGATTCACTTCATTATTACTATTTGCAGCTGCCATTCTCATACATAACGAAGGAATTTCCCGTCTCTCCCCTCCTAGTTCTTGTCTCACATCTCAGCTAGGGATCATATCCCTAAGCTTTGATACCAACTGTGATGCCCCCAAAATAGGTATACATCACCCATTCTGAGTTGCCAAATACATGGTACAGAAACAAATACAACTTCAGTAATACAATTGTCGTGCAAAATACGACAACACATATACTGTGAGTTTGAATACACATATTGTCTAATAGATAGTATACAAACTAAAAATGAGTCCTCATTACAATTATTGATACACTATTTTACAAAATAGTGAGGACTACTAAAACAACTATTTTGAATCATCACTCCATACCCCGGCTAATTCCTACAAAATTATCTCATCTTGAGAAGAACAATGGAACACAAAGGAAAATGGTGAGCTCAACTAGCCCAGTAAAGAATATTATGACTAAGATAATATACAACAAATTATCATTAGTCTTCAACAAGAAAAAATCTGATAAAATATAATAGATAACAAGTTTTAGATCAACAACAGCAGCGAAAACATCAATCCATTAGAAGTGTCAAGTAGAGAAAGAATTATAATATCTTCTAAGATTTAAAAGTCCATCATCAATATTTTACCCCTATAACATCAATCAATATACATCTTGAATCAAATATTCATCTTTGCACTACAGGCCAAAGATATTCATTTGTATCACCAGTTGGTCATGTTCATCTCAACACCTGTTCATCTTTGCACTACGGGCCAAAGATATTCATTAGGTAATCATTCATCCTTGCACTACAGGCCAAAGATATTCATTAGGTAATCATTCATCTTTGCACTAGAGGCCAAAGATATTCAGTAATATCATTATTTAGGACTGAGGATGATGAAAAATATCTTAAAAAAAACGAATTTAGTGAGACAAAAGGACAAATATTAAGGATTCGTATTACAGTTTATCCAAGTTCAATAATAATCCAAAATAACTAATTGTGAAGCAGAATTCAAAAATAAAGATCAAAACATGGATACAATCAAAGATAGTAACCATAATAGACAACTTGGACAAAAAGGAGAAAATTTTATTTTTCGGTGAATAGTGCCGTATTCGTGAATAGTGCCGTATACGTGATTAGTGTCGTATACGTGAATAGTAACCCCAACACAAAAAGGTAGAAATTTCATAATAAAATCTATACCAATATTTTAGTATAATGATATTGAAAGAATAACATCATTAGAAAGAAAATAACATCCATTACCTCAAAATATTAGTACTTCTGATATGAATATCGGTATAAGGCTGAAGGAAACTTGCATTGATGAATAGCAACTCACAAAGTATCTAAATACTCACAAAATACGCTCAATAATATAGAGAGAGAAAGAGAGAAAACTTGTTTCTGGTGTGATTTTCAATTCTAACTAAGCACCCTATTTATAGAAAAATGCTTAGAATGCCATAGCAGACTAACCTGCTACCTGATGGCTTTACCTGCTACTATTCAAGCCCACCACTTTTGAAAATAAATTCCAGCACATTTCATTACTCACCAACCAAAAGTGGGGCCCACCATATTTTTAATAAAAATATTTTATTTTTTGAAACTTCAACAATTCATAATAAATATCCCGTTTATCAGAAAAATTTGAATCTCATGTACTTTCCATAGGAAATTTAATTCTCTACAACTTTGTAAGTTTAAGTTTTTTCAAATTCTAAACGAAAAATGATCGAAATCCATATACGGACGATTTTCAAAACCTCCATTCCGACAAAATACTGATAAAATACCTCAGCATTAATTCCTTCATTTATAACCACATAAAATAAATATATCCATCATTTATATCCACATAAAATGAATATTTCCTTATCATATAAATCAATAACTAATTATTCACAAACAATATTACAGAATCACAATTATGACAACCAGGTCGTTCCCAGGAAAGAGAGGGCTTTCCGATAAGGATTTCTCCTTATTGGCGCGCAATTAGGTGACCAAACCCTTTTCCTAGACTGAACTTCCTTAGACATTGCCAATAATGCTATCTAATAATATTATTCAAACAATATGAATTATTGATCTGATAATGGAGATACTGTGCAGTGACAATTATTGAAACAACAATAATATAAAATATCAACGCAACAATTATTGAACCAATAAAATAAAATATTGAACAACAATTACTGTAACAATTATTGAGTAGTGACTTCTTACGTAAGAATCAATAATTTCAAAAATACTGTGCAATACCCTGTGCTACTGTGCAACCACGCGTATTACTGTATTTTAACCATCGGGTATTCCAATAGTGTTAACGGTAACCATTACGCCGTTATTTATAAAAACTCAAACTTGTCATTTTCTTCATCCGACAGTTATCCGTTATGGGGCCCACAAATGGCTGCACCGTCGTACAAATATTCCCCGACAGAAAGAATATTCCCTGACCAAACGAATATTCCCTGACAAAATGAATACTTTATAACCATTTGCTTATTTTGCAAAATTTGCACATTTCACCCATAACCAAAGTATTATATCAAATTAACACTTTATTATTCAAAATAATAAATAGAGAAAATTTGATTTTATTCATTAAAAAGTTGGGGTCTTACAATGATGGCTCTTTTCCATGATCTAATGCACAAAGAGATAGAAGTATATGTGGATGACATCATTGTTAAATCCCGAAGGGAAGAAAACCACATAAACCATCTCAAAAAGCTCTTCAACCGGTTGCGCAAGTATGACTTAAAGCTAAATCTGGCCAAGTGCACCTTTGGCGTCAAATCAAGCAAGATGCTGGGATTCCTAGTAAGCCACAAGGGTATTGAGCTAGATCGTGCAAAAATTTAAGCCATTACTGAAATATCCATACCCCAGATAGAGAGGGAAATATGGGGATTTCTGGGAAGAATCAACTTCATCAGCCAATTCATCTCCTAACTCACATCAACCTGTGAACCTATCTTCAAGTTGTTAAGGAAGAACTCATCTAAGAAATGGAATAAAGAGTGTCAAAAAGCCTTCCTTTCCATCAAAGAGCAACTAGTCAAAGCTCCTATCTTGGTACCTCCCAGGGATGATGTTCCCCTGTTTATGTACCTATCAATCAATGACAATGCCATGGGCTTCATGCTGGGCTTTATGCTGGGGCAGAAAGATGATAGAGGCTAAGAAAGAGTTATCTATTACCTCAACAAAAGGCTCAGCATCCGTGAACATAAATACACTCTGATCGTGAAAACTTGTTATGCATTAGCATGGGCTTTCATGAGATTACATCATTATCTCTATGGTCACACAACCCATCTCATATCCCGTATGGATCCTCTCAAGTATGTGTTCAGCAAACCCATGTTGAATTGTCGATTTTTCAAATGGTAGTTGATCCTCCAACAATTTGACATCCTCTATGTGACTTAAAAGTCTATCAAAGATCAAGGAATTGCGAATCAACTGGCCACCGCACCAGCCAGGGATTTCAAACTCTTGGAAACATATTTTCCTGATGAAGGGGTAATGACAATTCAACAACACCATCATGACAATACACCCCAATCATGGAGGATGCATTTTGATGGAGCTGTAAACATGGAAGGCGCTGGAGCTGTAGCAGTTCTAGTGTCCATTTCGGGAGAGCAATATCCCGCGAATTTTAATAAATTATTATAATATTGGGAATAAAGATAGTTTGATTATTTATTTGAATATATATATATATATATATATATATATATATATAGTTGGCATGAGTTTTGGTAATTAATTAAATTGAATAAACATGTGATAATTAAGCAATGTAGTAGAAGTGATGAGAAGCTTAGTTTAAGCTTGTGAAATTATGCCTAGTGTGACAAAGTGGTGAAATGAGAAGGTACTAATTTAATTAATGATGAAATGGATTAAATTATTGAGTACTATTAATAAATAAATATTTCATAATGTGATTGACTAATTAATATTCTTATACATTAATTATCACGAACTATAGCATGCAAGGAGAAATCATATATAATAAGGTTTTTCATTCAATATAAAATGAGGTGTGACAATTGTAATGTAAATAATTATTATATAAAACTATATGATAAAAGTACGCTTGACTTAAATAATTGACTAAGTTATATAAAAGAGTCTTATGTGACCCCATGATGTGTGTGGGAATATTTAATTTGGTATTCTGAACCTATGAGGGAAAATAACTTTGACTAAATAAATAATTAATATTAAATGATTATTTTACTAATTATGTAGAATTGGAATAATGAGTTTTATGGAAAGTAATATTGGTACCCAACTAAGGTATATCCTAGTCTAATGTAAATATTATTTGAATTAAACCAATGTACATGGATTATATAATTCTATGTGCATTATATGAGTGGGTGTATATGTATGCACATTTAGAGACAAATATCAAATAAACCTAAGTATGCTAATAGTAATATAAAATGCCGAGTATTATATCAGTGTCCCAAAATGAGTGTCTTTTTCTTTTCTTTTTCAAATAATAGGCCATTGGCCTAGTCCCTCATTACCAAACTCAGAGCTAGCAAATCATGAGGAAGGGAGTGGTCTAAATAGTACTCTTCCACCAAATCCTTCATACCCATCAGCTTCTTCTCCATTCCAATGGTTTAATTCATTGAACAAAAATCCCAAATTTGGTCGCAAGCTTTCCTATAAATGGAGCTCTTCTCATTCATAGACTTTTTACTAAATTCTCTATTAAACTTTAAGTTGTGTGTGAATGTGGTTGGGTTGAGCATATACAATCTGCAAATTGAAGCTAGAGTAGCAATTCAACTAAACAAAAGGTAATATCCCTTTATATGTTCTGAAAATTCAAGTTTTGCAAAGTTATTAGAAAAGTACTAAAATACTTGTTTTGAGTTGAAATGTTTATGGTTGAAGCATGATAGAATGTGCCAATTGATGCTAGACATTGTTAATATGTTTAAATACAAAATCAACGAAAGTTAAACGAAGTAATTTGGCCAAGTAATGAATTCGTAGTAAAGAGAATCGCTAAATGTGTTAAACTTTGGAAAAATGGCATAAATCTTGAATTTATTCTTGAATTTGATGTTTGTATGTTTGGAATTGTTAGAAGCATGCTAGGGATGTTTATTAGTAAGTCTATATCAACTAATTATCATTACATTACTTTTTGGATGAGATTTTGGCATGTTAGCTCGTAGCAGCGGAGTGCCATTGTTCTAACTGCAGTAGCCATGCCCGCCCCGGCGGGGGTCCTGCAGCATAAAAGGCCCGCTCCGGCCGGGGGGGGGGGGGGTTCTGTAGTGACTTATATTACTGTTTTGATTGTTTGATACAAGAAGTCTTAACTTACCTTAACTTAACTTAAGAAGCATACATAATCCTTAAACATGTGTTAATACATATTGTAAGATGTTTTAGTAGGTTCGGAGTTTGAATTATAACCTTTTTGAAAGAAAAGTTAAAAGACGAAAACCATGTTTATAAAACCTTATGCCTTTTTGAAATATAACCTTTTGAGCATGTATTCGCAACTTAGTTAGTTTTGTAAATACGTATGAAATGTGAATTCAACGTACTTTGCATGCATATTTATTTGTCATGAAATTTTAAGATTTGAAAACCAATTGAGTTGAAGACTCTATGACTTGTATTGTGAACTTTTGAACAACTATGATAAGCTGCTTTACGCCTCTAGAGATAACCGACATGTTCACACATCTAGTTAGACACTTTATAAACTACTCAAGCATGAACTAAAAGAGTTTCTAAGTAGAGAATAATACGACCAAATATAAGACTTACAAGCATGCGTAGAAAGAGGTTGTTTGGCAATGTTATGTGGTTTAACGAATACTATAGTTAGTAGTTGATATAATGAGCTCTTTTAACTTTGTAAAATTAAAATTTATGAGTAAATTTAACAAAGGGCCAAACCTAGCTTAAAGGTTCTTTAACATAAATATGTGAAGCAATTTAAACTAGAATACGTGAAGTAAGTGATATTTCATTAATACAAATAAAAGATGAGAATGTGGTACTAGAGATTTTAAAATTAAGAACAATGTAAATTATACATCTATGAGTTTGACTGTGTATGGCCTATATGAGTTTAAATATGTGTGATAAATGTATGTGGATATGTATATCAAGGTGTGCGTGACTAATGAATACCTATACATACATAAATAGGATAATATAGTTCATTGAGGTAATTTTTCGCTATAAGTGGTAATCAACGCTAAAGGCAAGTATCTAAACCTTATCTCTTTGATACAAGTATCTAAACCTTATCTCTTTGATGCAAATATCTAAACCTTATCTCTTTGAGGAAAGTATCTAAACCTTTTCTCTTTGATGCAAGTATCTAAACCTTATCTCTTTGATGCAAGTATCCTAACCTATGCATTTATTTCATGCAAGGAATATATTATTACACAAGTTTCCTAATTCTTACACTGTATATATTGTATAATCTGAATTGTTTCCATGTCAACCATATTTATATCAAGTAAATGTCTATTACTATTTGGAAATCATTTGTATACCTTGATGTTGTTGCAAGTATTGAACTTATCATTCTTAAATGCATTATAAAGTTGACTAAGCCTTTGATTCGGCTAGACTATTATCATGTGCTAGAAAGCTATCCAAACCAATTGACTTGGTCTGGACTCTCGTAAATCTACTGAGATGAACAACCCTTATTGAAGGGGAAATTATAAAATTATCGTTGAACCGATGTGCGCACATACTAGCATGTTTAAATGTTATGCATAACGTAGGGTACTTTAGGCTGATAACCTATTGTACTCGTTTATATTGGATTTGCAGTATAATACTATTAATTCTAGTAAGAGTTCTTAGTTCTTAGTGACTGTTCAGTGTTCATTCTTATTAAACCTTGAAATGAATAAAGTTTGAAATTTTGTTGATATCCTTCAGTCTATAGCGACACTTATTGAACTCTCTTGATACTTTTTTATGTCCTTGAACTATCAATTACCGTTATACCTTTGATGATTCAAACGTTATAACTGCTTATTCTTTTTGCTATATTACTTGCTGGGCAAACTTGTTGCTCATTCTTGTTTCCCCAAAAACAATACAGTTAAGGTAGAGCAAGGTAATACATCAGAAAAGGACAAAGGAAAGGGAAAGGCTACATAATAGCTTAGTCCTTTAAGTGTAGAAGTATTACTAGTATTATTATGATTATAATGATGTATTTAAGGATGATTAAATTATGTTTAAGTTTAATCACTGAATTGTTGTAGTAATGGTTACGGTACCTTGGGACGCGAATATTTATATTATATCAATGTAAATTATTCTATTATTTCTGTTGTTGATGATTTTAGTATGATATTAGAATTACCACGTGACGAACTAAATTCAAGATATGAGTGTCTGAATTTGGGGGCGTCACAGGTTGGTATCAAAGCTATAATTATAAACCTTAGGAGCGAGAGTCCTTAGATTATAACTTAGGAGAACTTAGGGGATAAA
Source organism: Panax japonicus (assembly GCA_020205505.1). Taxonomy (NCBI): domain Eukaryota; kingdom Viridiplantae; phylum Streptophyta; class Magnoliopsida; order Apiales; family Araliaceae; genus Panax; species Panax japonicus. Next base: position 13,250,186 of record CM035104.1, read on the forward strand.
AAGGGATGAAACTCATATAGAGTTTTCATAGAGAGAGACTTACTGTGTTATAGAATATAACTTCATTTTATACAATGAGCTTATGTTATTTAATATTCTAATGGAGTTGTTGTTTGTTTTGTCTTATGTTACTGATTGTAGGATGATTGACATTGGAAGACGTAGCCGAGTAGTAGAAGAGGAGCCGCGTGATATAAATGTGGTATATGAGGCACCATTGATAGTGGACCCTCTATCGGGAGTGGCCCTTATCGATGATGATGAGGAGGGGAAGGAGATGGAGCTATTACCCAAGAAGTTTGATCCAGAGGAGGAGCCTATGAGGGATGAACCTATGGAGGACTCCGACAAGGCTACATTCGAGGATCAGATGCTGGGAGAGTATGAGGAGAAAATTTAGAGTTAGGATGAAGAGTAGAAGAGTTGGAGGTTGAGGCTAAGAAAAGGGAGTCCGAGTTCCAAAAACTGAGGGATGAGGACCATCAGAGAAAGTTAGTGATGCAGGAGATGGAGGTGGAGATTGCTCACCGTAAGGAGGTAGGGATCTAGATGGGGACTTTGTTTCACAGGTCGGTGGCTAGGAATGTAGAGCTAGCAAGGAAGTTAGAATAGATAGAGCAGAGAGAGTTGAGCGAGAGGATAGAGAATGAAGCTCTCCGTACTCAGTTAGAGATGGAGGTAATGGATATGATCCACTTTGAAGAGAAGTGGGAAGAAGCTAATGATAGGGCTAACAATCTAGAGGATGAGGTGAGGTGCAAGAGAAGGAAGATGAACAAGATGGACTATGCGGAGCGCATGACCATAGAGAGGTTAATTGATGGGGTAAATCATTATCTGACAGAGCAGGGACATACCTGGCACACCATAAGTTGAGATTTGGTGGTGCGCATTACCCAGAGGGAGTACCAGAGCGCTATGGAGCGTGGGATGTTAGATTGAGTCTAGGTGTTAGAATTTAGTAGTTGTAGTATTTCCATTTATGTGATGTATAATCTGTTGTTGTAATCTCAGTCTTTTGTGTAAGATGTGAGATAGTTGTATACCCCAAACTTTTGAAAAATGTTAGAGGGGGTAGCATGTTAGTGGTTGTCCCCGTCTTTTGTGGTATTAGGGGATACATGTTGTCATTTGTAGAAGTATGCTGGAGATAATCATGTAATGTAACAATTTGGCATATGAATATAAATGATCTTATTTCAGAAACGTGTTATAAAATGTTATTTCTTTTCATTTGAGAAATATTTAAATAATAAAACAAGATAATAAAAATGAAAGTTTTGTGATGCAGAAAAATGCCGCCCATACATAGAATAGCTGCACCGAAAGAGTCGATTAATGATGAGAGAGGACCAGTAGACCGTATATAGAGGCTAGTTGACTTATTAGGGGAAGCTTTTAGGGAAAGAAAAGAACCAGTACCACCTATTCCCCAAGCAGCTTCAGTTATAAACTTTAAGGACTTTAGGAGTGTAGGACCTCCTGAATTTGTAGGTTAGTACCGATCCTATCATAGCACAGACGTGGATTAAAGAATTGAGAAAGCCTTCACCATTGCTCGTATGGGTGAAGAATAGAAAACCGTGTTCGCTACATATATGATGAGGGGTGAAGCAAACTACTGGTAGGAAGCAAATCAACAAGGGCCAGGAGAAGGGACTATAACTTGGGAAAGGTTTAAAACTTTGTTCTTCGAGAATTACTTTTCGAAGAGCATGAAGAACAGGATGGAGGTAAAATTTCTAGAACTTAAACAAGGAGCGATTACGGTGATGCAGTACGCAGCCAAGTTTAATGAACTCACACGATTTGCAATACATCAAGTTGACACTGAAGAAGGGAAAGCTCGACACTTCGAACTCAGACTAAAACCTTGGTTATTCAATAAGGTGTTAGTTCTTTAAATCGACTAGTTCGCCACATTGTTGGAGAAGGTGATAATTTCTGAAAGAGGTAGCGAGGCATTGAGCCAATACAACAAGGAAAAGAAGAACAAGAATGCCGGGGGAGAAACTCGTGGAGGGAGTAGTAGTGGTGGAAGGCATCTGGGAAAGAGTAAATGGGATAACCGCAATAACAACAACAACAACAACAACAACGACAACAATTGAAGCATCAAACAGTCAGAAAGTTATCAAGGAGGGTTTAAGAAAAGAAGTGAAGCTTGCTCAAAATGTGGGAAGAACCATCAAGGGGAGTACTGGAAGGGGCGCAGCGTCTGCTACAACTACGGCCAGGAAGGGTACATTTCACCTAACTGCCCAAAGCCAAAAAAGATCAAAGGATGTTTCGTGTGTGGCTCAACTGAACATCAAATCAAGGATTGACCAAAGAAGGGGAGAAGCGGAGAAAGCGACCAACATGGAGGGGGCATCAAGCTGATGATCGGCGGATCAACATAATCCAATCGACCGATTGCCCGAACCTTTAACATGACTATGCAAGACGCAGTGGTTGCGAAGGACGTGGTGTCAAGTATTCTCCTAATCAATAATATAAATGCCTATATATTATTTGATTCGGGTGCTACTTATTCCTTTGTGTCTGAAGAATTTGCTAGACAACTAAACATACCCCATGAATGCTTAGAAAATTCGTTGAACATAGAGATTAAAAATAAGGAAGTAATTCCCATAGAGTTCGTTTACTGAAACTGTTGTGTAAATATTAGAGGTCACGAACTAAATGTAGACTTAATTTCGATTAAACTGGGAGAGTTTGATGTGATATTAGGAATGGATTAGTTATCTAGCCACGCTGCGATAATCGATTATCAAAAGAAGAGTTATCAAAAGAAGAGTGAGAACCTTCAGACTTCAAATCGGTCTAAGGTAGTGTTTTATGGTAGCTCATTGCTTAAGTAATCATGTTTCCTTACGCTGATGCATGCCAAGAAATTGTTAAAGAAAGGATGTGTAGGTTATTTAGCCTATATAGTGGATACTCAGAAAAAAGGGAGTAGAAATGAAGAATAAATCGATAGTCAAAGATTTTCAAGATGTGTTTTTAGACGATCTGCCTGGTCTTTCGCCTGACAAAGAAATCAAATTCATAATAGACTTAGCACCGGGAACTGCACCGATTTTGAAAGCTCCACATCGTATATCGCCAGTAGAAATGAAAGAATCAATGATACAATTGCAAGAGTTACTAGAAAAGGGTTACATTTGGCCAAGTGTGTCTCCTTGGGGAGCACTAGTGTTGTTTGTAAAGAAAAAAGATGGATCGATGATGCTCTGTATCGACTATCAAGAGTTTAACCGAGTGACGATTAAGAATAGATATCCATTGCCAAGGATAGATGACCTTTTCGACCAACTGAAGGGAACAAAGTGCTTTTACAAGTAAAATCTATGGATAGGTTATCACTAGTTGAAAGTGCGAGAGGAAGACATACCAAAGAAGGCATTCCGGACTCGTTACGGACATTACAAATTTCTAGTGATGTCATTTGGGTTAACTAATGCTTCGACAATATTCATTAACTTGATGAACCGAGCTTTTTAGCCATACTTAGATAAGTTCGTAGTAGTATTTATCGATGACATTTTAATTTATCAAAGACTAAGGAAGAGCACACCGAACACCTGAAGTTGGTATTAGAAGCATTGAGAAAGGAAAAGATGTACGCTAAATTTTTGAAATGTGAATTTTGGATGGAGAAGGTTCAGTTTTTAGGACACATGATAGATCAAAATGGAATTTTCGTGGATTCTGCAAAAGTATTGTGAGACCTCAGATTTTATGAATAAATATTTAATTTTCTTGAAATAATTTTTTTAATATTATGGTGTGGATTTGATATAATGTTATAGTTGTGGGTAATATTTATAAATTTTGCAAATTACGCAAGTTGTTATATAATATTCGATTGGTCGGGGAATATTCATTTTATCAGGGAATATTCGTACAACGACACAATCATTAGTGTACCCCGCAACAGAATTATTTTCGGATTGAGAAAATGATAAAAATATCTTATGAAAATAGCGGTAGAAGTTTTACCGTTAATACTGTTAAACTACTCGGTAGTAAAAGTACAGTAATACGCGTGGTTGCATAGTAGCACACGGTATTGATTATTGATGCTTACGTGATAAGTCACTCAGTTTTGTTTTATTAGTATTATTAATGTAATAAAATAGAAAAGTTTTTTATATAAAATAGAATACTTTTATAAAGTTATTAGTTTTATTAGACTATAAATAGAATATATTATATTCTATTATGCACAGTGTTTTGCATAGTAAAATCTTTTTATATAAAACAGAATACTTTTATAAAGTTATTTGTTTTATTAGACTATAAATAGAATATATTATATTTTATTATGCATAGTGTTGCATAGTGCCTGCATAGTATTTTACATAGTAAAATCTTTTTATATAAAATAGAATACTTTTATAAAGTTATTTGTTTTATTAGATTATAAATAGAATATATTATATTTTATTTAAAAGATTTTGTTTTAAATCTGAACCGTCCGTTTAAAGTAAATCAATTTGGACCGTTCATGAATTAGTTACTATGCAGTCCATTCTTCTACAAATAGAAGCTCATTCATTTATTATTTCTTACGATTTTACTGAAACTCTAGAGAGAGAAACTATATAGGGAGTTCTTCTTCTATAATCTTAAGCGTATTTCTTTAGAGTTTAAGAAAGCTTTGAGCGTAGTACAAGTTTTCTTCTAGTATATCCTCGCCCTACAAGTCGAAATACTCTTATTTTACGATTAGGGATATTATTTGTTTTACTCGTAAGGGATATTATTTCTTTCGTATTCATGAAGAGAACTTCTGTTATTCCATTTTTTATTATTATGTTGGAATAACCTGTATATGCGAAGTATCGCACACATGGTGAAACTCTTCTGTTATTCCATTATTTATTATTCTGTTGGGAATAACTTGTCTGTGCAGTCTATTGCATGCATGGTGATTTCTGTTGTTATTCCATTATATATCATTCTGTTGGAATATCCTGTCTGTGCGTTTACACATGACTTGGTTCCGTTATTTATTATTCTGTTGGAATAACCTGTCTGTGCGGTTTATCGCATGCATGGTGATTTCTGTTGTTATTCCATTATTTATCATTCTGTTGGAACATCCTGTCTGTGTGTTTACGCATGACCTGGTTCCATTATTTATTATTCTGTTGGAATATCCTGTCCTGGTTCTGTTATTTATTATTTTGTTGGAATAACCTGTCTGTGCGGTCTATCGCATGCTTGGTGATTTCTTTTGTTATTCCATTCTTTATTATACTCAGTTGGTTAAAGTTTTGACTTCTATACTCCATGAAATTAGTGGAATATCCTTGATATTTGCGCTTCATCCAGTATCTTTTCATGGAAATATTCTTCTGAGCATTCTTGAGTGTTACTTTACAAAGAAGTATCATGTTGACAATTTGGACGTTATTAGTTCCTGGATAAATTAATTATTGAACTTATTTTATTGAATTTTTATATCATTGTCATCATCGTCATGTTTATATTATGTTGAAAGTCATCTGTGGCCTGTAGTGCATAGATGGACTTGGTATGATTATGACCAGGGATTATGCGGTGTAATCATGACCGTAATGTTATAAATGATGTGAAAAAAGTCCTTATTGGCCCGTAGTGCATTGATGGATAGTTTTTGGTATGATTATGGCTATGGATTCTCTTCGTCAAAGGGTGCAAAGATGAATTATTTTATGGCATGATCAGGAGCGTTGATGAAAACATGATTATCTTTGGCCCGTAGTGCATGGATAATTCCTGATCGTGATATTAAAGAATATTCTTGGCCTGTAGTGCAGGGATGATTTGATGATATGGATTATTTATTAAGCTGAGTCTCAGCGATAAAAGTGATGAAAAATATTTTAAATCATAGAAGATACTAGATTTTATTCTCTACTTGACTCTTCTAATGGATTGCTTGTCCGATGTAGTTAAACTTGATGTTTATTATATTTTATTAGTTTAACATCGTTGAAGGCTAACGATAAATTATTTTGCATTATCTTAGTCATAATATTTCTTACTGGGCTAGTTGAGCTCACCCTTTTGCTTTCATTGTTCTCTTCATGGTCCTAGATTGTGCATTAGTAGTCCTCACTATTCTATGAAATAGTGTAATAATAAATGTAATGAGAACTCCATTGAGTTTGTATATTATCTAGATGACAATATTTGTATTAAAACTCATAGCATATGTTTATTCGTATTTTACACCACTGTTGTATAATTAAGTTGTATTTGAATTTTGTACCATGTATTTGGCGACTCAGAATAGGTGATGTATACCAATTTTGGGGGCGTCACAGTAGAGGCAGTAAGTAACTGGGAACAACCGAAGACGTCAACAAAAGTAAGAAGTTTCTTAGGATTAGCTGGGTACTATCAAAGATTTATCTAAGATAGCAACCTAGCTGACCAATCTAACGAGGAAGATAGTGAAGTTCGTATGGACGGACAAATGCGAGGAGAGTTTCCAAGAGTTAAAGAGGAGGTTGAGTGAGGCATCTATATTATCATTACCAAATAATATAGGAGGATTTGCGGTGTATAATGATGCATCACATAGAGGACTTGGCTGTGTGTTAATGCAGCATAGAAAGGTCATTGCGTATGCATCATGACAGTTGAAAGATTTCGAAAAACGATACCCTACCCATGACTTGGAGTTAGCGGCGGTAGTTTTTGCTTTAAAGATTTGAAGGCATTATTTGTATGGAGAAAAATGTGAGACATACACAGACCATAAGAGTCTAAAATATATCTTCACACAGAAGGAGTTAAATATGCGACAAAGAAGGTGGTTGGAATTAATCAAGGATTACGACTGCAAAATTCTTCATCATCAGGGAAATGCAAACATAGTTGTCGACGCTTTGAGTAGAAAAGGAAGGGAGAATTTATTCAAATTGACAACTCAGAAGGAATTAATAAGAGAAATGGAAAGGTTGGAAATAGAGGTGGAAGAACCGAAAGAAGTAGAATGAAAATTATTCGTGATGGGAGCTCACCCGACATTATTCGATAGAATAAAGGAAGTGCAAGAGAAAGATGAAGAATATGAGAAGATAAGGAAGAGAATAGTAGAAAATGAGGAAGAAAAGTTCAAAGTGGATAAGAACGGTGTATTGAGGTTTGAGGGTCGAGTATGGGTGCCAGCTGCAACCTAACTGAGAGAGGAAATCATGCACGAAGCACATAATACGACGTATTTTGTTCATCCAGGAGGCACAAAGATGTACCAGGATCTTCGACACCACTTTTGGTGGCCTAATTTGAAAATAGAAGTTGCAGAATGCGTTAGTAGATGTCTTACTTATCAAAGGGTCAAAGCAAAACATCATAGGCCAAGTGGACTACTTCAATCGCAGAAAATACCAGAATGGAAATGGAAGCACATTACGATGGACTTAGTGGTTAGATTTCTGATCACACAGAAAGGTTATGATGCCATTTAGGTTATTGTGAACTGAATGACAAAGACAACTCATTTTCTACCCATCAAGATCCGATTCAATTTGAACCAGTTAGCAAATTTATATGTAAAGGAAATCGTATCGCGATATGGAGTGCCGGTGTCGATTATCTCCGATTGAGATCTGCGTTTCACGTCAAAATTCTAGAAAGGTTTGCAGGAACGAATGGGAACTCATTTGAGATTAAGTACTGCTTATCACCCTCAAATTGATGGGCATAGTGAACGGGCCATACAAACACTGGAGGACATGCTTAGAGCTTGCATGATGGACTTCAAGGGTTATTGGGTCGACCACTTACCATTGGTAAAATTCGCTTACAATAATAGCTATCATGCGAGTATTGGTATGCCGCCATATAAAGCTCTTTACGGGAGAAAGTGTAGAACACCATTGTGTTGTGACGAAGTTGGAGAAAGATGACTTTTGGGACCTGAATTATTTCAACAAACGACCGATGCGGTAACAAGGATAAGGGCCAGATTGGTAGCGGCTCAAGATCGCCAAAAGAAGTACGCCGATTTGCATCGTTAGAACCAAGATTTTGAAGTCGGTAGTTTTGTATTTTTGAATGTGTCTCCTTGGAAGAGAAATATCAGTTTCGAAAAAAAGGGAAATTGAGTCCGAGGTTCATAGGACCATTCGAGATATTGAAATGAGTGGGCGAAGTGGCATACAAAGTTGCATTACCACCTGAATTGGAACAACATCCAAAATGTGTTTCACATTTCGGTGTTACGTCCATACAAGCCCGACTATAGACACGTGATCTCCTACGAGCCCATTCAAGTAGAGAAAAATTTAATGTATGGGGAAATTCCTGTTTAAATACTAGATAGAAAAGAGAAAACGTTAATGAATAAAATTATATCTTCTGTAAATGTGGTTTGGCGAAACCACGACACCGAAGAGGGCACATGAGAATTAAAAGATAAGATGTGAAGGGATTATCCCCATTTATTTGTGTAAATTATTATAAAATTGAGAATAAAGATTGTTTGATTATTTATTTGAATATAAATATATATATAGTTGGCATGAGTTGTGGTAATTAATTTAATTGAATAAACATGTGATAATTAAGTAATGTAGTAGAAGTGGTGAGAAGCTTAGTTTAAGCTTGTGAAATTGTGCCTAGTGTGACAAAGTGGTAAAATGAGAAGGTACTAATTTAATTAATGATGAAATGGATTAAATTATTAAGTACTACTAATAAATAAATATTTCATAATGTGATTGACTAATTCCTATTATTATACATTAATTATCATAAACTAAAGCATGTAAGGAGAAATCATATATAATAAGGTTTTTCGTTCAATATAAAATGAGGTGTGACAATTGGAATGTAAATAATTATTATATAAAACTATATGATAAAAGTAAGCTTGACTTAAGTAATTAACTAAGTTGTATGAAAGAGTCTTATGTGATCCCATGATGTGTGTGGGAATATTTAATTTGGTATTCTAAACCTATGAGGGAAAATAACTTTGACTAAATAAATAATTAATATTAAATTATTATTTTACTAATTATGTAGAATTGGAATAATGAGTTTTATTGAAAGTAATATTGGTACCCAACTAAGGTATATCCTAGTCTAATGTAAATATTATTTGAATTAAACCAATGTACATGGATTATATAATTCTACGTGCATTATATGAGTGGGTGTATATGTATGCACATTTGGAGACAAATATCAAATAAACCTAAGTATGCTAATAGTAATATGAAATGCCGAGTATTATATCAGTGTCCCAAAATGAGTATCTTTTTCTTTTCTTCTTCACGTAATAGGCCATTGGCCTAGTCCCTCATTACCAAACTCAGAGATAGAAAATCATGAGGAAGGGAGTGGTCTAAATAGTACTCTTCCACCAAATCCTTCATACCCATCAGCTTCTTCTCCATTCCAATGGTTTAATTCATTGAACAAAAATCCCAAATTTGGTCGCAAGCTTTCCTATAAATGGAGCTCTTCTCATTCATAGACTTTTTACTAAATTCTCTATTAAACTTTAAGTTGTGTGTGAGTGTGGTTGGGTTGAGCATATACAATCTGCAAATTGAAGCTAGAGTAGCAATTCAACTAAACAAAAGGTAATATCCCTTTATATGTTCTGAAAATTCAAGTTTTGCAAAGTTATTAGAAAAGTACTAAAATACTTGTTTTGAGTTGAAATGTTTATGGTTGAAGCATGATAGAATGTGCCAATTGATGCTAGACATTGTTAATATGTTTAAATACAAAATCAACGAAAGTTAAACGAAGTAATTTGGCCAAGTAATGAATTCGTAGTAAAGAGAATCGCTAAATGTGTTAAACTTTGGAAAAATGGCATAAATCTTGAATTTATTCTTGAATTTGATGTTTGTATGTTTGGAATTGTTAGAAGCATGCTAGGGATGTTTATTAGTAAGTCTATATCAACTAATTATCATTACATTGCTTTTTGGATGAGATTTTGGCATGTTAGCTCGTAGCAGCGGAGTGCCATTGTTCTAACTGCAGTAGCCATGCCCGCCCCGGCGGGGGTCCTGCAGCATAAAAGGCCCGCTCCGGCCGGGGGGGGGGGGTTCTGTAGTGACTTATATTACTGTTTTGATTGTTTGATACAAGAAGTCTTAACTTACCTTAACTTAACTTAAGAAGCATACATAATCCTTAAACATGTGTTAATACATATTGTAAGATGTTTTAGTAGGTTCGGAGTTTGAATTATAACCTTTTTGAAAGAAAAGTTAAAAGACGAAAACCATGTTTATAAAACCTTATGCCTTTTTGAAATATAACCTTTTGAGCATGTATTCGCAACTTAGTTAGTTTTGTAAATACGTATGAAATGTGAATTCAACGTACTTTGCATGCTTATTTATTTGTCATGAAATTTTAAGATTTGAAAACCAATTGAGTTGAAGACTCTATGACTTATATTGTGAACTTTTTAACAACTATGATAGGTTGCTTTATGCCTCTAGAGATAACCGACATGTTCACACATCTAGTTAGACACTTTATAAACTACACAAGCTTGAACTAAAAGAGTTTCTAAGTAGATAATAATACGACCAAATATAAGATATGCAAGCATGCGTAGAAAGAGGTTGTTTGGCAATGTTATGTGGTTTAACGAATACTATAGTTAGTAGTTGATATAATGAGCTCTTTTAACTTTGTAAATTGAAATTTATGAGTAAATTTAACAAAGGGCCAAACCTAGCTTAAAGATTCTTTAACATGAATATGTGAAGCAATTTAAACTAGAATACGTGAAGTAAGTGATATTTAACAAATACAAATAAAAGATGAGCATGTGGTACTAGAGATTTTAAAAGTAAGAACAATGTGAATTATACATCTATGAGTTTGACTGTGTATGGCCTACATGAGTTTAAATATATGTGATAAATGTATAAGGATATGTATATCATGGTGTGTGTGACTAATGAATACCTATACATACATAAATAGGATAATATAGTTTGTTGAGGTGATTTTTCGCTATAAGTGGTAATCAACGTTAAAGGCAAGTATCTAAACCATATCTCTTTGATGCAAGTATCTAAACCTTATCACTTTGATGCAAGTATCTAAAACTTATCTCTTTGATGCAAGTATCTAAACCTTATTTCTTTGATGCAAGTATCCTAACCTATGCATTTATTTCATGCAAGGAATATATGATTACACAAGTTTCCTAATTCTTACACTGTATATATTGTATAATCCGAATTATTTCCATGTCAACCGTATTTATATCGAGCAAATGTCTAGTACTATTCTGAAATCATTTGTATACCTTGACGTTAGGGGTGAGCATTGTGACGCCACCAAATTTAGGTGCTTGAAACCTGAATTCAGTGCTTCACGATACCATTTCTTTGAGCGGAATAATAATAATATTGTCATAAATATCAAACTTAATTTACATATCAGAGTTGTTGTAAGACCCCAAATTTTATGAAATGAAAGTATTCAATATTCTTATAATTATTATTTTATTTCTTAAATGGTTAAATTGATAAAATGTTAAAGGTAAGTGTGATATGTGAAATTTTTTGCAAAGTAAGAAAGTTGTTATAAAATATTCGTTTGGTCGGGGAATATTCTTTTTGTTAGGAATATCCGTACGACGGTACAATCATTGGTGGACTCCATTGTGACACCCTCAATTTCGGTACTTCCATTTCCATAGGATTTGGTGTTCACTGTACAAACATCATCCATCTATCTACCCATAAATAAATGCAAAACATGCAATAGATATAAATAATAATTAATCTCCCCTTATGGGGTTACATCAACTACAAAATAAATAAATCCCAAGTTACTCTAACCTTAAATCATCTGTGCGGAAATATAAACAAATAAGTCTTAAGTAACATCAATTCTAATTAACATTACATAACCACATAAATAATCAATCTTCATTACTTGCTAAGCGTGCCCTTGCCTTTATTAGTGGAAGGTTCGTCTGCTCTTTCGTTCTTAACTGCAATGTTATTATTACGCAAGAGTGAGCATGATTGCCCACCAGTATAACAATATAACAATGAATAATAACATGCGAGAGAAATAATAACTTCGAATATAAAAGCTCAACTTTGGAATCAAGAGTGAATAACAAGAATCAAAAGAAATTCTGAGGGTCGTAAGACCTTGAACTATGTCCTAGGTTGTCAAGTGTTTATTCTTGAAACCTTTAACAGTCATAAGACTATGGACACTTCTTCTCGTACTTAGGGGGATCAACCCTTAGTACCATACTGTGCACAATATCTTAACTATAACGCATAACTAATCGTCTATACAGGGTTGTTCATCTCAGTTTGACATTCGAGTCCGCACCAAAGGAAGTTTGGTTTGGATAATTCATCAAGGGTTCTGAAGTTAGAACGCTCATCAACTATGGACTAGTCGAATCATAAAGGGTTCGCTAGTCTAACAAGGTTTAACAATAATTGATAACTTAACTTGAATAGAATCTCAAAAGGTATACAATAGAATAAGTATTGTATAACAGCATCATGCTTAAAAGATTAATAACTTTAATATACAAGACAGACTTAATCAATAATAATGAGAACTTGCTCAATGTATAAAGGTGAATTAATCAACTTATATAACGATAACAAGTAGGGTTAGAAAACTTGCCTCGTGCATAGATTACACTTAAATTAAACTCGTTCTTTGATTTAAGTCCTACATATCAATTACGTTCACAAAACCAGTCAATTACAACGTACTAAACATCATAAGTTTATTCTTTTGTCTAACTCGAATTCATGACTATACTTAGTCAATTACTACACTTATTGTCAAAAATTAGATTTCAGGAACAATAAGCTAACTATGCATTCGATCATTCAATTCACACGTAATTGTGTTATGGACGTGTTAAGAATATATTTTAACACCTCATTATAAGTATAACAAGTTTTCATGATCAATAGACTAAGTTAATAACACATTGCTAGACTTAAACATTTTAAAAACTCATTTATGGCCAATCTGCTAAGTGGCGCTGCGGCGCCACTGTTGTACTATGTCTTGGCGCTTTGGTGCCGTGGTGCTGCGGCTGGAGACTTGGCACTGCTGCGTGGGACTTCAGTTCTGGAGTTGGCGTCGCGGCGCGAAACTCCAGATTTTGATTCTAAGTTCGCGAAGAACACAGAGTTCAGCGAAATAAACACTGCATTATCATTAATTCTCCAAATTAAATATACCCACATGTTAGAATTCATATATAATCAATACCCAACATTTATAGAGTGATTTTAACCCATTAAAATACATAATCACAGAATTAAATTATGCAAATTGTACTGTTCTTGATGTTCTTGAAGGTTTTTGAACAAAAACATAAAATTTAATACTACGGATTCGTTATAAGACCAAATCCAACCATTCAAGTTTCGTTTTATTCGTTTTAGCATTCATAATCATATACAAGTGGAAATTTTACATAACAATTTATGTTTGACATATTAAAGTCACGTATAAGGCCATATGGCCATATAACATATTCTGTAACTTTTGAAGCCATAATCATACGTTATAATATTATGAAACTGATGATATGGAACCATATACAATTTATATAAAACATGTTATGTTACTCGTATTATTACATATATCCATATAACAACATAATTTCCCAATTATAGAGACTTTACAGGATGAATGAAAGCCATTTTCATAAAAACTAAATGACGTAAAATATTAGAATTAGGTTGGAGAGAATTACCCAAAGCGTAGATAAACAAGGATGACAATTTCTCTCTACTTCAATCACAGTACTCACAATCTCTCTCAAAAATTTCTCAAACTCTCTCTGTTTTTATTTCTAGACTTAGCCAATTAAGGAAAAAGAAGGTGTAGGCGTATACTAATAAATAAGGTGAACTGATGCGCATGATGGAGGTCAGTTACCTAACATGGGTAACTGTTCCCAACCTCCCTTAGTGCCATGTTTGGCTAGCCTTAAAGGCTTATAACAAATTAATTTAATAAAACCTTTATAATATAGTTTGAAAATGTCACACCCTTTATAAAAAAATCAAATATCTAGTTTAATTTATTTAAAATAAAATATAATAATTTTTCATTAATTCACATAGTCACATAATTGAATTTCTCATTCATTAATAATGTTAAATTATTAAATCTCTAATTAATTATTAAATTAATTAAAATACCAATATGCTTATTAAATATTTTTTTTAATACAATAAGCTCACATAATCACATACTTCGATAATAAAAAATTTTCACATTAATTTAATAAATATAACACATATAATTAAATTAATTTACCACAATTTCATCAATTAATTATTTAGTCTAATAATTAATTCATCGATAAATATTTATTCAATCCAATAAATATTAAAATTAATTACAAAATCTCGGTTGTCACATCTTTCCCCTCTTAAAAGGATTCTGTCCTCAGAATCACAACTCAAACAATTCGTCCCGTTACATTTTCCCCCCTTACAAAGATTCTGTCCCCAGAATCGCTTATAACAATCTAAGTAAATAAATGAGGATAATTCTTCATCATATTCTCTTTGAGTTCCCACGTAGCTTCTTCAGCGTTGTGGTTCCTCCAAATTACCTTAACAGAAGGTATTACTTTATTTCTCAGAACTTGTTCTTTTCTGTAGACAATTTGAGCAGGAATTTCTTCGTAAGATAAGTCTTTGTCGAAATGTAGGGGTTCATATTCAATCACGTGCTTGAAATCGGGTTTGTAGGGTCGTAAGACTGAGACATAGAAAACGTTGTGGACATTCTCTAGAGCTGGAGGTAAGGCTACCTCATAAGAAACTTCTCCGACCCTTCTCAGAACTTCAAAGGGTCCAATGAATCTTGGGCTTAATTTCCCTTTCTTTCCGATAATAATTGATGTCTGGAGGTTATATTGACCAATTGGGTAATTAATCGGATAAATGAGCAATTAATTTCTATTAATTCACATGCTTATAACTATGTGTTCTAATGTGTTAACTATTGATTTACATGCATGTACTATTAAGGGAGGTGGTGCAAGATTGATAATACTTGCATGACTAAAATAAAAATGGAGGTATAGATGAATGTACTATACTGTAATTATTTTTTTTTCACATGTATAGAACTATTGATTCACATGAATGTACTATTGATTCACATGATGTACTATTAGGGGAGGTGGTGTAATTTTGATAATACTTGCAGGACTAAATTAAAAATGAAGGAAAAGATGAAGGTATTATACTGTAATATTTCGAGCCCAAAACGTGCAATTATCAAAACTATATTTTCCTATAAATAGAAGCTCATTCTTCCTTCATTCTCACCAATTCACTAAGTCCCACAAGAGCAATTATAGAGATAAAAGCTATAGAGAGAGAAGAAGCGAAGTCTGCTACTTCACTACTCCAGTATCCAGTCTTCTTCTGGGGTAAGGAGTATTATTTATTTTATATTCTGAAGAGATATTATTTTTTGTATTAGTATGAATATTATTTCGTTCAATATTCATAAAGGATATTATCTTCGTTCAATATTCGTAGGAATATTATCTTCATTAAATATTCGTTGGAATATTATTTCAGTTCAAGGGATGTTATTTTTGTTTAATATTCGCTTGAAATAATATTTTCTTCCATACTCTGTAGTATGTAAGTAATATTATTTTGTTTCAGATTTTGAATTCTATACTCATTTTGTTAAAGTTTTGGCTTTTATACTCCATGAAATTAGTAGAATATCCTTGATATTTTCGCTTCATCCAGTATCTTTTCAAGAAAATATTATTCTGAGCTTTGTTGATAATTATTAATCTTTTTATGACGGAATACTATTCATGAGTTACTATTCACCCGATTACTATTCACTCAAATATTATTCACTCGGGTATTCGTGGCACTTTTTATGCTAGAGTACTATTCACGAGTTATTATTCATTCAATTACTATTCACCCAAATATTATTCACTCAGGTATTTGGGGTACTTTTTATGTCGGGGTACTATTCATGAGATACTATTCCCGAAGGACTATTGATAGAGTACTATTCTCGGGGTACTATTTATCCAAAAAATATATTTCTTTTATGTCCAAATTATTTTTGGTACATGAATATTATTCTTGAATTTTACTCCACAAAGAAGTATCATGTTGACAATTTGAACGTTATTGAATTCTGGATAAATTAAATTATAAATCTTTAAAATTTATCCTTGAACTTGTTTTATTGAATTGTTATGTCATGGTCAACATCTTCATGCTTATATTGTGATGAAAGTCATCTTTGGCTTACGTGCATAGATGGACTTGGTATGATTATGACCAGGGATTATTCGGTATAATAATGACCGTAATGCAACGAATGATGTGGTAAAAGTCCTCATTGGCTTGTAGTTCATTGATGGACAGTTGTTGGTATGATTATGATCAGGGGTTATTTGGTATAATTATGAACATTGATGATTACATGAATATCCTTGGCCGTGGTGCAGGGATGATTCGATTTAATTATTAAGCTGAGTCTCAGTGATAAAGTTGATGAAAAACTTTTTAAATCATAGAAGATAGTAGATTTTATGCTCTACTTGACTCTTCTAATGGATTACTTATTTTGCTGCAGTTGTTGATGTAACGCCCCAGAAAATTTAACATTTTGTAATTTCTTTTAATAATGAATAAAATAATATTATTTATTATTATTGCGTGTTGAGATGATGGATGTCGTTCTATAACCTAGAAACGTCGTAAAGTAGTAGTATCTTAACTACGTGGGAGAATTAAAGTGTTTGAATTTCTAAAACGAAAATAAAAGTTTTCTGAGAAATTTTCCGAAAAACACTATTCATCAATTTCTGCTCGGGAATTATTTTTGAACTTCCGAGAAATACGTAATGTTATAATATCGAGATGATATCGATTATGTAATAATAATCTAAGTATGGAAAATGAAATATTTCGCATGCGTACCTAATTTGAGATAGTTAGGTTATTAAGCGTTAAAAGAATGAAGTTGTAATCGTATAATGTGTAAACATTATATGGAGTAAGGAATGGAGGTATAATACGACGTATTGTATTATTATGTACGAAGAACGAGATATCGTATATTTTGAATTAATATACGAGATAGCATACGAGAATTATACGTAGGATATGTATGTTAAGTTATTGAATTTAAGATAATGGACTTGTGGGATTTCTAGTTATTGATAGAAGCCCAAGTGTATGATTATCACAAGCCCAATCTATTGTAACTCAAGCCCAATAGGAAAGTAGTTGGATTAATTAACCAAGCCCAAGGTGAAGCCTTGACCCATGGGTCAAACCAAGTGAGGAAGTGGGTAGTCTTGATGGGCAAGGATTAAGTGTGATGACCAAGTGTTGTGGTGAGCAAGTAAAAGAAGTGGCTAGCAAGAAGACTTGAAGGTTAAGTTATGAATAGTAAGGAGGTGGAATGAGGAGGTGGGATTGATTATTGTCCATTTTGCCCCAAGCTTTGGTGGCCTATAAATACCAAGTTCATTTCATTTTGTTGGTTGTTTTGTTATCATCCAACACTTTCCTCTCAAGCATATAAGCTACTTATTTGGTAGAGAGAATAAGTCACTAAAGCACTTATAAGCCACTTCAACCTTTGATAGTTTCCAAAGCAAATAGAAGTCTTCAAGGGTAAGACTCATTTTCTTTTATCTATATCTTTTCTATGATAGGATTGATAGAGAAGGGGGATTGATTGAGGATAACATGTAATAAGTTATAAGGAATGAACTTAAGCCGAATAAGTTGAATAAGCAACTTGAACCCTAATAAGTTGTTAAGATCATGAAGGATTTGTCATATGATGTTAGTATGTTGTTTATAACATGAGAACATTGATTGAAGGACTTAAATTATTGGTAAGTCATGAGTATGAAGATTTCTAGTTCATAAGTTGAGAAAGTCAATGACTTATGGAAATAAGTCAAAACCTACTTTGATTATAAGTTGGTGTAATAAATAACTTGAAATGATGATATGTTGGTTAAAATCCACTTAGAACACTTAGTATGGTTGAATTGACGAACTTTGCACGATTAGACGATTAACGTCGAATTCGTGAAAGTCTCGGAATAGAAGTCATATTTTGTATTGGAAGTCAAAAACGTTGGTTTTCAATGGAGACAAGTCATTGTAGTCATTATAGAGTTGCGGACTCGAAAATGACCAGATTCCGACTTAGAACGAAGAAATGAGCGTTGAACGTTCACGAACGTTTATCGTTTTCGTTAAAATGGACTAATAGGTCAAATTTTAGCAAATGAAGTCAAATAGATAAAATTCTTGCATGAACGCATAGATTATGAAATTTGTGAACCGTAGGCTTTTGAACGGACCAATTCGGAGTTAAAACGAAGAAGTTATGCGTCCGGGAAGTTAGCAAAATTTCAAAAACTGCAAAATTTTCTGAGGACCAGAGTCCGCGCCGCGGCGCGACTCTAAGCCTTCTTGGCCGCGCCGCAGCGCGAGGCCGGAGGATGACACACTTCTAACTCGCGCCGCAGCGCGAGTCACAGACCAATTAGTGGCGCCGCGGCGCCAGAACAAGGAAGAAGATAGAGAAGAAGAGTTCCAAGTATAGAAAGAAAGAGGGATTAATAGTAATGAATTGTGATGTAATCACAACATAATTAAGACATTGTAAGGTGCTTGTAATACACTAATGCATGTTTATAATCAATCAAGACGAGCGGAATATGAATGACATAATAAAAGCCGAAACCCTTAATAACGAAACTAAGTTAGAATTACATTGAGATGAAGGGTAAGGTATAATAGTAAACATACCTGGTTAATTATGATCTAATATGGTACGTTATATGATTATGAATTGTAGAATCATAAAGACTTAAAGTGTACGTGTATTAACCAGTAAGCAGTCACCAAAGGCAAGTATTCTAACCCTTGTTCCAGTTCAGTCTGGACAAGCTTTGTAATTCATGTTCTCTTTCACATGAAAACTAGAATGATGAAGTCTTAAGCCAATTCTTCCGGCTAGACTTATATTATGATTCTGTCAAGCATGATTTGTAAATTACCGAGTTATATTGGTATGGTTTTCAATCGAAGACCACGCATGTTCAAATGTTTTTGTCGTTTAACGACAGGCACGTGAGGTTGCCACAATTAAACGTATACACGTTTAATGAATGTAGTGTTGATCAACATAGAGTACTATGAGCTGATCACTCAGAAGTGCTCGTAAGCTATGCCGGACTTACGGACTTAGTGCCGGGATGTCCTTTTTTTTAAAAGAACTTATGTATGCTCATAATCTTGAGCCATAATTGTTATTCTACTGAATATTGATGGAAAAACGTTTTGAAGGAAATGAAGTGCTATTTGAATCACCGATAGTACTTCGTAACTATTGTTCAGTTACTGGAGATATATATTTGCTCTATGTTTCAAGCATGTTGTTTATTAGAATTATAGTACTTGCTGAGCTAGCCATGCTCACTCTTGCTTGAACCATATGAACACAGCTAAGATCGAGCAGACTGAAGGATCCAGCAAGGATAAAGGCAAGGCGAAGACAAAACCATAGCATACTTATGTAATAGTATAGGAAGAATGTCTGTAATATATTGATATTATGACAAGAACAAATGAAAGGGTTACAAAGAACCTGGGTAATGTAATATTATTTTGATATATATGGAGTTATATTAGTCCTCTTGTGACTATTTGAGGAAATGTGTGAATGAATGGTAGTACCGTGTAGCACCATTTGTCGGTTTGGAAGAGACCCGGATTTGGGGGCGTCACAGGTTGGTATCAAAGCAACAGGTTATAAAACTTAAGGGGGGAATTAAAACCTTAAGCCATAACCTTAGGAATAATCAAAGAAATACAAGAAGAAAATAACCTTATAAAAATGCATTATGATTATGATATGTATGTTTATTATTCTACTGACGTGTACTAATCAACTTATTTGTTTTATGTAGATGTCAGGAGTAAACGGGATGTTTGTTTATGAACAGACCATAAGTGAAGAGTCGGTGAACCAAGTAGAGGTTGTACCGAACCCTATAGCAGCAGAGCCAGAAGTAGTAATCATTGAGTCTGAAGACTCAGAAGCAGCTGACTACATGTCAGTATTTGACGGGATGATAGAGGAGGAGGTAGAGACAGTCTCCTTTAACCCAGTGGCTATAGCAGCAGAGATAGCTCCTGGGGGGTCAATGATGTCTCTGTTTATGTCAGTGTTGGATAGAAATATCCATTACTGTCAGGAGGTTAAGGAGTTAAAGGCAGAGCTTCAAATGCTTATAGAGGACAAGACTGATGTCGAGTCCATGTGGGAGCAGGAGCATGACGAGAGGATTTTGGCTAAGGACAAAGTCCAGGATTTAAAGCACGAGGTCTTGGAACTCAAGGAGGAGCTCAAGACAAAAGTGCAGAAAATAGGGAGGATGTCATATATCTATAGGAGTTCTCACACGGATTTTCAGCAGCAGGTAGCTGAATATCCGGTGGAGGTGGGGCAAACGAGGCATACTATTAGCCGTGATATCATTGCCGGTCTGGCCAAGGCAGATTTCAATAATGCCTTGAGGCAGATGTAGTTTAGTGGTGGTTAGAATAGTTTGTAGATATTTTTGGTAAGTAGTAGTGATGTAAAACCCTTTTTGTATAGTAAAGGGTAGTCTTTTGTAAATCCCAATTTTTGGAAAGTGATAGCGGGAAAGTAATGTAATCAGCTTAGGCTGAGTATGTAACCGATGTAGTATTATACTACAAAGAATGTATATAAAGATCGTTTTATGGAAAGCAATGAGTTATGAATGTTTGGAGTTATTGTTTTATATTAATGATAGCTAATAAAGAAAGGAATAATAACGTAATGTGTTTATTGTATCAGGCAAAATGCCGCCGAGAAGAGTGCAACGAAATCAAGGTGCGGACGTAAATCAACCGGAGGGAGGTCCAGTTAACGCGATGCAGGAGTTTGTTAATTTATTAACAGCCGCCTTTAATAGAACAGGGGCTAATATCCCCGTAAATCCAGGAGTAGCACGAGCTACTACCTTTAAGGATTTTAAGAGTGTAGGTCCGCCGGAGTTCAAAGGAACTACGGACCCAATCGAAGCCCAAACGTGGGTTAAGGAAATAGAGAAGGCATTTGTAATTGCAAATGTTGATGAGGCCCAGAAGGTTGCCTTTGCAACCTATATGATGAAGGGAGAGGCCAATTTTTGGTGGGAAGCCAATCAGGCTAGGGTCGGGATAACGACTTTAACGTGGGATAGATTCAAGGAGATATTCTTCGAGAACTATTTTCCCACGAGCATGCAGGGAAGGATGGAGATGCGGTTTTTAGAACTGAAACAAGGGGAAATGACGGTTCCCCAATACGCTGCCAAGTTCAATGAACTGGCTAGGTTCGCTTCACACCAAGTGGATACCGAGGTGAGGAAGGCGAGACGGTTTGAGCAGGGCTTGAAACCCTGGCTCTATAACCGTATATCAGTATTCCAAAGTACTTCTTTTGGGATCATTTTAGAGAAGGCGATAATCGCCGAAGGTGGTAGTGAGGCGTTGAGCCAATACCACAAGGAAAAGAAGAATAAGGGGAAGGTTGACGGGAGAGTCAAGATTGAGGGAGCCAGTGGGAGTGGCGAGGGTCAGAAAAGGAAGGTAATTAACTCTGAGAATACCGGAGTGAAGCAAGGGGACCCAAAGAGAAGAATGGAGGCCTGCAAGACCTGTGGAAAGACTCATCTAGGAGTCTGTCTCAAAGGGAAGGCCGTCTGTTACAACTGTGGACAGGAGGGGCACATTGCGCCAAATTGTCCGAGTCCGAAAAAGAATCATGGATGCTTTGTGTGTGGGTCAACCGCCCACATGGCAAAGAACTGCCCGAAGAAGGGGACGGACGGGAATCGGGGCAATAATAGATTGTCAAAAGAAGTGTGTGAACATTAAGACGTTAGAACAACCTCGGGTAGTATTTTATGGGAATAGATTTCCGGGGAGTTCGTGTTATCTAACCATGACACAAACTAGAAAATTACTGAGGAAGGGATGCGTAGGATATCTGTGCCATGTTGTTGATACCGAAAGAGTGGTAGCAACTATGGAACAAATACCTATAGTGAGGGAATTCGCCGATGTATTTCCGAGTGAATTACCTGGTCTTCCGCCGGATAGGGAGACAGAATTTGTGATAGACATTGTGCCAGGAGCGGCACCAGTTTCCAGGGCACCGTATCGTATGGCGCCAGTAGAAATGAAGGAGTTGATGGTGCAGTTACAAGAACTGTTGGATAGGAAGTACATTCAGCCGAGTGTGTCACCGTGGGGAGCACCGGTACTGTTTGTCAAGAAGAAGGACGGATCGTTAAGACTTTGTATCGACTACAGAGAGTTGAACAAGTTAACGATAAAGAATAAATACCCATTGCCCAGGATCGATGATCTCTTTGATCAGCTGAAAGGGGCTAATTATTTTTCTAAAATAGATTTACGAACGGGGTATCATCAGTTGAAGGTTAGGAAGGAGGATGTGCCAAAGACAGCATTCAGGACTCGTTATGGTGATTACGAGTTTTTAGTGATGTCATTTGGGTTGACAAATGCACCAGCTGCATTCATGGATATGATGAACAGAGTGTTCAAACAATATTTGGACAAGTTCGTCGTGGTGTTTATAGATGATATTCTAGTCTATTCTAAGACGCCAGAAGATCATTCTGAACACCTTAAATTAGTGTTGGCGACATTAAGGAAGGAGAAGTTGTATGCGAAATTCACAAAGTGTGAATTTTGGTTAGAGAAGGTGCAATTTTTAGGTCATGTCATTGACCATGAGGGGATTTCAGTGGATCCAGCGAAGGTAGAAGCCGTGATGAATTGGGAACAACCGAAAACGCCGACTGAGGTGCGGAGTTTCCTAGGGTTAGCGGGTTACTGTCGGAGATTTATCCAGGATTTTTCAAAGATAGCTACTCCGTTGACTAATTTGACGAGGAAGACTGTGAAATACGCTTGGACTGACAAGTGTGAGAACAGTTTCCAAGAACTAAAGAAGAGATTGAGTGAGGCACCTGTGTTGTCATTACCCGATGACACGGGAAATTTTGTAGTTTATAGTGATGCTTCGCATAGAGGACTTGGTTGCGTGCTCATGCAGCATGGCAAGGTCATTGCGTATGCATCTAGGCAGTTGAAGGATTATGAGAAAGTTTACCCTACTCATGATCTAGAACTAGCCGCAGTAGTTTTTGCTCTAAAGATATGGAGACATTATCTTTATGGAGAAAAATGTGAGATATACACGGACCATAAGAGTCTAAAATATATCTTCACACAGAAGGAGTTGAATATTAGGCAGAGAAGATGGCTGGAGTTGATAAAGGATTACGACTGTGAAATCCTGTATCACCCTGGAAAAGCCAATGTAGTTGCCGATGCCTTAAGTAGAAAGGGTCGGGAAAAGTTATCTTTGTTAACGACTCAAACTGAGTTAATAACAGAGATGGCTAGGATGGAGTTAGAGGTGAAGCTGCCCAGTGAAGAAAAAGGACCAATGTTGTTTGCAATGGAGATGCAACCAACCATCGTAGAGAGAGTTAAGGAGGTGCAACTCAAAACTGATGAGTGTGACCGGATGAAGGAACGGCTGACCAACGAAAAAGATACTAAATATAGTCTTGATAACGAGGGATTATTAAGATTTGATGGAAGAATTTGGGTTCCAGATGAGACGGAATTAAAGGAGCAGGTTCTACACGAGGCTCATGGTTCAAGGTTTTCGATTCATCCTGGTAGCACTAAGATGTATCAAGACCTTCGACAGAGTTTCTGGTGGCCAAACATGAAGAGAGAAATTGCTGAGTACGTCAGTAGGTGCTTAACTTGTCAGAGAGTTAAGGCTGAACATCAACGACCTAGTGGCTTGTTACAGTCATTAGAGATTCCGGAGTGGAAGTGGGAGAATATCACAATGGATTTTGTGGTAGGACTTCCGACTACTCATAAGGGGTATGATGCAATTTGGGTAATAGTGGACCGATTGACGAAATCAGCTCACTTTTTGCCAATTAGGGTTAAGTATAACTTAGACCAGTTAGCTAGACTTTATATTAAGGAAATAATCTCTAGACATGGAGTGCCAGTATCGATTGTGTCAGATCGTGATCCACGATTCACGTCGAACTTTTGGAGAAGTCTGCAAGAGCAGTTGGGAACGCAGTTGAAGCTAAGTACGGCGTATCATCCACAAACGGATGGACAAAGCGAGAGGACAATTCAGACATTAGAAGATATGCTGAGAGCATGCGTTATGGATTTCAAGGGTAGTTGGGATGATCATCTACCATTAGTGGAGTTTGCGTATAACAATAGTTATCATGCAAGCATAGGTATGCCGCCTTACGAAGCTTTGTATGGTAGGAAATGCAGAACGCCACTGTATTGGGATGAGGTAGGAGAACGCCGAATGTTGGGACCAGAATTGGTGCAACAGACAGCGGATATTGTTAAAAAGATTCAGATGCGTCTCTTAGCAGCTCAAGACAGCCAGAAAAAGTTTACAGATCCGCATAGAGAGAATCGAGAGTTTGAAGTGGGTTCATACGTATTCCTTAAAGTATCTCCCTGGAAAGGAAATATACGTTTTGGGAAGAAAGGAAAGTTAAGTCCGAGATTTATAGGACCTTTTGAGGTTTTAAAACGGGTAGGTGAGGTAGCTTACATGGTAGCATTACCTCCAGACCTAGAACGAATACATAATGTATTTCACGTTTCGGTATTGCGTCCTTATAAGCCGGATTATAAGCATGTGATAGAATACGAGCCTATTCATGTCGAGAAGGACTTAACATATGAGGAAGCGCCAATTCAAATTGTCGATAGGAAAGAATAAGTTCTGCGAAACAAAAGTATAGTTTCAGTAAAGGTGATATGGAAGAACCACGATGCAGAAGAAGCAACGTGGGAGTTAGAAGAAATGATGAAAAAGAACTACCCGAATTTATTTGTGTAATTTTTTTATATAGCGAGATTCTGGGGACAGAATCCTTATAAGGGGGAGAGAGTGTAACGCCCCAGAAAATTTAACATTTTGTAATTTCTTTTAATAATGAATAAAATAATATTATTTATTATTATTGCGTGTTGAGATGATGGATGTCGTTCTATAACCTAGAAACGTCGTAAAGTAGTAGTATCTTAACTACGTGGGAGAATTAAAGTGTTTGAATTTCTAAAACGAAAATAAAAGTTTTCTGAGAAATTTTCCGAAAAACACTATTCATCAATTTCTGCTCGGGAATTATTTTTGAACTTCCGAGAAATACGTAATGTTATAATATCGAGATGATATCGATTATGTAATAATAATCTAAGTATGGAAAATGAAATATTTCGCATGCGTACCTAATTTGAGATAGTTAGGTTATTAAGCGTTAAAAGAATGAAGTTGTAATCGTATAATGTGTAAACATTATATGGAGTAAGGAATGGAGGTATAATACGACGTATTGTATTATTATGTACGAAGAACGAGATATCGTATATTTTGAATTAATATACGAGATAGCATACGAGAATTATACGTAGGATATGTATGTTAAGTTATTGAATTTAAGATAATGGACTTGTGGGATTTCTAGTTATTGATAGAAGCCCAAGTGTATGATTATCACAAGCCCAATCTATTGTAACTCAAGCCCAATAGGAAAGTAGTTGGATTAATTAACCAAGCCCAAGGTGAAGCCTTGACCCATGGGTCAAACCAAGTGAGGAAGTGGGTAGTCTTGATGGGCAAGGATTAAGTGTGATGACCAAGTGTTGTGGTGAGCAAGTAAAAGAAGTGGCTAGCAAGAAGACTTGAAGGTTAAGTTATGAATAGTAAGGAGGTGGAATGAGGAGGTGGGATTGATTATTGTCCATTTTGCCCCAAGCTTTGGTGGCCTATAAATACCAAGTTCATTTCATTTTTGTTGGTTGTTTTGTTATCATCCAACACTTTCCTCTCAAGCATATAAGCTACTTATTTGGTAGAGAGAATAAGTCACTAAAGCACTTATAAGCCACTTCAACCTTTGATAGTTTCCAAAGCAAATAGAAGTCTTCAAGGGTAAGACTCATTTTCTTTTATCTATATCTTTTCTATGATAGGATTGATAGAGAAGGGGGATTGATTGAGGATAACATGTAATAAGTTATAAGGAATGAACTTAAGCCGAATAAGTTGAATAAGCAACTTGAACCCTAATAAGTTGTTAAGATCATGAAGGATTTGTCATATGATGTTAGTATGTTGTTTATAACATGAGAACATTGATTGAAGGACTTAAATTATTGGTAAGTCATGAGTATGAAGATTTCTAGTTCATAAGTTGAGAAAGTCAATGACTTATGGAAATAAGTCAAAACCTACTTTGATTATAAGTTGGTGTAATAAATAACTTGAAATGATGATATGTTGGTTAAAATCCACTTAGAACACTTAGTATGGTTGAATTGACGAACTTTGCACGATTAGACGATTAACGTCGAATTCGTGAAAGTCTCGGAATAGAAGTCATATTTTGTATTGGAAGTCGAAAACGTTGGTTTTCAATGGAGACAAGTCATTGTAGTCATTATAGAGTTGCGGACTCGAAAATGACCAGATTCCGACTTAGAACGAAGAAATGAGCGTTGAACGTTCACGAACGTTTATCGTTTTCGTTAAAATGGACTAATAGGTCAAATTTTAGCAAATGAAGTCAAATAGATAAAATTCTTGCATGAACGCATAGATTATGAAATTTGTGAACCGTAGGCTTTTGAACGGACCAATTCGGAGTTAAAACGAAGAAGTTATGCGTCCGGGAAGTTAGCAAAATTTCAAAAACTGCAAAATTTTCTGAGGACCAGAGTCCGCGCCGCGGCGCGACTCTAAGCCTTCTTGGCCGCGCCGCAGCGCGAGGCCGGAGGATGACACACTGCTAACTCGCGCCGCAGCGCGAGTCACAGACCAATTAGTGGCGCCGCGGCGCCAGAACAAGGAAGAAGATAGAGAAGAAGAGTTCCAAGTATAGAAAGAAAGAGGGATTAATAGTAATGAATTGTGATGTAATCACAACATAATTAAGACATTGTAAGGTGCTTGTAATACACTAATGCATGTTTATAATCAATCAAGACGAGCGGAATATGAATGACATAATAAAAGCCGAAACCCTTAATAACGAAACTAAGTTAGAATTACATTGAGATGAAGGGTAAGGTATAATAGTAAACATACCTGGTTAATTATGATCTAATATGGTACGTTATATGATTATGAATTGTAGAATCATAAAGACTTAAAGTGTACGTGTATTAACCAGTAAGCAGTCACCAAAGGCAAGTATTCTAACCCTTGTTCCAGTTCAGTCTGGACAAGCTTTGTAATTCATGTTCTCTTTCACATGAAAACTAGAATGATGAAGTCTTAAGCCAATTCTTCCGGCTAGACTTATATTATGATTCTGTCAAGCATGATTTGTAAATTACCGAGTTATATTGGTATGGTTTTCAATCGAAGACCACGCATGTTCAAATGTTTTTGTCGTTTAACGACAGGCACGTGAGGTTGCCACAATTAAACGTATACACGTTTAATGAATGTAGTGTTGATCAACATAGAGTACTATGAGCTGATCACTCAGAAGTGCTCGTAAGCTATGCCGGACTTACGGACTTAGTGTCGGGATGTCCTTTTTTTTAAAAGAACTTATGTATGCTCATAATCTTGAGCCATAATTGTTATTCTACTGAATATTGATGGAAAAACGTTTTGAAGGAAATGAAGTGCTATTTTGAATCACCGATAGTACTTCGTAACTATTGTTCAGTTACTGGAGATATATATTTGCTCTATGTTTCAAGCATGTTGTTTATTAGAATTATAGTACTTGCTGAGCTAGCCATGCTCACTCTTGCTTGAACCATATGAACACAGCTAAGATCGAGCAGACTGAAGGATCCAGCAAGGATAAAGGCAAGGCGAAGACAAAACCATAGCATACTTATGTAATAGTATAGGAAGAATGTCTGTAATATATTGATATTATGACAAGAACAAATGAAAGGGTTACAAAGAACCTGGGTAATGTAATATTATTTTGATATATATGGAGTTATATTAGTCCTCTTGTGACTATTTGAGGAAATGTGTGAATGAATGGTAGTACCGTGTAGCACCATTTGTCGGGTTGGAAGAGACCCGGATTTGGGGGCGTCACAGTTGATCTAAAACTTGTTGTCTATTATATTCTATCAGTTGTTATACTGTTGAAGGCTAAGGATAATTTATTCTGCATTATCTTAGTCATAATATTTCTTACTAGGCTAGTTGAGCTCACCCTTTGCTTTTATTATTCTCTTCAGGAAATAAGAATATAGCTGGGACTAGTCGGGGAACGGAGTGACGGTCTAGATGATAGCATTAGTTGTCCTCACTATTCTGTTAAATAGTATGACAATAAATGTAATGAGGACTCCATTGAGTGTGGATATTGTCTAGAAGACAATATTCTTATTTAAACTCTCATCTATATTTTGTCATATATTACCCGATAGTTGTATAATTAAGTTTGTATTTGATTTATGTACCATGTATTTGGCGACTCAAGATGGGTGATGTATACCTATTTTGGGGGTGTCACAGTTGGTATCAAAGCTTAGGGATATGATCCCTGGCTGAGATGTGAGACAAGAACTGTGAGGGGAAAGACGGGGAATTCCTTCGCTAGTATGACCTACCTAAGTTTATTTGGTATTTAATTGGTCAGTTAGTGTATAGGGATAATATGTGATATATCAATTAACCCTTGTTTTGTGACAGTGATTGAGAATGGCATCTAAAAATGTTGAGATTAGCAATGAAGCACATGAGACCGTTGAGTCACCAACGATCAATACTAAGGATAATGTGCAACAAGAAGACAATAATCCTTAGGTAAACAACAACACCGATCAGATGATGAACGATGGGATGATCAGAGGCTTTATTCAATTCATGCAACATCAGGCGAGAGAGACTGTTGTTCAAAATGCAGCTGGAAACAATGACAACCCACGGCTGGTCACTGTTAAGCAGTTCAAGGAGCTGGGACCGCCAGAGTTTTTGGGAAAGCCAGAACCACTTAAGGCGGAGACGTGGTTAAAGTAGATCACCAAGATATTTGATGTCTTGGGATGCTTCAAGGAGTAAAAGGTTCAATTCACCTCCTTTATGTTGCGCGAAGAGACAGATTACTGGTGGGAATCTATAAAACGTACTGAGCCTGATGCACTCAAGATGTTTTGGGAGAAATTCCAAGAGCTGTTCAACGACAAGTACTTTTCCAAAAGTATTCGTCACATGAAGGAGGTGGAGTTTATCAAGTTGGAGAAAAATAATATGACCGTGTCACAATACGAGGCTAAATTTACGGAGTTATCCCGATTTGCATCCCATTTGGTCGATAATGAGGAGCGAATGACACGAATTTTTCTAAGATGTTTGAAACCCGATATACGTCAATATCTCATTTCTCACAAACTTTGTTTATATTCAGATGCTGTAAATAGCGCTCAGTTATTGGAGTGCGATAATGAGTCAACACAACCAAAAGGTAACGAGCAACAACACGATAATAATCATACCAGTGGCAACGACCATCGGAACAATGATAACCATCGTGGGAGAAATTATCATGCCAAGAATGGTAACCACTTCAGTGGTAATCATGGCCAAGATAATAGGAGTGGAAATTTCAAGAAGAGAAGGTTCAACAACGATGGAAAGATAGAAGCACCAACACCCATTTTCAAGGAAGGAGAACGACCACCAATTGTATGCTTCAAATGCGGAGGGGAGGGACATATTAGTCCAAGCTGCACGATGCAGTCCAAAACATGTTAGAATTGTGGAAAAGAAGGTCACCTAGCCCGATTTTGTCGTGTACCAAAGTCAAGTCTAGCTGGGATGGTGGCACCAAAAGCGGATACGGATGAAACAAAGTCGGTGGTTTCAGGGAGAGCGTTTTTCGTGACTTCTCAAAAAGTGAGTAACCCAAACGAAGTTAGAACGTGTTAGTTAATTATAAATTCTTGCGAAGTCTATACCTTATTAGATACCGGTTCTACCCATTTTTTATCTCTTTTGCTTACGCTCAACATTTAAATTTGACTCTGGAAAAATTAGACTTTGACTTATCAGTTGAAACTCCGTTAGGAGAAACCTTTATTACATGTGCTATCTAAGTCTTGGATGAGAGTCACAGTTTTGAATGATATTTCTATTGTTAATAAATTTCCTGACGTATCCCTGAAGACTTCCTAGCCTACCCCTATAGCATGAAATCAAATTTTGTATTGACCTCAGTACAAAACCCATTTCTCAAACCCTCAAATATTTCTTCACCTAGAACGAACATAACATGCACCAAGGACGTTGGCTTGAGCTGTTGAAGATTACGACTATACCATTCAATATCATCGTGGAAGAGCGAACGTGGTAGCTGACGCGTTGAGTAGAAGATCGTATACGTTTACGAGTGCGATGTTGTTAACACAAAGACCTATTTTCTATAACTTACAAATGATGAAGATAAAGTTAAAAACTCTAGGGACCCACCTGTAGATAGTGAATATACGATTTGAACTGACTTTGAATCGATAAAGATAAAGCCGCTCAAGCTACACACCCGGAGCTGATGAATACTAGGAAGAAGCAAGAGTCGATCTCAACCCTCGATTTAGTTTGCCCATTTGAAATCCTAGATCGAGTAGGAACTGTGGCCTATAGACTCGCCTTACCGTTAAGTATGTCTCATGTTCATAACATTTTTTTCGTATCAATATTACGTAAATATGTGGACGACCCAAACCACATTATTGAATTAGAACTAGACGAGATAGTATAAGATTTAACGTATGATGAGATACATGTTAAAATCTTGGATAAGAAGGATCATATTCGACACTCAAAGTTTATACCTCAAGAGTTAGAATCTGTCGAGGTATCCTCACCTTTTTGGCATACCAGGTACGTATGTAAATTTTGAGGGTGAAATTTCATAAGGAGGGGAGATTGTAAGACCCCAAATTTTATGAAATGAAAATATTCAATTTTCTTATCATTATTATTTTATTTCGTAAATGGTTAAATTGATAAAAGGTTAAAGTTAAGGGTGATATGTGAATTTTTTTGCAAAGTAAGCAAGTTGTTATAAAATATTCGTTTGGTTGGGGAATATTCTTTTTGTCGGGAATATCCATACGATGACACAATCATTAGTGGACCCCACAATAGAAGTATTGTCGTAGTTAAAAAATAACAGAATTATCTTTTTATAAAAATAACGGCGAAAGTGTTACCGTTAAAACTGTTGAACTACCCGGTAGTAAAAGTACAGTAATACGTGTGGTTGCATAGTAGCACACGGTATTGATTATTGATACTTACGTAAGAAGTCACTCAGTTATACTCAATTATTGCTACAATAATTGCTGCATCATATCTCTCATATTATTGATTCAATTATTGTCACAGTATCATCTGTATAATATTTTATATTATTAAATCAATAATTGAGATGACAAAGTTATTCATATTATTATTTATAATATTGACAATGTCTAGAAAGTTTTTTCAATGAGAGGTTTGGTCACCTAATTGCGCGCCAATAAGGAGAAATCCTTATCGGAAAACCCCCTCTTTCCTAGGAACGACCTGGTTGTTAAATATTGTGAGTTATAATATTAATGATGAATAAGTTCTTGTTAATTAAAGATGAAATTGATAGTTCCATTGTGTGGGAATTATTAGTGTTAGTAGAAATCGACATTTATTTCGATAATAATTGATGTCTGGAGGTTATATTGACCAATCGGGTAATTAACTGGATAAATGAGCAATTAATTACTATTAATTCACATGCTTATAACTATGTGCTCACATGTGTGTACTATTTATTCACATGATTTACTATTAGGAGAATTGGTGCAAGTTTGATAATACTTGCATGACTAAATTAAAAATAGAGGTATAATTGAAGGTACTATACTGTAATTAGTTTTTTCACATGATTATACTATTAAGTCATATGAATGAACTATTAATTCACATGATTTACTATTAGGGGAGGTGGTGCAAGTTTGATAATACTTGCAGAACTAAATTAAAAATAAAGAAAAAGAGGAAGGTATTATACTGTAATATTTCGAGCCGTAAAATGTGCAATTATCGAAACTATATTTTCCTATAAATTGAAGCTCATTCTTCCTTTATTCTCACCAATTCACTAAGTCTCACAAGAGCAATTATAGAGTTAGAAGCTATAGAGAGAAGCTATAGAGAGAAAAAAGAAGCAAAGTCTGCTACTTCACTACGCCAGTATCCAGTCTTCTTCTGAGGTAAGAAGTATTATTTATTTCATATTCTGAAGAGTTATTATTTTTCGTATTCGTATGAATATTATTTCGTTTAATATTCATAAAGGATATTATCTTCGTTCAATATTCGTAGGAATATTATCTTCGTTAAATATTTGTTGGAATATTATTTCTGTTCAAGGGATGTTATTTTTGTTTAATATTCGCTTGAAATAATATTTTCTTCCATACTCTGTAATATTTAAGTAATATTATTTCGTTTCAGATTTTGAATTCTATACTCATTTTGTTGAAGTTTTGGCTTCCATACTCCATGAAATTAGTAGAATATCATTGATATTTGCGCTTCATCCAGTATCATTTCATGAAAATATTATTCTGAGCTTTGTTGATAATTATTGATCTTTTCATGACGAAATATTATTCATAAGTTACTATTTACCCGGTTACTATTCACTCAAATATTATTCACTCGGGTATTCGTGGCACTTTTCATGTCGGAGTACTATTCACGAGTTACTATTCACGTAAATATTATTCACTCAGGTATTTGGGGTACTTTTCATGACTGGATACTATTCATGAGATACTATTCCCGAAGGACTATTCACAGAGTACTATTCTCGGGGTACTATTTACCCGAAAAATATATTTATTTTCTGTCCAAATTATTTTTGGTACATGAATATTATTCTTGAATTTTACTCCACAAAGGAGTATAATGTTGACAATTTGAACGTTATTGAATTCTGGATAAATTAAATTATAAATCTTTAAAATTTATCCTTGAACTTGTTTTATTGAATTTATATGTCATGGTCAACATCCTCATGCTTATATTGTGATGAAAGTCATCTTTGGCTTACGTGCATAGATGGACTTGGTATGATTATGACCCGGGATTATTCGGTATAATCATGACCGTAATGTAACGAATGATGTGGTAAAAGTCCTCATTGGCCTGTAGTTCATTGATGTACAGTTGTTGGTATGATTATGACTAGAGATTATTCGGTATAATCATGACCATTGATGATTAAATGAATATCATTGGTCGTGGTGCATAGATGATTTGATTTTATTTATTAAGCTGAGTCTCAGCAATAAAGTTGATGAAAAACTTTTTAAATCATAGAAGATAGTAGATATTATGCTCTACTTGACTCTTCTAATGGATTGCTTATTCCGCTGCAGTTGTTGATCTAAAACTTGTTGTCTATTGTATTCTATCAGTTGTTATACTGTTGAAGGCTAAGGATAATTTATTCTGCATTGTCTTAGTCTTAATATTTCTTAATGGGCTAGTTGAGCTCACCCTTTGTTTTCATTGTTCTCTTCAGGAAATGAGAATATAGATGAGACTAGTCGGGGAACGGAGTGACAGTCCAGATGATAGCATTAGTAGTCCTCACTATTCTGTTAAATAGTGTGACAATAAATATAATGAGGACTCCATTGAGTGTGTATAGTGTCTAGAAGGCAATATTCGTATTTAACCTCTCAGCTATGTTTTGTCGTATATTACCCGACAGTTGTATAATTAAGTTTTTATTTGATTTATGTACCATGTATTTGGCGACTCAAGATGGGTGATGTATACCTATTTTGGGGGCGACACAGTTGTCTAAATCCTAGGTACGCCACCTTTAAAAAAATTTCATTACATGATAAATAATAAATATCATCATCTTAATTAAGCCTAGCTATTACATAAGATAACACAACTTATCCAGTCAGCTTTCCTTTCCCTTTGTTCTTGGAAAAGACCTCTGGTTGATCATACTTAACTGAAAACATTTAAATTAACAAGAATGAGTATTTGAGTTCCCATCAAGTAATAGCAAACATCAAGAAAAACATTAGCTGAAAGGATTAAATATTTTCTTTGAATGGCAGTTCTACAATGAAGCAATAGTTGTGAAGTAAACTGAAGCAACACTAAACAACATAACAACTCTATTTCAAATTTTGAAACTACGAACTGACTATAAATGGAGAGCAGTCGACAGACTTTGAACTTTGTTTTCAATTTTCGAAACGGTTTAACAGAACTTCATTTGTAAACCGTCATAACTTACAGGCACGAGGTTGATCAACCCGTTATGCCCTGTATTGATTAAGACTACATACCGGAATGATATTCTCGTTCATCTTATCTGCCTTAGACAAAGTTTTTCCATGTTCGGGATGTTCATACTTAGTAGGGAATCCAAACCAAAACAATTCGGTTGGATATCAATAAGGTTCTATTATGTTCAACAATATTTTTAAACTTGTGTCTAGCCGAGTTAAATAGCTTAGACAACTTTTAATTAAGGTATACATACTGAAAATCAATAAGTATGTATTAACATGTACAATAACTATCCAAGTGAGGACACTTGTATAACCATGAACATAATATATATATCTGCATCTTACCGTAATACTGTACTGATAAACAATGAACGAATAAAGTTTGAGAATTTGCACAATGTAAAGGATAGTTCAGATACTTGTACAATGTAAAGGATAGTTCAGATACTTGCACAATGTAAAGGATAGTTCAGATACTTGCACAATGTAAATGATTGTTCAGATACTTGCACAATGTAAAGGATAGTTCAAATACTTGCACAATGTAAAGGATAGTTCAGATACTTGCATAATGTAAAGGATAGTTCAGATACTTGCACAATATAAAGGATAGTTTAGATACTTATACAATGTAAAGGATAGTTCATATACTTGCACAATGTAAAGGATAGTTCAGATACTTGCATTTAAGAGATAAGCTTACGATATTCATTGAATAAACTAAAGCAAGATTTAGGATACTTGCACAATAAAAGTATGGTTCAGATACTTGCCTCAAGCGTAGTTTACCAAAGTAAAGCTTAATATCAAGTCGATGCACTATGATATCCCATTTATGTATATTCACATTAGTTATACAAGTTCAACATGTACACCTAATATCTTAATTTACTATCATACACAAGTGAAATTTATCAATGCATATAGTGCTAGTCTTCTAGTCTCATAATCTTATACGTATTTCATCACATGAAAATTAGTTTATAATATACCATGTCATAGTTGAAATCACAATTTGACTTTAAAGTGGTAAACACTTATTCATCATAGAACCCTATAAACAACATGCTTATTAACATATGAATACTACACTTGTGACGTCCCCGAAATAGGTATACATCACCCATTCTGAGTCACCAAATACATGGTACAGAAACAAATACAACTTCAGTAATACAATTGTCGTGCAAAAAACGACAACACATATACTATGAGTTTAAATACAAATATTGTCTATTAGACAGTATACAAACTCAAAAGGAGTCCTCATTACAATTATTGATACACTAATTTACAAAAATAGTGAGGACTGCTAAAACAACTTTCTAGAATCATCACTCCATACCCGTCTAGTTCTTGCTAAATTCTCACATCTTGAGAAGAAAAATGGAACAAAAAGGAAAATGGTGAGCTCAACTAGCCCAGTAAAGAATATTATGACTGAGATAATATACAACAAATTATCATTAGTCTTCAACGTGGAAAAATCTGATAGAATATTATAGACACTCAAAATTT
The DNA here is from genome assembly GCA_020205505.1 of Panax japonicus. Taxonomy (NCBI): domain Eukaryota; kingdom Viridiplantae; phylum Streptophyta; class Magnoliopsida; order Apiales; family Araliaceae; genus Panax; species Panax japonicus. The sequence goes on from CM035104.1 coordinate 13,286,185, forward strand.
CGTTTTCCTGTTACTGACTATGCAGGAGGACAAAAACATCTTTTTTCACACTCTAGAGATAACCTTGGAGGATGACACACTCTACACAAAACGGCTCACCGGATTGCTTGACAAAAACCAGGGAATGCCATTTCGGTCATGGACCCATCTTCCTGGAATCAAAAAAGGTCAAATAATATGTCATTGTGTAGCTCTCGGAAAGAGCTTTCCGGAATGGTATGTCACGCTTCCATCAGACTCCCGGATTGAAAGTTATGAACAACCTCGCGAACAACACGTTGTCCGAATGTACGTACTTCAACACGGCAGGACTAACACTGTCCGGGGCACCCCGGGAAGCCGCAGGTACACCTGCTACTAGGTACCGCATGTAGACCTACGGCTCCCCCCTCTATAAATAGAGGGCTTGGGGTGGCCATTTTGCAAGAGAAAAAGGCGAGGAAGCCTTGCCCAATTTGCTCTGCACTCACCCCATGCAGTGTACTTTCCTCTTTTAAACACATGTGAACTCATATATAGCCCTTTTGTACCTACAAAAGTTAGTGTTTACCCACTCTAAAGATATAGAAGTCTTCTTTAGCAGTCAGCTGTAAGCCTTCTCACACACTTTAGAGTCTTTCTCTTTATCTCTGCACACACCCTTCTACACATTGAGAGTCGTGTTGCTTGCTTTTGTCCGGACTTCTGTCCGTGGTTTCATTTCAGTCTGTATATATATATATATATATATATATATATATATATATATATATATATATATATATATTGACTAACATTATCGAGTTATGCCTCGATTGAGCCTAGACTTCGGTCTGGAGCGTTTATTTACTTTAATATATATATATATATATATATATATATATATATATATATATATATATATATATATATATACACACACATTTATATATATTAACTATGTGTCGAACTTTGTTCGATGAGCCTAGACTTCGGTCTGGAGCATTTATTTGCTTTAATATATATATATATATATATATATATATATATATATATATATATATATATATACATATATATATATATATTAAATGTGTGTCGAACTTTGTTCGATGAGCCTAGACTTTGGTCTGGAGCGTTTACTCGCTTTTGTATATATATATATATATATATATATATATATATATATATATATATATATATATATATATACCATATGAGGGCGGAAGCAGATGATTAAGAAAATAGAATAATAAACAGATGTACATATAAAGATTACACAAAACAATTACTAACTTAAAAATATTTTATTGATAACTGAAACTATGTACATATAGAAATATAAAATTAACTTACAACTTAGAACATTTGACTAGAGAAGTAGAGAAGAGAGGTTAAGTAGGTTGTTCAGTGGTAGAAACTAAAGATTCTTCTGAGAAAGAGAGCTCAGAGTCTTTCTAAGTTTCAAAAACTGAAGAACCAAATGAGTTCTGCGTCCTTTTATAGAATAAGGAAGGAGAACTATTACATTAACTGAGGTAATAACTATTACAACCACTGAGGTAAAGTAAAAACATGTTACTTAAGTGAAAACATGTTACTTAAGTAAAAGAAAAAGTAAAAGTAAAACTGAATGATTACAGACAACTTTTACTATTGATGAACAGTGCTACAGTGCTGACTTTTTTACTATTCATGGACGCTTTTGGCAACTTTTGACGAGGCGGCCGACAGCTTTTGACTTAGCAGATGCTTTCAGTGGAAAAGAAAGAGCATCTTCTGGACTAATTGATTGTGCATGTGACTGGGGCTACTTTCGGTGGAAAAGTAGATTCTTCTGAATAAATGGCTGCCGGAGCAGGTGCTGGATTTACTGTGGATTTCAGGCGAATGGATCCTGAGCATCCTGGAGGTTGACTGACCAAAGCCGAACTGTATGGCTTGGGCATGGTTCCAAGTACAGTGAATTTATTACTAGTTTGAACAGTCGGATTAACTGGATGAGGAATCGTGGTTCCTCTGGGTTGGTTAATAGGGCCAGAAGGGCGACCCGGTCCCCTTGAGGATGATGCTCCTCTGGTGCTCATTGAACAGTACCTGTATTGATAAATTCTCGGGTAAGAAAATCAGGAACTGAATTGTTACTTCCTTTAATATATTCAATTTCGAAATCAAAAATACTTAATAGAGCTTGCCATCTAGCGAAAGAATGCTTAGAGGCTAGATTTTGAACGTCCTTTTCTAATATATATGTTGCTGATTTGCAATCAATGCGAACTAAGAATTTTTGATTTAATAAATCACTTTGAAATTTAGTAATACATAAAACTAAAGAAAGTATTTCTTTTTTAATAGTACTGTAATTCAATTGTGTAGTATTCCATGCACCGGAATGAAAACGAACAATTTGTTTTGGGGAACTAGGTGTTAACTTTTGCTTCAGAATGCCTCCGAATCCAATATCTGAGGCGTCAGTTTCAACAATTTTAAATGCTGAATCATTGGAAATGCCAAGACATGGCAATGCCTTGACGTATTTTTTAACTTGTTGGACGACCGAAGTATGAACGTCAGTCCAAGGTGGAGGATTGTCTTGCAAACGCTGAAAAAGAGGTTTGCGGATCTTCCTGAGATTCTTGTAAAACTTGCCTATATAATTAAGCGAGCCAAGAAATCTCTGCAGTTGGGTTTTATTGGTTATCTTATCGGGAAACTTGTCAGCGAATTGAATATCTCGTTCAATGGGCTGAACTTGTCCTCTAAAGATATTAAGACCAAGAAACCTTATTCTGACCTGAAACAGGCTGCATTTGGAAGGTGAAAGAACTAGACCATTGTCTTTAACTGTCTTGAAGAATGATTTCAAGTGTTTAATGTGTTCTTCAATGGTCATTGAAAAAACAAGGATATCATCAATATAGACGACAATAAAATGACTGAAAGGGTTTAATATGTCATTTAGGATATTTTGAAATTAACTGGGAGCATTTTTTAGGCCAAATGCCTGGACATTCCATTCATAATGACCGAATGGAGTGGTGAATGTTGTTTTGTAACTATCATCAGGATGAATGGCAATCTGCGAGAAACCGGATTTAAGGTCGAATTTACTGAATATTGTTGCATGACTCAATCTATTGACAAGGTCGTCTTTATTAGGAAGGGGATACCTAATCCATTCTAAGACCTTATTCAATGGTTTATAATTGATAACTAAACGAGGAACTCCACGTTTTTTCTCTGCTTCATTATTGACATAGAAAGCAGGGCAAGACCAAGGGGATTTACTAGGTTTAATAAGTCCTTTACTTAGGAGATCATTGATTTCTTTTTTGCATAACTCCATTTGTTCATGATTCATTTGAATAGGCCTGGCCTTAGTAGGAATTAAATGCTCTTTAAATTCCTTAGCATAAGGGAGCCTAACCATATGTTTTTTCCTATACCAAAAAGCATTGGGAGAGTCTGAACAAAGGTTGTCCTTTAAATATATCTTTAGTTCTTCAATTTGTTGTTGAACCCTTTTACTTAAAAGCTGTTCTTCAATTCGTTTATAATTAATTTCTTCTTTCAAAAATTTTAAATGTGTTGATTTACAGTTAAGTAAATTTAATGAGTTAGAGATAGATTCTTCCTGAATGAATTTTAAATCTCTTTCTTTAGGTTTAATAAGAAAGTTAAACGTTATTTTCTTTCCTAAGTGTCTATAGCTTAGGCCTTCATTACTAGTAGTAAATGGATAGAGTAAATATATAAATGGTAATCCTAAAATGACTTTATCTGTAAGATTTCGAATCAAAACAAATGATGTTTTGAAACACATATCATCTTGACAGATATGAACTTTAAGTAATTTATATTTAATTTCTATTTGGCTACCATTAGCCGAATTTAATCTTTCACTGGTTTTCCTAAAATACTTGGTTGGGATAAGACCTTCTTGTATACAGTTTAGATCTGCACCCGTATCTACAAGAGCAGAAAGCCGTATAGAGAAATTTTTATCAACAACCAATTTGACTGAAATATACCATTTCTGAATGGTAATGTCCTTAATTCTTTTAAGTGTAAGTCCTTGTATAACTTGATCGGATTCTTCTTTAGTATTAGATGATTCTGGTTCATCAGGAGTTTCATCACTAGATGTAGAATCATTAACTTGAAGATCGGACTTTTTATCATTAAATTCCCTTTTTAAATTGGAAACTTCTAATTTTAAATTTGTAATTTCCTTTTTCAGCTTATTGACTTCTAGATTTAATTCTGGAAGAGCAATTTCTTTAACAGGAGATTTAAATCTTTCTAAAGTCTTATTAAGACTAAAAATTGGTTTTTCTTTAGCTTTAATGAATTTTTCATTATTATCTTTGGTTAATAAATCTTTTAGCTGTTTGGTGTACTGGGCTTTTAGTTTAGGATCAGTAATTTTACTAATTAATTCTATTAATAAAGAGCTTTCTTCATCATTTTTGTTAAGTACGTTAATTTTTTTTAGTGCAACATTGTTCATTGCAATTATCTGTACAAATAGTGACTTCCTCTGCGTCACTACTTGATGCATTATTACTGATAGTATTGGAAGAATAGGAGGAAATAGAACCATCATCATTACTGATGTCGTTCTCAATTCTCATAAGTTCCAATATGTGTTCAGTGTCTTCACTAGAGATATTTAGCTGATTTAATTTTTGTTTAACTTTACATTCATTTTTATAATGACCCTTTTGTCCAAAATTATGGCAGGTAATTTTACTCTTATCATATTTTTTGGATTTAATACGCCTTTTATTTGTTGTAGTTTTGGGCTTATTATAATAATTATCCTGTATTTTTTCTTTGTGGTGAGTTTGTCTTTTCCTATGATGTTTACTATTTTTGTGAGACTCAATATGTTTATGCCTATGCTTTCTTCTAGAGGGAGCAATAGGAGGTAAGCCATATTGTTCACAAAAAGTGCCTAATTCATACTTAGCTTTTTTCTTGTCTTTACTAGCTTGCTTGGCTAATTTAAAATCTATACACATTTTTAATCCTATTTTTTGAATATGACTTATTATATCACCGTAGGTTAAATTATCATAATCGATGTACCCTAGATTTTTACCAAGTTCCTCACGAACCTTATGGGCAAATAAAGAAGGTAATCCGTTTATGAATTTTTCTTTCCAAAAAGGTTTATTACTGTCATTACGTAACATAACTCTAGATGTAAAGACATCTTTGTACCACCTAAAATCACTTAGGGTGGGACAAGTAAGATTGCTTAATTGATCATGAATTCTTTCTGTAATATTACTGGGAGTGCCAATAAAGTGTTTTATTATGGTAAATATGAGTGTATTAACTCCATCTGGCGGTCCTACTCCAAGTTCTTCATTGAAGATAGGGTTTCCATCATCATCTAACTGGACAGCATGGATTATCGATATTCTAGTATCTTCAGTGAGATGTTTTTCCCACCAAGATCTGAGGATACCCGTAAATCCACTTACTATTAATTCAACAATGTCTGGTTGAGACAGATTATTGAATTTAGTGATGTAAGTATTTGCTACCATGGACATGTGATTAAGTTTATTCAAAATTTCTTGTTCACTAAAACCGTCAATGTTCCATTCATAAATTTTATTAGATGAGACTGAGAATTGTTTATCTAGATTTCTCTCTTCGAACTGTAAGTCCAGAGGAGTGGGTCTAGAGTACCAATTCCTAGTTATACTGGTATTTTTAACTGTTAACTTGTTTAGTTGATCATTAAAGTCTGGTAATGAATCAGAATCGTCCGATTGACTACTGCTTACATTATCAGTTTCAGCTTGATCAATAGTGGCAATTGTACCACTTGTACTAGGTTCATTTTTTAGTTTTTTAAATAACTTATCAATTGATTTGACTAGTTTATCATCATTAGATGGTAATCCTAATTTATACCTATTTTTTGTTAATTTTATTAAAGGATGATCAATTTTTGAATCAGACTTTTTAATAATAGATTCTTCAAATTTTTCTTCAATTCTATCTAACTGTTTTCCAACAGTTGCTAGATATTGGTTGCTGAAGTTTAGTTGTTCTATTATTTTTTTATCATTGTTATTAGTATCTAAAATTTTAAATGGACTGGCTACAACTGAAGTATTTTTAACTGAGATTAGAACTGTTTCTAACGGTGGATGACTAGAAGAAATTTTTGACTAATCTTCCTTAGTCCATTGAGTTTTGGTGATCACATTACATTTACTTTGAAATTGTTCATACCAATCATAGAATGAAATATTCATACTTTCATTTTTAATAAATCTTTTCCATCTATTAAATATCTTGTCACGCTCTCTTTCAGTGGGGTGACTAGATCTAAATAAATGTCTTTTTTCTTTATTAGATTTGGAATTAAAATCTTTTACTAGATTGTCCCAATCTAATACGAATTCTTTTTTAATGACTCTCAGTTGATTGTGAATAGGAATATCAAAATCTGACTGAGTTGGCATCACAGAAGAAGTGGGAGAAGAAGATCATGTTTCTTCTATAAAATCTTTGTGAGCATAACAAGGATGACTGGTTTGACCTTGATTAAGAATGCCTTTTAGTTTAATATCTTTAATTGAAGGATCACTGAGTACTTCTGTATCTCTTCTAGTATAGGACGAAGGTGCTGAAGAACTAGTGAAATCTTCAATGATGACAGGTCTTCTGGTGCGTTCAAAACTTATTTTGACCGTTCCATCGGAGAATTGTCTAACGTTTTCTATATTTAATAAATTATTAATTATAGGCTGTTGAGGTATTTCATTAGGTAAAGTCCACTGACTGGGAAGCGTAATATCCTTCCAGAGAATTGTTCTTGGAACTTGAATATTAGCATCAGTAGTAGAACTTTGAATTAATACAGTTAAATCATTAGGACTTTTGTTTAATGCATATACATTCAAATTTGTTTTCATGGTTTTATAATAAATTCTGTAGATTAATGCAATAGGCTGAGAACCCTCAATCATGTGAGTGATTTCGCCTGAAGTTTTAATATTTAATGTTAAAGCCTTTAGTAAATGCTGATCACTGAGGCTCAAGGTGAAATCAGGAAAGCAATTAAAATGGACAGGTCCATTGTGCAAACTTGATTCCATTGCGCCAATTATACTGGGGTGATAATTCAAGAATCTAGCATCTCTAAGACAGAGATAGATGCATGAATTAATTCCCTTAATGTTTAATGGTTTAACTGCAACTTGAACTAAACCAATATGAATAAAATTATATCCCTTTTTCCTGTGTTTTTTAATGACATCTGGGTCAAGGAGACTACAATTTTCATATTCTTTATTAATGGCGTAAACCTTTTCAACTGTTTTAACATTATAATCAGTTTTAAAATTATCTAAAAATGTTGACTGGTAAATTTCTTTTGGAGAAACCTTAGGTATATTCCAATTATGTAAGGTTTGACTGATATCTTCATAACTATGAGTTTCTTGGTTAACTATGTCTGGAACCGAAGGTAAAGTTGACCTGTGACTAGTTGAAGAGTTAGATCTAAATAGTCTATTCATTATACTGGTTTCAAAACGAATTTTTACTCTTTATCTTCCATACATACCCTCTTACCTTGAGTAGACTCATACCCTAAACCAAATACCCGACACTGCTCACACAAGAGACTTACAAGGGTAGACACGACAAAGGGTGGACTACAGTAAGTTAGCTGATTTCAGATGCAGAATAAAGAAGAAGTTTTGAAAAAAGTATGAATGATAGATTACTAAAATCTTACCAGCAACTAGAACAAACAACTTGGCTCTGATAGTATTGGAAGAATAGGAGGAAATAGAACCATCATCATTACTGATGTCGTTCTCAATTCTCATAAGTTCCAATATGTGTTCAGTGTCTTCACTAGAGATATTTAGCTGATTTAATTTTTGTTTAACCTTACATTCATTTTTATAATGACCCTTTTGTCCACAATTATGGCAGGTAATTTTACTCTTATCATATTTTTTGGATTTAATACGCCTTTTATTTGTTGTAGTTTTGGGCTTATTATAATAATTATCCTGTATTTTTTCTTTGTGGTGAGTTCGTCTTTTCCTATGATGTTTACTATTTTTGTGAGACTCAATATGTTTATGCATATGCTTTCTTCTAGAGGGAGCAATAGGAGGTAAGCCATATTGTTCACAAAAAGTGCCTAATTCATACTTAGCTTTTTTCTTGTCTTTACTAGCTTGCTTGGCTAATTTAAAATCTATACACATTTTTTATCCTATTTTTTGAATATGACTTATTATATCACCGTAGGTTAAATTATCATAATCGATGTACCCTAGATTTTTACCAAGTTCCTCACGAACCTTATGGGCAAATAAAGAAGGTAATCCGTTTATGAATTTTTCTTTCCAAAAAGGTTTATTACTGTCATTACGTAACATAACTCTAGATGTAAAGACATCTTTGTACCACCTAAAATCACTTAGGGTGGGACAAGTAAGATTGCTTAATTGATCGTGAATTCTTTCTGTAATATTATTGGGAGTGCCAATAAAGTGTTTTATTATGGTAAATATGAGTGTATTAACTCCATCTGGCGGTCCTAATCCAAGTTCTTCTTGAAAGTCCTGTTAAACCATTTCCATACCACCTAAAATCACTTAGGGTGGGACAAGTAAGATTGCTTAATTGATCGTGAATTCTTTCTGTAATATTACTGGGAGTGCCAATAAGTATGGGGATGGTGACTCGTCGGAGAAGACGATCAACAGCACCTACCGGCATCCACAGGAGACGGACCAGTAAACGAAGAAGACGCCAGAGGAGTCTTCAGTCAACCGACAGGTGATGGCCCACGCCATCATCTCAGCTTTTGCTTTTACTTAAAGCAAAAGTCTTTTACTTTAGTAAATGTAAAAGCAAAAGATGTAATCTATCATTCATACTTTTTTCAAAACTTCTTCTTTATTCTGCATCTGAAATCACCTAACTTACTGTAGTCCACCCTTTGTCGTGTCTACCCTTGTAAGTCTCTTGTGTGAGCAGCGTCAGGTATTTGGTTTAGGGTATGAGTCTACTCAAGGTAAGAGGGTCTGTATGGAAGATAAAGAGTAAAAATTCGTTTTGAAACCAGTATATATATATATATATATATATATGAACTATGGTTCGATGAGCCTAGATTTTATATCCGATGCGTTTACTCTGCTTTTGTATATATATATATATATATATATATATATATATATATATATATATATATATATATATATATATATATATATATATATTTAAATAAATATTTATATATATGAACTGTTGTCGGACTCTGTTCGATGAGCCTGGATTTTACAAACGGTGCGTTTATCACTTATATATATATATATATATATATATATTTCGTCCAACCTAGAGTTGACTTCGTGGTGGTTGATCTCTTTTACAGCTTTATTTATGTCTCGTCCTGCCTGGAGTTTACTTCGTGGCAGTTGATTGCTTTGTACAACTTTATTTACATTTTGTCCCGCCTGGAGTTTCCTTCGTGGCGGTTGACCGTATTTACAGCTTTATTTATGTTTTATCCCGCCTGGAGTTTCCTCCGTGGCGGTTGATAGCTTTTAACAGCTTTATTTACATTTCTGATCCTCCATGGAGGTGCTTCGTGGTTGGTGATCATGTCTATATATATATATATATATTTACAGCTTTTATATATACCTGCTTACTGTTTTTATACAAATTACGGTATCCTGTGTGCCTAGGATTCATGTGACCACAGATTCAGCCTATTGGATCTAGATTCGGTTCCCATGATGGACATTTTCAGCTGTAAGCAGCTTGTAAATTATTCCGTGGTGTCTGAATTTCCTCAGATGGTTTCCATACCCATGAGGAAGTCGGCATTATTTTGTACATTATTTTCTCATACGGATGCCTCGCATCAGTCAAATAAAATCAATCAAGCCAAACACTTAATAAAATGGGAGTGTAAAAGGTCTCAATTACTATTGAGCATCAGGGTTTGAAAAACGTTTTTATAAAACATCATTGCTATATCTCGCTAAATACTGAATTTTTACATAAATTCAAACCCTGTGTATATAGGTTCAAACGAGACCTCGCACTACTTCCAAATAACAGCACTTTGACCCACACACACACATTCAGATAAAAGTTTCTTGAAAAGAGGCGGTCACCGTGGTAACACGGATGTCGGGGGGTGCCTAACACCTCCCTCCCCCCGCATAACCAAGTCTCCAGACCCTAATGAAACTCGGTTTCACCGACCTGTTTAGTAGTGTCAGATCACTGGGTCAATGTGCAAACCTTTTTTCGGTTGTGTTGGTACAACCATTTTAAAACCAACTGGCGACTCTTAACAGTCCATCATCGACATTATACATGTCGGACCTTTTTCACTTGATTTTTCAAACCAATCTCACCTAAAATGAGAAAACCAAAGAACAAGTAACAGAAATGGACATCTAAAAATCCCGACGTCAACAAATATAATAGACAACAAGTTTTAGATCAACAACTGCAGCGAAAACATCAATCCATTAGAAGAGTCAAGTAGAGAATGAATTCTACTATCTTCTAAGATTTAAAAGTTCATCATCAATATTTTATCCCTGTAACATCAATCAATATACATCTTGAATCAAATATTCATCTTTGGACTACAGGCCACAAATATTCATTTGTATCGCCAGTTGGTCATGTTCATCTCAATAGTTGTTCATCTTTACACTACAGGCCAAAGATATTCATCAGTTAATTATTCATCTTTGCACTACAGACCAAAGATAATCAATAATATCATCATTTAGGACTGAGAATGATGAAAAATATCTTAAAAATGAATCCAGTGAGACAAAAGGACAAATATTAGGGATTTGTATTACAGTTTATCCAAGTTCAATAATACTCCATAATAACCAATTGTGAAGTAGAATTCAAAAATAAAGATCAAAATATGGATTCAATCAAAGATAGAAACCATAATAGACATCTTGGACAAAAAGGAGAAAATTTCATTTTTTTGGTGAATAGTGTCGTATACGTGAATAGTAACCCCGACACAAAAAGGTAGAAATTCCACAAGAAAACCTATACTTCGTGAATAGTACTCGTGAATAATGTCGTATATGTGAATAGTGTCGTATACGTGAGTAGTAATCTCGACATGAAAAGGTAAAATTTTCATAATAAAATTCATACCAATATTTTTGTATAATAAAATTGAAAGAATAACATCATTTACGAAGAAAATAATATCCCTTACCTCAAAAGAACAATACTTCTGACTGGAATATCAGATATAGTGATAAAAGAAACTTGCACTGAATAACAACTCTCAAAATATCTAAATACTCACAAAATACGCTTGATAATATATATAGAGAGAGAGAAAAAAAAACTTATTTCTGGTGTGATTTTAATTCTAACTTAAGCGCCTATTTATAGGAAAATGCTAGAACGTCAAAACAGACTAAATAATAAAATAATATTATTATTATACCAATTCTACGAATTCCAATGACCAAGACCAGCATGCCATTTCTGAATTTTTTTTGCAGCCCAAATGTTTGAAAAAACAAAAGTGGGTCCCACCCATAATTTTAATAAAAACATTTAATTTTTGAAACTTCAATAATTCATAATAAATAGCCCTTTTATCAGAAAAATACGAATTTTATGTACATTCAATAGGAAATTAAATTCTCAACAACTTTGTAAGTTTAAGTTTTTCCAAATTTCAAACAAAAAATGACCGAAATCCACATACGAACGATTTTCAACACCTCTATTCCGACAAAATAATGATAAAACACCTCAGCATTAATTCTTTCATTTATAACCACATAAAATAAATAAATACATCATTTATATCCACATAAAATAAATATTTCTTTATCATATAAATTAATAATTAATTATTCACAAATAATATTATAGAATCACAATTATGACAATCAGGTCGTTCCCAAGAAAGAGCAAAATTTCTGATAAGAATTTCTCCATATTGGCGCGCAATTAGGCGACCAAACCCCTTTCCTAGACAGAACTTCCTTAGACATTGTCAATAATGCTATCTAACAATATTATTCAAATAATATGAATTATTGATCTGATAATGGGAAATACTGTGCAGTGAAAATTATTGAAACAACAATAATATAAAATATCAACCTAGCAATTATTGAATCAATAAAATAAAATATTGAACAGTAATTACTATAACAATTATTGAGTAGTGTCTTCTTAAGTAAGAATCAATAATTCAAAATATTGTGCAATACCGTGTGCTACTGTGCAATCACGCGTATTACTATATTTTAACCACCAGGTAATCCAACAATGTTAACATTAAAAATTACGTCGTTATTTATAAAAACTCAAAATTGTCATTTTCTTCATCCGACAGTTATCCGTTATGGGGCCCACAAATGGCTGCGCCGTCGTACGAATATTCCCCGACAGCAAGAATATTCCACGACCAAACGAATATTCCTCGACAAAATGAATATTTTATAACCACTTGCTTATTTTACAAAATTTGCACATTTCACCCATAACCAAAGTATTATATCAAATTAACACCTTATTATACACAATAATAAATAGAGAAAATTTGATTTTATTTATAAAAACTTGGGGTCTTACAACCTTTCCTTCTTATAAAATTTCATCCTCGAAATTGACATACGTACCTAGTGTTTCAAAAAGGTGAGGATACCTCATTTTTATTTCTGATTCCAACTCCCAGGTCATTTCTTCAATAGCATGGTTCCTCCACAAAATCTTAACTTGTGGTATAACCTTGGTACGTAGGACATGCTCTTTCCTATCCAAGAACTTAACAGGTACCTCCTCGTACGTTAAATCTTCGGCTATGTCGTCTGGTTCTAACTCAATAATGTGGTTCGGGTCTTTCACATATTTACGAAGCATAGATATGTGAAAAACATTATGAACATTAGACATGCTTGGAGGTACTGCGAGTCTATAGGCCACATTACCTATTCGGTCAAGAATCTCAAATGGACCAACAAATCTTGGATTGGGCTTTCCTCTCTTCCCAAATCTTGTAACTCCCTTCCATGGAGCAATACGTAACAATACATGATCCCTAATATTAAATTCTACATCCTTTTGATGAAGATCCGCATAACTCTTTTCTCGATCATGTGCCGTTTGTATACGTTGTCGAATCATTTGGATATTCTCTGTAGTCATTCATACCAACTCTGGTCCCAACAAAATTGATTCTCCTACCTCATCCCAACATACGTGAGAGCGACACTTTCGTCCATACAATGCTTCAAATAGAGCCACACATATACTTGGTTGATAACTGTTGTTGTAGAAGAATTCCACCAATGGTAGGTACTTATCCCAACTCCCTTTGAAATCTAGGACATAGAGTCTTAATAGATTTTTAAGAGTTTAAATAGTCCTCCCTGATTGCCTAACCGTTTGAGGATGGTATGCCGAACTGAATCGTAAATCCGTGCCCATAGCTTTCTGCAAGCTAACCCAAAATCGTGAAGTAAATATTGGGTCACGATCCGAAACTATGGATATTGGCATGCCATGCAATCTCACAATCTCATTCATGTACATACAAGCAAGACGTTCAAGGGAATAAGTCTTGCGTATAGGTAAGAAATGAGCAGACTTGGTTAATCTATCAACAATAACCCAAATCGCATCTATGCCTTAAGAAACCTTGGGAAGACCCGTAACAAAATCCATAGTAATGTGTTCCCACTTCAATTTTGAAATCTGAAGTGGTTGCAATGGACCCTTTGGCACTTGATGCTCCGCCTTTACACATTGACAAGTTAAACACCTCGAGATAAACTCCACGATCTCTCTCTTCATATTACTCCACCAAAATATATGTCGAAGATCATGAAACATTTTGGTACTCCTAGGATGGATTGCAAATGGTTTGTTATGTGCCTCCATCATGATTTTTTGCTTCAAGTCAGAATTGTTAGGAACAAAAAAATCTAGATTTGACTCAAAGTATTCCTTCTTCATCGATTCTTGCTTCTGGAATAACACCTTCTTGCACTTTTTTATTCATACGCATCAACTCCAGGTCCATAGCTTGAGCATCTTTAACTTTATCGATTAAAGTCGGTTCTACTCGTATGCTTGATATCATCACATGGGTACTTGGAACCTTTACCTCTATCTCTATCCTTTTCAAGTCATACAAAATAGGCCTTTGTGTTAACAACATTGCACTTGTACCCGCATATGATCTTTTACTCAAAGCGTTAGCTACTACATTTGATTTTCCAGGATGATATTGGATGGTATAATCGTAATCTTTCAACAGCTCGAGCCAACGTCATTGCTTCATGTTGAGTTCTTTTTGGGTGAAGAAATATTTGAGGCTTTTATGATCTGTATAGATCTCCACTTTCTCCCCGTACAAGTAGTGTCTCCAGATCTTTAATGCGAAAACGACTGCTACCAACTCCAGATCATGAGTAGGATAATTCCTCTCATATTCTTTGAGTTGTCACGAGGAATAGGCTATGACTTTCCCATGTTGCATGAGAACACATCCTAACCCTTTTCCTGAAGCATCGTTGTAGATAACAAATCCATTTGAACCAGATGGTATTGTCAGAACAGGTGCCGAAATGAGTCTCCTCTTGAGCTCTTGGAAACTCTTTTCGCATCCCTTGCTCCATACGAATTTTGTATCTTTCCGAGTCAGCTGAGTTAACGAAGTAGCAATTCTAGAAAATCCTTCCATGAATCTCTGATAATAATCAGCTAAGCCCAGAAAGCTACGTACTTCGGTCACTGACTTCGATTGCTCCCAACTTTGTATTGCTTCAATCTTCGCCGGGTCAACAGATACTCCATGTTTTGACACCACGTGCCCAAGGAATGCTACTTCCTCAAGACAGAACTCGTATTTCTTCATCTTGGCATATAGCTTGTTGTCACGAAGCCTTTGAAGTACTAGCTTCAAATGGTGCTTATGATCTTCACGGCTTTTGGAATAGATGATGATGTCATGAATAAAGACAACAACGAACAGATCCAAATATTCATTGAACACACGGTTCATTATATCCATGAAAGTAGCAGGAGCATTAGTCAATTCAAAAGACATGACTAAGAATTCATAATACCCGTACCGAGTTCTGAAGGTAGTCTTTGGAATATCCTCAGTTTTAATCTTCAGTTGATTATATCCAGAACGGAGATCGATCTTTAAAAAGAATTGTGCTCCTTGCAACTGGTCAAATAGGTCATCAATGCGAGGTAGCAGATACCTATTCTTGATAGTGACATGGTTCAATTCCCGGTAGGCAATACAAAGTCGCATACTCCCGTCTTTCTTCTTTATAAATAAAATAGGACCACCCCAAGGAGATGTACTAGGACGAATGAAACCGATGTCCAACAACTCCTGTAGTTAGACCTTTAACTCCTGAAGTTCAATAGGAGCCATTAGATATGGGGTTTTAGAAATGGGCTCTGTACCAGGTTCAAGGTCAATAAAGAATTTAACTTCACGTTCTTGAGGTAGACCGTGAAGTTCTTCAGGAAATTCACTAACAATAGAAATATTATTCAAATCTGACGTGTTTTTGTTCAAGTCTGTGACATGGGCTAAGAAAGCTTGACATCCATTTTTTAATAAACGAATGGCTTTATGGCTTGATATAACAGTGATTGACTTTAGAGGTTTGGTTGCTTGAATTCGCATAACAGGTTGGTTAGGAATATGAAAACTAACAACCTTACGAAAACAATCAATTTTAGCATGATGAGTGGTTAACCAATCAATCCCTAAAATCACATCAAATGCAAGTATTTTCAACGAAATAAGATCGGTAGGTAATGTGATGGTTCCAACTTGAATCAAGCAAGATTTATAAATAGTAGATGTAATGAAAGTTTCTCTTAACGGAGTCTCAACAGATAAGTCAAAGTCTAATTTCTCTGGAGTCAAGTTCAAACGTTGAGCACAAGCAGGAGAGATAAAAGAATAGGTAGAACCGGTATCTAATAAGGTATAAACTTCGCAAGAGTTTATGATTAGCTTACACATGATCACCTCGTTCGGGTTCCTCGCGTTTTAGGCAGTCACGACAAACGTCCTTCCAGGAACAATCGATTTTGACTTATCTGGGATAGCCTTTGGAGTCACCATTCCCGTTGAACTTGGCTTCACTACAAGACAATCTCTAGCTATATGACCTTCCTTTCCACAATTATAACACACCTTGGATTGTTGTGGGCAGTTTGAGCTGATGTGTCCCTCTTTCCAGCATTTATAACAAACGGTCGGTGCTCGTTCTCCTCCCCTAGAAATAGCTGATGTTTGTTCTAACGTCTTCACGTTATCATTGTTGTACCTTCTCTTTTTGAAATCTCCGCCCGAATCGCTTCTTCTACCATCATGGCCACGATTACGACCAGCGTGGTTACCGCTTTTGTCTGAATGTTTTCCTCCCCGCTGGTTGTCGTTGCTTCGATGACTGCTACCACCGGTATGACCCTGGTTGTGGTCCCTCGGTTGAACATACTCATTATCTCGCTCTAATAATTTAATCATGTTTACAACATCTGCATATAAAGAAAATTTATAAGAAATAAGATATTACCGAATCTCGGGTTTTAGACCTCTCAGAAACATCCACATCATTCGTTCTTCATCCTCTACCAAATAAGGAGCAAACCTGGATAACTCTATGAACTTAGCCTCGTACTGAGACACATTCATGTTGTTTTATTCCAGTCTGATAAACTCTACCTCCTTCATGTGACGAATACTTTCGAGAAAGTACTTGTCATTGAATAGTTTCTGAAATGTTTCCCAAGACATGTTGAGTACGGCTGGCTGGGTACGCTTCACAGACTCCCACCAGTAATCTGCCTCACCACGGAACATAAAAGTGGCGAATGGAACCTTCTGTTCCTCCGTGCATCCCAAGACATCAAATATCTTGGTAATTTGCTTGACCCACATTTCTACCTTAATCAGATCTGACTTTCCCACAAATTCTGGTGGTCCCAACTCTTTGAACTGCTTGGCTGTGACAAGTCGTACATTGCTATCATTTTCACCCGTATTTTTTACACGAGTCACCCTATTTTGCATGAACTGCAAAAAGCTTTTAAACATCCCATCATTCATCATTTGTTCGGTAGTGTTGTTTATAGGAGGAATATTGCCTTCCTATTGCACGTTCCCATGGGTGGTGATTAAAGGTGTCTCCACGGTCTCAATCACTCTATTGTTAATATTTCCAGCTGCCATTCTCAAATACTGCCACAAAAAAAGGTTAATTAACAAATTAACATGTCACATATTAACCATATGCTCCGACTGACCAACCAAATAAGCATAGATATGACACACTAGTGAAAGATTACTCGTCTCTCCCTTCCTAGTTTTATTCCCCTATCTCCTCTAGAGACCATATCCCTAAGCTCTGATACCAACTGTGATGCCCCAAAAATAGGTTTACATCACCCATTTTGAGTCGCCAAATACATAGTATAGAAACAAATACAACTTCAGTAATACAATTGTCGTGCAAAATACGACAACACATATACTATGAGTTTAAATACAAATATTGTCTATTAGACAATATACAAACTCAAAAGGAGTCCTCATTACAATTATTGATACACTATTTTACAAAAATAGTGATGACTGCTAAAACAACTTTCTAGAATCATCACTCCATACCTCGGCTAGTTCCTGCTAAATTCTCACCTCCTGAGAAGAAAAATAGAACAAAAAGGAAAAGGCTGAACATAACTAGCCCAATAAAGAATATTATGACTGAGATAATATACAACAAATTTTCATTAGTCTTCAACGGGGAAAAATCTGATAGAATATAATAGACAACAAGTTTTAGATCAACAACTGCAGCGAAAATAGCAATCCATTATAAGAGTCAAGTAGAGAATAAATTCTACTATCTTATAAGATTTAAAAGTCCATCATCAATATTTTATCCCTGTAACATCAATCAATATACATCTTGAATCAAATATTTATCTTTGAACTACATGTCAAAGATATTCATTTGTATCGCCAGTTGGTCATGTTCATCTCAACACCTGTTCATCTTTGCACTACGGGCCAAAGATATTCATCAGTTAAACATTCATCTTTACACTACAGGCCAAAGATATTCAGTAATATCATCATTTAGGACCGAGGATGATAAAAAATATCTTAAAGAAAACGAATCCAATGAGACAAAAGGATAAATATTAGGGATTCGTATTAAAGTTTATCCAAGTTTAATAATACTCCATAATAACCAATTGTGAAGCAGAATTCAAAAATAAAGATCAAAACATAGATACAATCAAAGATAGTAACCATAATAGACATCTTGGACAAAAAGGAAAAAAAAATCATTTTTCGGTGAATAGTGTCATATTCGTGAATAGTGTCGTATACGGGAATAGTAACCCCGACACAAAAAGGTAGAAATTCCACAAGAAAACTCATACTTCGTGAATAGTACTCGTGAATAGTACCGTATTCGTGAATAGTGTTATAAATGTGAATGTATACGTGAATAGTAACCTCGACATGAAAAGGTAAAATTTTCATAATAAAATTCATACTAATATTTCTGTATAATGATATTGAAAGAATAACATCATTTACGAAGAAAATAACATCCATTACCTTAAAAGAACAGTACTTCTGACTGGAATATTGGATATAATGCTGAAGAAAACTTGCACTGAATAATAACTCTCAAAGTATCTAAATACTCACAAAATACACTCGATAATATATATATATATATATATATATATATATATAGAGAGAGAGAAAAAAAAACTTGTTTCTGGTGTGATTTCAATTCTAACTTACGCGCCTATTTATAGGAAAACTAGCTATAGCCCGTGCCTGAAGACACGGTGTAACGAAAAATTAAATTAAAATTTAAAAAATATTACATTATCTAAAGACACATATCACCACAACAATTAATACATACTCAATCATCAATACATATCCAACCACCAAAACATCGAGCTAGTTAACATCAAGAAATTTCGGCAAAATTTCTTTTAAAAATAAATATCCAGAAAATTCTAAACCTGTCTACAAAACTTACAATCATCATTACATATCCAAACCACAAAAAAAATTATCATTTCATACCCAAAATCATCATAACCATGTATAATTAGTTAACTTTACAAAATACGGAACACACAATCATTAACACGTATCTAACCACCAAAACATCAAGCTAGTCGCTACTAATTTCAAAAAATTTGACAGAATTTCCTTTAAAAATAGATATCCAGACAAATATAAACATGTCTATAAAACTTACAATCATCCACACATATCCAAACCACTAAAAAAATCATCATTCCATACCCAAAATAATCATAACCATGCATAATTAGTTAAATTTACAAAATACGGAACACAAAAAAATACATATATGAAGAAATTAATACATACTCAATCATCAACACATCCAACCACCAAAATATCAAGCTAGTCGCTACTAATTTCAAGAAATTTCGGCAGAGTTTCCTTTAAAAATAGATATCCAAAAAAATCTAAACATGTTTACAAAACTACAATCATCCATACATATCCAAACCACCATAAAAACCATCATTCCATACCCAAAATCATCATAACCATGTATAATTAGCTAACTTTACAAAAGACGAAACACAATGAATACATACATGCAGAAAATAGAGAAACAACAAGTTGAGTATAAGACCCTTTACTTTACAGCTTACACCATGTATCCTTCAATATATACCTGAAAATATTTGAAATTTAAAAATTATCGAAATATGTGAGTCAAAATTAAACAATTGTAAATCTTAAACATAATGAGAACACATATTTGTATGTAGGGAGAATGAGAGAGAGAGCTCTGTGTGTGTGGTAGAATAGATAGAGGGTTTGAAATTTGAATAAACTGGAATGAGAGAGAGAGAGCAGCTGACGTAAACTTGATGTGACATTTGTCTATTTTCTCTCTCCGCTCTGTTTTATATTATAGATGCTAGAACGCCAAAGCAGACTAAATAATAAAATAATAATATTATTATACCAATTCTACGCATGCCAATGACCAAGACCAGCATGCCATTTCTGAAATTTTTTTACAGCCCACATGTTTTAAAAAACAAAAGTGGGTCCCACCTATAATTTTAATAAAAACATTTAATTTTTGAAATTTAAATAATTCATAATAAATAGTCCTTTTATCAGAAAAATAATAATTTTATGTCCATTCCATAGGAAATTAAATTCTCTTCAACTTTGAAAGTTTAAGTTTTTCCAAATTTCAAACGAAAAATGATCGAAATCCACAAACGGACGATTTTTAACACCTATATTCTGATAAAATACTGATAAAATACCTCAACATTAATTCTTTCATTTATAACCACATAAAATAAATAAATCCATCATTTGTATCCACATAAAATAAATATTTCCTTATCATATAAATTAATAATTATTTATTCACAAATAATATTACAGAATCATAATTATGACAACCAGGTCGTTCCCAGGAAAGATGGGGCTTTCCGATAAGGATTTCTCTTTATTGGCGCACAATTAGGTGACCAAACCCTTTTTCTAAACAGAACTTCCTTAGACATTGCCAATAATGCTATCTAACAATATTATTCAAATAATATGAATTATTGATCTGATAATGAGAAATATTGTGCAGTGACAATTATTGAAACAACAATAATATAAAATATCAACGTAGAAATTATTGAATCAATAAAATAAAATATTGAATAGTGATTACTGTAATAATTATTGAATAGTGCCTTCTTACGTAAGAATCAATAATTCAAAATATTGTGCAATACTGTGTACTACTGTGCAACCACGCGTAATACTGTATTTTAACCACCAGGTAATCCAACAGTGTTAACGGTAACAATTACGCCGTTATTTTTAAAAACTCAAGCTTGTCGTTTTCTTCATCTGATAGTTATTCGTTATGGGGCTTGTTAATAATGTTATCTAACAATATTATTCAAATAATATGAATTATTGATATGATAATGGGAAATACTGTACAATGAAAATTATTGAAACAACAATAATATGAAATATTAATGTAGCAATTATTGAATCAATAAAATAAAATATTGAACAGTGATTACTGTAATAATTATTGAATAGTGCCTTCTTACGTAAGAATCAATAATTCAAAATACTGTACAATACCGTGTGCTATTATGCAACCACGCGTATTACTGTATTTTAACCACCAGGTAATCCAACAGTGTTAACGGTAACAATTACGCCGTTATTTATAAAAACTCAAGCTTGTCGTTTTTTTCATCCGATAGTTATCCGTTATGGGGCCCACATTGGACATGAATAACAGATTAGAGTAACAACTTAGGAATTTATGAAACCACAGAACAACTACAAAAATCTGATCCTACTGCAGGGTGGCATGACCGCGCCTGATTTGTACTAAGAAGTGAAAGTAATATGCACACAAGCCAATCATGTTTGATGATAAAGCATATACTTTGTAACAATCTTATTCATTTATTAAAGGCTTTTAAATTATCTACATGATGCTGTTTTATAATATGTGATAAACCCATAGTTTTAAGCAATGCTTTTAGAATAATGATGATGATCATTCTAATGAGATCTAAATACTTAGAAAGCTTAAAACTAAAATAGTTCCCAATCGTTGGATTACTAAATTGGGGATTAGTGAATCCAGATAGATTGGTACATACGTTGCTTGCTCATTTGATGAGGATGGTTGATCTCATGATCATTTGTGTGGAGACACTAAAGCAAGTATGTAGGTGCTTATTAGAGAATAAGTTCACTGAACGTGACTCGCTAAGGAATACCTAATGGAGTTTTACTTGCATGTCAATAGGAATTCCTGTAGTGATAGTAGTACAAGTGATCCTTGGACTTGAGATCGTCATAGTATCTTGTGTATGATGAGTTATACTTTGACTTATTCCTTAAGACCCTTAGGGTATATCAAAGGGTATGCTTGGGTATAATAAGTTGTACATGGAGATAATGTATGATCAATAAAGAATCTACCACTTCTAGTAAAAGAAGAGAAATGTCCTATGTGATTCGATAAATGACAACCCAGTAGTCCTTGGCCAAGGCAGAATGAAATTAGAAAGGAGTTTCTAATTTGCATTATTTGGGGTTGTGCATTTAAGAGTCGAAATACAAATAATTAAATAAAATAAGACTTGACAGTAATTCCATGTCTTATATTTAATTGGGACATTGTATGGTGGAAGGATTGAATTGTACGGTAACTATTTACTCAAAGGTTCTTTTATGATTAATGTTGAAATCTATATTATCTGGAAAGTCGTTGATCGCTAGGGAGGCTTATCCCTATTGTAGAATAAATATTATTTATTTAAATAAATTATTAGTTTAATTTATTTATTTAAATAAGATTAGAATTGTTCTAATTGATTTATTCACAACCGGTTTAATATGGAGAACCTAAAGGGTCACACCATAAAAGGAAGAATAATTATTTAAGAAGTTAATGGCATAATCGTAATAATATGTTAGGTATATTTAATTTAATCTATGGTGATAGAATAAATTAAATAACTTAATATTCATTATTTAATATTTTAGAAATATTAAATATAAATTAATAAGAGGAGTCTTATTAATATTATTACAATTATTATTATTTTAATTTCTAAAAGAGTTTAGGAATTAATTTAATATAAGTACTCTCATTTATTCCTAATAGGATTAGGAGGGAAAATTAGTTAAAGGAGTTTAATTAATTATCCCTAATAAGATTAGGGAGCCCATTTAATTAAAAGAGTTTAATTAAATAAATAATACCTTATTTTAATAGGGTTACTTGATATCTTTATAAGAGGAGTCTTATATCAGATATCAAATATACGTTATTCCAATGGTTGGAGAGTACGCCTTTTTCTATAGAGATAGAAAAGGGTTTTGCCAAATACCCATCTTCTTGAATCCTTCTTCTTTCTTGGTGGATCACCTCTAGAGGCCAAACACTTGGGTGGCTAACGTTGATCAAAGGAAGGAACCAAACCCGGTGGATTCAAGATGAACGCGAAAAGAATTGGAGGTGAACTTGTACCTGAGGAAGCTTGGATCTTCAAGGGTATGATTCTTATTCATATCTTTTCGTTTAATTAATAATTGTGCATAAAGGATGATCCGGGTTTATGGTTTGTAAATTTTTTAAAACTCTGATTTTACACGTTTTCGCTAATTTTTGCAATTTGATTGCGTTCTTGAATATTACAAACCTAACAGTGGCATCAGAGCCAAACCTTTATGCAAATTATTAATTATTTTATAATTTGATATGTATATTGATATGTGTTTAGAACAATTTAATTGGGCATAATTTTATTGTATAAAATTTATTTTAAAAAAAAAATCGCAAAACCTATTTTTAAAACCGGTACTGTGATTCGCGAATCCGGATTTTTTTTTTTTTTGCTGAAATCGGTACTGTAATTAAATGGAATCAGGAGCTTGATCTTTGCAACTTTCTTGATATTAACATTAATGATTAAAGTAATCATTTGCATGTAATGATTAAAGTAATCATTAGCATGCAATGATTAAGTAATCATTAGCAAGTGATATTCTTTTTATAAAAAAAAAAAAAAAGGGTTGCAGGAGGTGTTTATATATATAATATATATTAACGTAATATATATTTATATATATATATATAATAATTTTATAATTAAAATAAAAATATTTATTTTAATTTTAAAATAAAAAGTTTATTTTAATTTTAAAATAAAAGTTTTATTTTAATTTTAAAATTAGAATTTCATGCTAACTAATTAGAGTTGGAATTGGATTCCATGATAACTAATTAGAGTTGGAATTGGATTCCATGATAACTAATTGGAGTTGAAATTGGATTCTATGTTTCCTTAAATAAAGGAGTTTATTTAGATATGAAATATGATTTCATATTATTCAAAATAAAGGAGTTTATTTATGAATAGGAAAGAGAATCCTAATTTCCTTAAATAAAGGAGTTTATTTAGATATGAAATAGGATTTCATATTATTCAAAATAAAGGAGTTTATTTATGAATAGGAAAGAGAATCCTAATTTCCTTAAATAAAGGAGTTTATTTAGATATGAAATAGGATTTCATATTATTCAAAATAAAGGAGTTTATTTATGAATAGGAAAGAGAATCCTAATTTCCTTAAATAAAGGAGTTTATTTAGATATGAAATTAGATCTCATATTATTCAAAATAAAAGAGTTTATTTGTGAATAGGAAAGAGAATCCTAATTTCCTTAAATAAAGGAGTTTATTTAGATATGAAATAAGATTTCATATTATTCAAAATAAAGGAGTTTATTTGTGAATAGAAAAGAGAATTGGCGTTTCCTTTTAATAAAGGAGTTTTATTTTTTTTTACTTGGAATTGGATTCCATAATTAATTAAAATAAAGGAGTTTATTTTGATTAAAAATTTTGATTAAAATAAAATAGTTTATTTTATTCAAAATTGGATAAATTAAAATAAAATAGTTTTATTTTGATTTAAATTTGGATTAAATTAAAAGAGTTTATTTTAATTCAAAATTAGATTTTATACTAACTAAATTTGCCCATTAAATGATATCAATATATATATTAAATGTTTATTATTCATAAGATGAATATTATTTATTGATGCATATGGTGATGTGTATGATAATAAATGGGATTGATTATGGACTATTGACCAATGCGATTAATTGGATTTTATTTTAGTTGGATGCATGAATGTATGGGTTTTATTAAATGGGGTCTGCGTGCCTCGTCTTCTCTAATTCTCTCTTAATGTAAATTATATCTCCCTTCTATGTACTTCCCCTTGACTGCTGATCAAGGTTTCTATTTATTTTAAATAGTTTTGTAATAGGAATAGTTAGAATTAATTTTGATGAATTAGAGATCAAGGATCAAGGAGCGCGTGAAGACCCGTTTGTAATGAAGCCCGGGTTTAAATGTAATGGTTATATTTAAATATTAATTCTTGCACCCCTAGGGTTTGACCTTTTAGTTCACTTGGTGGCTCTAGTGAACCAAACTAGAATAAAAGTCCATAATCAATCCAGGTAGAATATAGTATTCTATATGTGCATGCTTATACTATATATATATATATTATATATTATGCAAACATGCTTCGCATGTTCATTAATATGACGCGTATTTTATATATATATATATGCATGCGCGCTAAACAAGATGAGACAAATTAATAACAAAACCCTCAAATATTTTATATTAAGTTGTAACGTTCAAAGATATTTGGAATATCGAACGTCGCCTTCTAGCATGATAGAAACAATAGAGTATTGAACATTTAATATGAGTTTGTTGTGCACACACAAGGCAAGTATTAAATATTTAAGATGTTATTTTTATTACATATGATGTTTATAAGGAATTGAACATTACTGCTTTGTTGTGCACACACAAGGGCTGTAGTTTTCTCTTCACTTATATGAAAATGCTGGGTCTGACTTAACTTAAATCATTTTAGTTCGGATGTGCACACACTTGACCATTATGATTTAAGAGGCAAAATACAAGGAGTTACATAGTTGATGTAATTGACAAGAGTTGTCTACCTATTTATTTATATATAGTTTGTTGTGCACACACAAGGCTATATACATTTGAAATGGGATCCTTATTCTCACTAGCATATCTTTAATTGGATTTTGCCGAACTATATAAGTGAGGGTAATATAGTTTGAAGAAAATAGTGGGAGATACTAATTTAAAATAAGACCTAATTTATTTTGGTAATTAATAAAAGAATGTATGTTAAAATGTTGTTAATTACAAATTCATTTATAGATTTTTACAATGTCTAAATTACTATCACTGCATAGCATATTAGATGCTTATTTAACCAGACCAAATTAAATGGATTGGTTAAGGAAATTGAGAATAGTTCTCACGGCTGAAAAGCTTTCTTATGTCCTTAATACGCCTATCCCTGCAATGGTTGCAGACAATGCCTCTGAGGAAGAGATTGCTACTTTTAGAAAGTGGCAAGATGATGCACAGTTGGCTCAATGCATCATGCTCGCATCCATGAGTAACGAGCTTCAGCGTCAGCATGAAACTATGGATGCTCCTATTATATTCCTGCACATCAAGTAGTTGATGGTGAGGAAAGTAGGACTGATAGATATCAGATATCTAAGGAGCTCTTCCGATCTAGAATGACCGATGACACTACGGTACAGATAAAAGTCCTTAACATAAT
Organism: Panax japonicus; assembly: GCA_020205505.1. Taxonomy (NCBI): domain Eukaryota; kingdom Viridiplantae; phylum Streptophyta; class Magnoliopsida; order Apiales; family Araliaceae; genus Panax; species Panax japonicus. The sequence goes on from CM035104.1 coordinate 13,312,472, forward strand.
CAATTTGATTGATCAATTAGGACAACGGGTTTTGTCATGGATGGAGAGTTGAGCCAAGATTTGATCTTGCACTCACTTACGGACTCCTTTCACAATTGTTGTGAATTTTTCATATGAACGAGCTAGATATCAGCCTCGCTGATTTGCTTAACATGTTGAAAAATGTTGAGAGTCACTTTCCAACCAAGAAAGATCAAGTCTTACTAGTAGGGACCAAAGGATCTTCTAAAAACAAGAACGATTCTAAGAAGGTAAATAGAAAGGCGTAAACAAAGGATAATAAGAACAAAACTGATACGGATAGCAAAGGAGTTTGCTTCCACTGCAATAAGCCTGGACACTGGAAAAAAACTGCGAGAAGCATCTTGCAGGGCTAACCAAAGAAGCTTAGTGAAGTTTCGGTTAAAAAAATATAAATTTGTTCATGATTTAAAATAAATTTTTCTTTAAGTCAAGGTTCTATTTGGGTATTGGATACCGATTTTGGTTATCATAAATATAGATTTATGAAGGTACCAAGTAGAAGTAGAAAGCTAAACAAATATGAGTAAACCTATGTGTGGGAAATGAAGCAAAGGTTGCTGCATTAGCCATAGGAACTTATAGTTTAGCAATGCCTACGGGAAAGTCTATTAAGTCAATAAGTTGTTATTGTATTCCAGTTGGAAACATTATTTCTATTTTATTGTTGGACAATGAAATCTTTGGTATTATATTTAAGAACAATTGTTGTTCTATTTATAATAATAATGTTTTGTATAAAACCGAAATATTACTTAATGGATTTTGTATACTTGACTTACGTGAAAATAATTTTGCAAAATGAACAAACTAGTATAAGAAAAGGAGATGATCATTCAAAAAGTTGAATATGTGTATTTGCTGAAATACAAGTGTGAATTATTTGAAAGGTTCAAAGAATTCAGAAATGAAACAAATTAGCAAAGTATTAGGATTCTTTGATCGGATCAAGGAAGGAATACTTGTGCAATAAGTTTCTAGATCATCTCAAATGGTTTTTTCATAATGGACGCCTCCTGATACGTAATAATTGATTGATGTATCTAAATGAAAAATCGTACCTTGTTGGACATGGTACGGTCCATAATGATTTTACCAACATTCCAGTATCCCTCTAGGGTCATGTACTAGAAAAGGCTGCATATCTACGAAAAGGTAACCTCAAAATCCGGCCCAAGACTCCATAAAAGTTATGGACATGGAGGATTCCTAATCTTAAGTATGTTAAGATAAGGGGTTGTCCAACTTATGTGAAACGGTTTCAAAGGATAAGCTTGGGACAAAATTTGACAAGTACAGATTTGTGGGACATCCTAAAGTAAGTTTAGGGCATATGTTCTATAATCCTACGTAGCAAAAGGTGTTTGTTGCGAAACATGATGCCTTCTAAGATAAAGATGTTTATCATTGAAGGGGCTAGTGGGAGGATAATAGATCTTGAAAAGTTCAAGAACCACAAAATACTACAAGTCAAATAAGAGGAACCTATAGATAGACCTATTGTACCACAACCGAATCATAAATCTGGAATAGTACCGAAGATACCTAGGAGGTATGGATTCATCATGAATGATGATGATGAGGTACGTATCATAGAAGATGATGATCCAGTTACATACGATGAGGTAAGAGTTGTAGACACTCAGAGAAATGGATTGAAGTAATCTTCTCAAAAATGGAACATTCATTTTGATATGATAATCAAAAGAGTTTGATTTTATCAAAAACAAGAATGAACCTAGTGTGTACAAAAGGGTCAGTGGGAGCGTCGTGACATTCCTAGTATTATATGTTGATATACTATGGATACGGAATGACATGCTAATGCTAGAATCAGTAAAGATAAAGTTGTCTAAACATTCCTCCATGAATGATTTGGGTAGAGTATCTTAATTGGGGATACAAATCTATATAGATAGATTTAAAAGGATACTCGGCTTAACCCAAAGAACGTATATTCATTTGATGCTAAAGTCGTTTAGCATGACAAACTCCAAGAGATGTCTCATGTTGATGATCCATGGAGTGTATCTCTCTTAATAGTCCCCATAGACTCCTAAAAGAGAGATTGCATGAGTGACAATCATGTATGCAATGAAATATACGCGACCTGATGTTGATCAGTCATATTCTGGAGAAGTTCACTGTAAGACAGTGAAAAACATCTTAAAGTACTTAACCAACACTAAGGATGTTATATAATATATGGTGGGCCTGGATTAAAACTAGAGGGCTTAACAGACTCAAGTTTTTTCAGACAGACCAAGACGACAGAAAATCCACTTTAAGGTAAAGGGTTACCTTGAACGATGGTGCAGTGAATTGGAAAGGTTCCAAACAGCAAAGAATTGCTGGTTTAGTGATAAAGACAAAGTATATAGTTGTAAATGAAGCTGCAAGTTGATTGATTGGATTAAAAGTTCATTACAGAACTAGGAATTGTTCCTAAGTCTCATCTTGGAACCAAACATGTGTTGTGGCACTTTCATTTGATTATAGGAATCATTGAAAGATGGGAAATCACTATAGAGATAGTGGACTCTCAAGAACAACATTACATATCCATTAACTAAAGCTTATCCAACAGCAGGATAATCGTCACTTAGAGAAGAAGAGTATGAGATACCATGACGATTGGCTTTAGTGCAAGTGGGAGATTGAAAGTAATATGCACACAAGCCAATCATGTTTGATGATAAAGCATATACTTTGTAACAATCTTAGTCATTTATTAATAAAAAGTATTTATTTATTAAAGGCTTTTAAATTATCTACATGATGCTGTTTTATAATATGTGATAAACCCATAGTTTTAAGCAATGCTTTTAGAATAATGATGATGATCATTCTAATGAGATCTAAATACTTAGAAAGCTTAAAACTAAAATAGTTCCCAATCGTTGGATTACTAAATTGGGGATTAGTGAATCCGGATAGATTGGTACATACGTTGCTTGCTCATTTGATGAGGATGGTTGATCTCATGATCATTTGTGTGGAGACACTAAAGCAAGTATGTAGGTGCTTATTAGAGAATAAGTTCACTGAACGTGACTCGCTAAGGAATACCTAATGGAGTTTTACTTGCATGTCAATAGGAATTCCTGTAGTGATAGTAGTACAAGTGATCCTTGGACTTGAGATCGTCATAGTATCTTGTGTATGATGAGTTATACTTTGACTTATTCCTTAAGACCCTTAGGGTATATCAAAGGGTATGCTTGGGTATAATAAGTTGTACATGGAGATAATGTATGATCAATAAAGAATCTACCACTTCTAGTAAAAGAAGAGAAATGTCCTATGTGATTCGATAAATGACAACCCAGTAGTCCTTGGCCAAGGCAGAATGAAATTAGAAAGGAGTTTCTAATTTGCATTATTTGGGGTTGTGCATTTAAGAGTCGAAATACAAATAATTAAATAAAATAAGACTTGACAGTAATTCCATGTCTTATATTTAATTGGGACATTGTATGGTGGAAGGATTGAATTGTACGGTAACTATTTACTCAAAGGTTCTTTTATGATTAATGTTGAAATCTATATTATCTGGAAAGTCGTTGATCGCTAGGGAGGCTTATCCCTATTGTAGAATAAATATTATTTATTTAAATAAATTATTAGTTTAATTTATTTATTTAAATAAGATTAGAATTGTTCTAATTGATTTATTCACAACCGGTTTAATATGGAGTACCTAAAGGGTCACACCATAAAAGGAAGAATAATTATTTAAGAAGTTAATGGCATAATCGTAATAATATGTTAAGTATATTTAATTTAATCTATGGTGATAGAATAAATTAAATAACTTAATATTTATTATTTAATATTTTAGAAATATTAAATATAAATTAATAAGAGGAGTCTTATTAATATTATTACAATTATTATTATTTTAATTTCTAAAAGAGTTTAGGAATTAATTTAATATAAGTACTCTCATTTATTCCTAATAGGATTAGGAGGGAAAATTAGTTAAAGGAGTTTAATTAATTATCCCTAATAAGATTAGGGAGCCCATTTAATTAAAAGAGTTTAATTAAATAAATAATACCTTATTTTAATAGGGTTACTTGATATCTTTATAAGAGGAGTCTTATATCAGATATCAAATATACGTTATTCCAATGGTTGGAGAGTACGCCTTTTTCTATAGAGATAGAAAACTAGGGTTTTGCCAAATACCCATCTTCTTGAATCCTTCTTCTTTCTTGGTGGATCACCTCTAGAGGCCAAACACTTGGGTGGCTAACGTTGATCAAAGGAAGGAACCAAACCCGGTGGATTCAAGATGAACGCGAAAAGAATTGGAGGTGAACTTGTACCTGAGGAAGCTTGGATCTTCAAGGGTATGATTCTTATTCATATCTTTTCGTTTAATTAATAATTGTGCATAAAGGATGATCCGGGTTTATGGTTTGTAAATTTTTTAAAACTCTGATTTTACACGTTTTCGCTAATTTTTGCAATTTGATTGCGTTCTTGAATATTACAAACCTAACAAGAAGACGCGCGGCCGCGCGACTCCCAGTTCCAACCAGGGCTGAGCAATCAATTGCTTGGCTTAGGCTTCCCATCCTTACACACATAACAAATATTAACATGTCAAGGGTCCCTTCGTAGCTCTCAACTTCAATCTAGGTTCCTTCTTTCATAATATGGTTCTAAGTTTTAATATCTCAACAAGTTAAGGCCATTCAAGGTTATGAAACCATAAAGTCTAACATGCTTGCCTTCTAAACATTCAAGGTAGTTATAAAACTCATATTTGGCATGCTTGTGAGTATTCATATCACATATGTGTAATTAGCATCGTTTTGGTTTGAAAATATACTTCGTTTATGCTTTACTTGAATTACGATACCTAAGTATGGTATATATACATTTATGATACATGAGTGAGTCTAAGAGTATCATCAAACATATTCATAAATATCAGTTTCTAACTCTCAAAGTAGTATATTCACGTTCAAAGTTCGTATTTTCATTAGTAAAGCTCACTAATAAGTCCAATATGATCATGCTTCATTACGAAATCCATATATGTAAGTTAATATGTCCGACATGTATTTCAAAACCATACTACTATGCTTGCAAGATCAGAATATCAAAACGAATATAATAAGTCAATGTCCATTTTGAAACTCTAAGTTTCCATTAACACGTTATCAATGTCATTTAGTATGTTAAACTACTTCACTTACTATACATCCTGCTGGCATGTTTATGTACAAATGAAATCAGACCACACTAACATGTCTTCAAGTTAAAACATTAAGGTACACATGGTCTATAGACTTTACACATTGAAAACTCAAGTTTTCTTGTAAAATCAAGCTAGGTGAGTGATTATATGAAAGGTAACATAACTAGTATGTCAAGGACTAAAATAAGCTTAACGAAGTTGTATTAGCATGCTCCATAAACCAAATATTATAACAAAACAACCAACAAAATCTTTAGAGGGGCACGGGCGCGCGCCATTTTTACTAGGGATACGCGCGGCCGCGCGGCTCCTGTTCCAGTCCAGAGACTTCCCAGTCTCAGCATATAACAAGCCAACTACAAAATTTTCTTCACTAATTCGACTGTAACCAATCCACATTGCATACTAAACATGTTAATAAGCTTATAAAACAACTACATAACTGTTCTACAACCCAATTACAATTCAACTTGGCATAATCAAGAAATTGGTAATTCAAGAATGAAAATTTTGACAGAACTCAAAATGAAGAACAAGAAGAAATCTTATACCTCTGTAATCTATTATATATACTAAATCACAATTCATGACACATTAGATTGACATCTGTCTTTCTAAAAATTAGACATCTGTCCTCCTAAACGTTCAACAACTGTCCATCATATGGATAAATTCATCTGTGTAAGTCAGTTAGTTTAATTATGTCCCAATTATCTTAATTATATCCTATCCTTTTTTTAAATTATGAATAAATAATAACAAACCAAGTAGAATTTAATCTCTTCAACAACCAATCAGCAAAATTTTTTATGGATAAAACTTCTTAACTGAATTAGAGTTTGAAATAATGTTAATGATCACCCCATGCATATACATACATTTATATACATATATAGGAACATCCAGAGAAATGAATACCATAATCTTTTGACTTCATCAGGTCAGTAACTCTCATATCCTGCATGTTAATTGTTAAGAGTTTGACTGAGTCTATAAGATATATATATATATATATATATATATATATATATTAATTTATATATATATATATATATATCACTTTTTCCCTGTAATCTAATGCAGTTCTAAGAGTCTGAAAATCATGAACTTTGGAGGTCCCCAAGCTGAAGATGGCGTTGCTGCTGTTTTGCAGAATGAAGATGATGATGACGTCAACCCACATCTTGAGCGGATTGAGAACGCAACTGGTGGAGATGAAAGCGATGAGGAGGTAATTTTACTTTGTTAAGTGATGTGATATACTCCTGGTTTGATTTTTAGTAATTTTTTTGCACTCTGATATGATAGAGATTATTGTTATTGTTATTTTGAATTTTATTAGTCACTCTCTCCTTGCATCCCTATTTTTGATTTGGTATGAATTTTACGCCTTGGTGAAAACACATCTATAGATTACATTCTTTATAAAATATTAATATAACTGAAGATATAAGATATAGGATGTAATAAGAGCTAATAATATATTATAATTGTGTTGCAGACGGATGTGTGCTATAATATAATATTTAAGTAAACTAGGTTGAATTGATAGTATCAATTCAAAGGGGAAAGTATTCCCCTTCATCTAGGGCGTGTAACTACACCAATCACCAAAAGCTAAAAGACTAATTCATTATCATCCACTATGCAAAATCTAGATAAAAATATTATTAGAAAAAGCTAATTATGTATACAAATATGCAAACTTTAAAGTAATTTAACAATTGGAAACCCACCCAGCACCCAAAAAAGAGATTATGCAGAAAGTATCGTTTCCGATCGTTTAAGAAGAGGACCCTGCAAGGCTGCAACAGATTTCTGCCGGAGCCAGATGCTAATTGCCGTTTAAGCTCATCGTTTAGTATTTAACTTGGCATGCTTGTAGATCATTTCACTACTATGAATCACATCCACTGATTATCATAATTTAATTTTGATGAAAGATAAATAAATGTTTTTTAACAACAGCAGAAATGTCTCCCTACAAGAATTGAAGTTTCGAAATATTTTATAACTACCTAATATTTTTCTGTTCAAAATATTTTTCTGTATTTTAACCACCGGGTATTCCAATAGTTTTAACGGTAATCATTACGCCGTTATTTATAAAAACTCAAACTTGTCATTTTCTTCATCCGACAGTTATCCGTTATGGGACCCACAAATGGTTGTGCCGTTGTACGAATATTCCCCGACAGAAAGAACATTCCATGACCAAACGAATATTCCCCGAAAAAATGAATACTTTATAATCACTTGCTAATTTTGCAAAATTTGCACATTTCACCCATAACAAAAGTATTATATCGAATTAACACTTTATTATTCAAAATAATAAATAGAGGAAGTTTGATTTTATTCATTAAAAAATTAGGTTCTTACAACCTTCCCTTCTTATGAAATTTCATCATCGAAATTGACGTACGTACCTGGTGTTTCGAAAAGGTGAGGATACCTCGCTTTCATTTCTGATTCTAACTCCCAGATCATTTCTTCAATAGCATGGTTTTTCCACAAAACCTTAACTTGTGGTATAACCTTGGTACATAGGACATGCTCTTTTCTATCCAAGATCTTAACAGGTACCTCCTCGTACATTAAATCTTCGGCCATCTCGTCCGGTTCTAACTCAATAATGTGGTTCGGGTCTTTCACATATTTATGAAGCATAGATATGTGAAAAATATTATGAACACGAGACATGCTTGGAGGTATTGCGAGTTTATAGGCCACATTTCCTATTTGGCCAAGAGTCTCAAATGGACCAAGAAATCTTGGATTGAGCTTTCCTCTCTTTCCAAATCTTGTAACTCCCTTCCATGGAGCAATACATAACAATATATAATCCCTAATATTAAATTCTACGTCCTTTCGATGAAGATACGTATAACTCTTTTGTCGATCATGTGCTGTTTGTATACGTTGTTGAATTGTTTGGATCTTTTCTGTAGTTATGCGTACCAATTCTGGTCCCAATAATGTTGCTTCTCCCACCTCATCCCAGCATACTGGAGAGTGACACTTTCGTCCATACAATACTTCAAATGGAGCCATGCCTATACTTGCTTGATAACTGTTGTTGTAGGAGAATTCCACCAATGGTAGGTACTTATCCCAACTCCCTTTGAAATCTAGGACACATAGTCTTAATAGATCTTCAAGAGTTTGAATAGTCCTCTCTGATTGCCCATCCATTTAAGGATGGTATGCCGAACTGAATCGTAAATCTGTGCCCATAGCTTTCTGCAAGCTAACCCAAAATTGTGAAGTGAATCTTAGGTCACGATCCGAAACTATGGATACTGGCATGCCATGCAATCTCACAATCTCATTTATGTATATACTAGCAAGACGTTCAAGGGAATAAGTCTTCCGTATAGGCAAGAAATGGGCAGACTTGGTTAATCTATCAACAATAACTCAAATCACATTTATACCTTGAGAAACCTTGGGAAGACCCGTAACAAAATCTATAGTAATGTCTAAGGAAGTTCTGTCTAGGAAAGGGGTTTGGTCACCTAATTGCGCGCCAGTAAGGAGAAATCCTTATCGGAAAGCCCCCTCTTTCCTGGGAACGACCTGATTGTTATAATTGTGATTCTATAATATTATTTGTGAATAATTAATTTTTAATTTATATGATAAGGAAATATTTATTTTTATGTGGATATAAATGAAGGAATTAATGTTGAGGTATTTTATCAGTATTTTGTCGCAATGAAGGTATTAAAAATCATCTGTATGTGTATTTCGAATATTTTGTAATTGGAATTTGGAAAAACTTTCTTCTACAAAGTTGTAGAGAATTAAATTTTTTATGGAAAGGACATAGAATTCATATTTTTTTGACAAAGGGGCTATTTTTTATGAATTATTGAAGTTTCAAAAATAAATTTTATTATTTAAAACATGGTGGGTCCCACATTTGGTTGGTGAGAAATGTGCAAAAATTTTATTTCAAAAGTGGTGGGCGTGAATAGTAGCAGGTAAAATCATCGGTAGCAGGTTTGTCTGCTTTGTCGTTCTAAGCATTTCCCTATAAATATGGTGCTTAGTTAGAATTAAAAATCACACCAAAATCATAAGCTTTTTCTCTCTATATTATCGAGCGTATTTTGTGAGTATTTAGATACTTTGAGAGTTGTTATTCAGTGAAAGTTTTCTTCAGCGTTATATCCGATATTCCAGTCAGAAGTACTTTTCTTTTGAGGTAAGCGATGTTATTTTCTTCGTAAATGATATTATTTCGTTTAATATCATTATGCCGAAATATTGGTATGAATTCTATTGTGAAATTTCTACCTTTTCATGTCGAGGTTACTATTCACGTATACGGCATTATTCAAGTATATGGCACTATTCAAGTATACGACACTATTCACGAATACGGTACTATTCACGAAGTATGATTTTTCTTATAAAATTGTTATCTTTTGTGTCGTGGTTATTATTCACATATACGGCACTGTTCACGTATACGGCACTATTCACAGAAAAATTAAACTTTCTTTTCTTTGTCCAAGTTGTCTATCATGGTTACTATCTTTGATTGTATCCATATTTTGATCTTCATTCTTAAATTTTGCTCCACAATTGATTATTATAGAGTATTTTTGAACTTGGATAAACCAAAATACGAATCCCTAATCTTTATCATTTAATCTCACTGAATTCATTTTTTTAAAATATTTTTCATCATCCACAGTCCTAAATGATAATATAATTGAATATCTTTAGCCTGTATGTGAGACCCCAGATTTTATGAATAAAGATTTAAATTTTCTCGAAATATATTTTTGAATATTATGGTGTGAATTTGATATAATATTATAGTTGTGGGTAATATTTACAAATTTTGCAAAGTATGTAAGTTGTTATATACTATTCGATTGGTCTGGGAATATTCGTTTTAATAGGGAATATTCGTACAACGGCACAATCATTGGTGGACCCCCACAACGAAATTATTGTCGGATTGAGAAAACGATAAAAATACTTTATGAAAATAACGGTAGAAGTTTTACCGTTAATTGTTGAAACACCCGGTGTTAAAATTACAGTAATACGCGTGGTTTTATAGTAGCACATGGTATTGATTATTGATGCTTACGTGAAAAGTCACTCAGTTATACCCAATTATTGCTACAGTAATTGATGCATCATATCTCTCATATTATTGATTCAATTATTGTCACTTTATCTTTTGCATAATATTTTATATTATTAAATCAATAATTGAGACGACAAAGTTATTCATATTATTATTTGTAATATTGACAATGTCTAGAAGTTCTATCAATGAGAGGTTTGGTCACCTAATTGCGCGCCAATAAGGAGAAATCCTTATCGAGAAGCCCCTTCTTTCCTAGGAACGACCTGGTTGTTAAATATTGTGAGTTATAATATTAATGATGAACAAGTTGTGTTGATTAAAAATGAATTTTGATAGTTCCATTGTGTTGAGATTATTAGTGTTAGTGGAAATCGACATCTATTCCGATGATAATTGATATCTAGGGGTTATATTGATAAATCGGGTAATTTATCGGATAAATGAGCAATTAATTGCTACTAATTTACATACTTATATAACTATTTGTTCACATATGTGTACTATTGAATAACATTATTTACTATTAGGGGAGTTGGTGCAAGATTGATAATACTTGCATGACTAAGTTAAAAATGGAGGTATAGATGGAGGTACTATACTATAATTCGTATTTTTCACATGATTATACTATTGATTCACATGATTAAACTATTGATTCACATTATTTACTATTAGGGGAGATGGTGCAAGTTTGATAATACTTGCAGGACTAAATTAAAAATGAAAGAAAAGTTGGAGGTATTGTACTGTAATTTTTTGAGCCCCAAAACGTGTAATTATCGAAACTATATTTTCCTATAAATAGAAGCTCATTCTTCCTTCATTTCTCACCAATTCACAAAAGCTTTAGAGCGATTATTATAGAGAGAAATTATAGAGAGAAAGAAGAAGAGAAGTCTGCTACCTCACTATTCTAGTATCCAGTTTTTCCAAGGTAGGGAGTATTATTTCTTTCTTATCCATGAAGAGAACTTCTGTTATTCCATTCTTTATTATTCTATTGGAATAACAGGTATACGCGGACTACCCTATACTTGGTGAAATTCTTCTGTTATTCCATTTTTATCAATTTGTTGGAACATCCTGTCTGTGCGTTTACGCCGGACCTGGTTCCATTATTTATCATTCTGCTGGAACATCATGTCTGTGCGTTCTACGCCGGACCTGGTTCCATCCTTATTATTGTGACAACCCGATATTTTCTATATAAATAAATCATAAATTTTGCGTATAAATTTTTTTTTAAGGATGAGGATTTATACAAGATTATGCGTATATGTATTTATGTGGTAAATAAATATATATTTATTACATGAATATTTACAAGTAAATTTATTGTAGAATTATTGATTATTATAAAGTGTATTTTTATAATAATTAATTTTAAGATAGAAATATTTTTATTAATTATTTTCCATGAATATATAATCATATATTATTTAAATAATAAATGAAGTGATTTTTAGAATAAGTATAATAATTATTTTATTATATGAATTTTTGTACAGATTATTAAGTTAATTATTTTACCTTAATTATTAAGGTTAAATATGAAAGTATAATCAGATATGGAATCCAAACCCTAATTTTGGATTATTGTCAAGGTATGAGAATAATAATATAATATTAATTATATTTTGATTTTTCAGTGCTATGAATATGTACTGTATTTCTGTATTGATAATGGTTGGTCAATTACAGTGTATTATGATCAAACTTTAGTAATAATGTTAAACCCTAATTTGATATTCAAATTAGAGTGCAAGATTGTTTTATAAGTGTGTAATATAACTTATGTCGTGTATTAATGTATTAATTAGGTAAACCCTAATTAAAATTCTAGAAACCCTAATATTTAGAAAATACAAATTTTTGAGAATGAGAAACCCTAATTTGAAACTCAATTATGAGTGCGGGGTTATTATATAACTGTGTTATATGATTTTGATGATTTATTAGGTAAACCCTAATTGATAAATAGAAATATAAATTTCTAGAAATCATAATTTGATATTTATAAAACCCTAATTTGAAATTAGAGTTTGAGAATGTTGGTGATTGTATTAATGTGATTAATTAACAAGTATTATGATTATAATTATTAATTTTAGAAACCCTAAATTGTTAAACCCTAATTACTAAAGTAGAACCCTAATTTAGTAATTGAAAACCCTAATTGTAATTTGGTAACCCTAATTACCAAAAGAATAAACCCTAATTGCTAAATTAGCAAAGTCAACAATAATTATATGATCTAAACCCTAATGTCCATTTGTTAGATAATTACAAACTTACTTTAATTAACAAAGTTATTATTTTCAAAATTTAGAAATTAAAATTTAGTTATTTTATTTTAATTTTATTATTTTTGTACAAACCCTTATTGCTAAATCCTATTAAAGTTTTGTGTTAAACCTTAGGGTTAAACCCTAAGGGTTTGCATGATTACAATTTTGCCATTAATTGGAAATTAAAAGACCAAAATGCCCATTTTAGCATTAAAGAGGCTAGCTTGTAGGTTTTGACATTAGAATAAGTGGTTGGCCAACTCTTAACAACTCCATTGACTGAAATTGGACAGCACACAAGCCTCAAATCAGCAAATACATGAATCTAAGTTGCCTATTTAAGGATTGAGAGAGAGAAAATGTTATTTTGTTGCTCAAAATTTCACTACACTCATCCTAGACCTTCTCTCTCTAAAAGCCACGAAAATATATAACATTTCAGTCCATTATTGAAGCCCCACGAAATCCAACAACAAATCAATAGCCAGAAATCAAGAATTGAGCATAAAAGGTATAAAACCAAGCTTTAAATTCTGTCCAAAATTTGTAGATATAAGTTGTGTTTAAGTGTTTTAATATGTTGTATATAGTGTTAAACCATGATCTGGGTTGGTAGGAAGTGGATCTATAACATCTAATGCTCGAAATTTATGTTTTTCAAAAATCTGGTAAAATTATTTTTGGATCTGACAACCGAATGTCAGATCGTCTAGATCTTTGTGTGTTTATGATTTTTGATGTTTTGTTGTTTGAATAGATAGCCTGGTATATGGTCTTTAAGATCCAAGTGGTAGAATAGCTAGTTGATTCCTGGAAATGAAGTTATTCACGGTCAAATACCGTTGACCGAAATTTATCGGAAGTTTTCTGGGCAGCAAGAACTTGCCCAGAAATGTCTGACAGGATATTTGACGGTCCAGATCTTGCATTCTGCTAGATGTTTTGTTGTTTTGTTGCATCAAGGTTATAGACTGATATTAGAACTATAATATTATACCTTAAAATCTCTTAGAAATCAAGTAATCTGACTACAGTGGCCGGTCAAAGTAGGCCAAACGGCCATGATTGCAAAATCTGGGAAAAACCCAGAAATTTTTGAACAAAAATTCTGACATGATTTGACTGTCTTGTATTTGTTTAATCTGTTGTTGTTTGGTTGATGTTGTGACATGGATATGTACACTGGTATGTTGTCTACACACTACAACTTGTAGATCACAAAATGATTAACAGGATTAATCGTGGGAGTAGCTCAAAAGTGACTGCCCGACTGATTCTTCATTTCTGGAAATGAAGAACAGCTCTGACAGCATCTTGGGACGCTTAGATCTAGCTTGTGTTAGGTTGTTTGATCATGTTGTTTGTTAGAACATGTAGTATTGAACTTTGTCTATAAGATTTAGTTCATAGTTGGTCCAGAAACACTCTGTGTGATGAAAGATTGTTGGTCAAACATGACCACTCGGTTACTGCCTTTGAAGGTTCTGGAAATGGTGAAGAACATGAAGAACACCTATAGCGACGGTTCTGTCGCTATAGGTGGTCTTTAGCGACAGATATTAATATAATTTCCAGAAATTAATAAAAAAATAAAAAAAAATAGTTTTTAATTATTAAAAATATAAAATAAATTATTAACAATTATTTTAAATTCTAAAAATTAGTTTTTAATTATTTTAAATATATTTCATAAATATTTAATATTTTTGAAATATTAAAAGTATTTAATTTATTTAATTATAATATTAAATAAATTATTTAAAAATGATTTTAATTCATGAAAAATCATTTAAAATTATATTATGGTATAAGAAAATAATTTAAGTTATTTTTGATAACTTTTAATATTATGTGATAATTTTCATTAATAAATTAATATTAATGATAATTAAGTTATTTATTAAATAAATTAAACAAATGAAGTAAAAATGATTTTATTATATTAAAAATTATTTTAAATAATAATAAGGTATTTAAAAATATTTTAAGTTATAAAATATAACTTTTAATATTTAAAGGTAAATTTAATTAATTAATGATTATTAATGATATTAAAGTTATTTAATATTTATATTAAATAAATTAGTTTAAAAATGATTTTTAATATTATAAAAATCATTTTAAATGAAAATAAAGTGTTTAAAGATATTTTAAGTTATAAAATATAACTTTTAATATTTAAGGGATATTTTCATTAATAATTTAATATTAATGATATTTAATGATTAATGATATTAAATTTATTTAATAATTATATTAAATAAATAGTTTAAAAATGGTTTTATTTATTTAAAAATCATTTAAAAAGGATGTTAATGATTTAAAAATATTTTAAGTTATAATTATGACTTTTAATATTTGGATAAATAGTTCATTAATTTTTAAATATTAATGGTAATTATTTAATAATGATTTTAGATGTTTAAGAAACAATTAAAGGTAATATAAATGTTTTAAAAATATTTTGAGTTATTATACATAACTTTAATATTTTGGCAATGGTTTCATTAATAGTTTAATATTAATTAAATATTAATGATAATAGAATTGTTTGATATTTAAATCATTTAATAATGATTCTGATATTTCAAAAATTATGATAAATGATAATAATTATTTAATAATTATTATAAGGCCATGAAAAATAGTGCGACTGATGTTTAAGTTATCCAAATGGATATTGAACTACGGTTTAGAGTCTTAGACTCGATAATTACTCGATAAAGATGTCGGTAGACCGACATGTTTCAGAAATTAATCTGAACTTAGATAATGTGATTAGTTAACTGTTTAATTGCGATTCAATGGTTATTAAGGTTGTGTGACAATGTGATTAGAAATGTGTTGATGATTGTTTGTGATGCCATGATTGTAGAAAATGTGTGATAAGACGATTAGGTTATGTGCTGACTGCGAAATGCAGTATTATGTGTTATATTATATGGTTCTAATCGAACGAATGATTTGATTAATGATAGGTTGTGATAGAAAAGGGTAGAACTAAGTTGAGAATTGTAAGCAGCGCATCAGGAAAGTATCCTAACTTTGCATTTTCTTTATGCAATGGACAGAAGTAAGAAGTTCAGAATAATTATTATTAATGTACAGATTTTTAAACCTTTATTATATACACCCTTTGATTATCAACATGTTAGTATATGATAATTCGGATATATATATTCTGTTCGTTAATTTCTAGAAATGATTATACAAGTGTCCCCACTTGGATAATCATTGTATTTAATCACATGTTGATACACCTTTGATATACATATATGTTGAATTATATTATTGTTGAATAAGATAAGACCTTTGTTATGAAAACCCGACAGGTATGAACATCCCGATAATGGGAAAATTTTTATGCGCCCAAGGCGGACAGAGTGAACAATAACTTCGTTCTTGTACATATAGTATTGATCAATACAGGGTACAATGGGGCTGATCACCCTCCGTGCCCGTAAGTCATGACGGTTTATAGATGAATTTATGTTCAAACCTTTTCGAAAATGAAAACAATGTTCATAGTATGTTACAGAAACCCATGTATAGTCAATACGTAGTTCCAAAAATTTGAAAGAGGGTTGTTATGATACTATTATTGGTATAGATTACTTCACAACTATTGACTGGTTGTAGAAGGGTATTATAAAGAAAACATTTAAATTCTTTCAGCTTATATATATATAATACTTGCTGGGCACTCAAATGCTCATCCTTGCTTAATTTAAATGTTTTTCAGCTAAGTGTGAAGAACCAGAAGGCTCATGCCGAAACAAGGGAAAAGAAAAGCTAACCAAATAAGATTTGTGGTACTGTTTGTAATAGTTTTAGATTATGAAGACTATGATATTTAAATATCTAATATCATGTAATGAATGACTAAAGGTTACGTACTTGGGAAAAAGACTCTGTTGTATATGTAAATTTAAGTTAAGTTTTATATTATTGTTATTATTATTAGTATTATTCCGCTCATAGAAATGGTATCGTGAAGTACCGAGTTCGAGTTTTAAGTATCCGAGTTCGGGGACCTCACAAGTTGGTATCAGAGCTATAGGGTTAGAAACCTTAGGTGGGTTAGACCTTAGGCTATAACCTTAGAACAGAGGGAAACGTTGAAAATATAAATAACTCATATAGAGTTTAAAAATAGATGAATTGAATAAATTCATCGTCAAACAAAATAAAAGATAATTCATACAAAACTATTATTTAATATATGCTAATCAAAATAATTTATGTGTGTAGATGTCGGGTGGAAAAGGCTTGCTATATGCTTATAACATGAAGAAGAATCAAACCCATACACCTAAACTGATATCGAAGCCAATAGCTGAAATAGAAGCTCATAATGAAAACGACTTGGATGAGGTGCTCATCATAGAAAATATAGTACCAGATCCGGAAATGGTGGAGCTGACAGATAGTGATTCAGACACTAAAGTTGAAGCCGAACAAGCATCAACGGAGGTACAGAATTTGAGGAACGAGGTTTCTTCTCTGGAAAGGCTATGGGAGATAGAAAAGCTATTAAATAGTCAACTGCGTCAGGCATTAATAGAAACAATGGAAGAACAGGATAAGCTTAAAATCTAAATTGATCAAATAGGAGCCTCAAGCAACATATCGAGTGCATCTCAGAGAGATAAGGGAAAAAGAAAGGTAGAAAACTATGATTTATGAAAACCTAATAAGAAAAAAGGGAAAAGAATTTGTTATCTTTGTGGATATGAAGGACACACTATTCTGTACTGTCCTGACTATAAACCAGGAGCATGTTTTGTCTGTGGAAACGAAGATCATCAGGCAAGAAGTTGTCCAAGAAAGAAGGCGTAGTAAATAAATAGTATAGGTTATGTTGTGTAAGCGTGTTTAATATTATATGTGTGCTTAATATGTATGTGTAATGCATTATTATAAAACTTTTGTGCAAGTGGTGATGTAAATCCTGACTTTTGTAGTCACAATGGGATAACTGATGTTTAAAGCACTATGTGCTATGATATGTAAAATATTTTGAAAGCAATGAATGAATATGAATCAAAGTTTGAGTTATGAAACAAGTTTAATAAGTTTAAACTTATATGATAGGGTTTAGAATGTAAGTTAATTTATGGTTTTTACTTAACCAGATAATGCCGCCAAGATGTCAAACTCGAAATCAGAGGGCAGAAGAGTCTGTCAACAATGTTGAAGGACAACAACAAGCGGACCCAATACAGCAGTTCGCAAATATGGTAGCTCAGGCTATGCAACAAGGAAACCAGCCGGATAATTACTTGGCGAATTTTAAAGATTTTAAGACCGTAGGACCGCCAGAATTCAAAGGTACGACTAACCCTGTAGAAGCCCAAACTTGGGTTAAGGAAATTGAGAAGGCGTTTGTAATAGCTATGGTAGCTGAGGGGCAAAAGACCTCTTTTGCCACCTATATGATGAAGGGCGAGGCAAATTTCTGGTGGGAAGCGAATCAGGTGAGGGCAGGAGCAGGTGTGGTAACATGGGATATATTTAAGACTTTATTTTTCGAGAATTATTTTTCAGCTAGTATGCATTCTAGAATGGCGGCAAATTTTCTGGAGTTGAAGCAAAGAGATATGTCGGTGGCGGAATATGTCGCGAAATTCAATGAGTTAGCTAGGTTTGCTCAGCATCAAGTTGATACGGAGGCTAGGAAGGTGAGGAGATTTGAGTTGGGATTAAAACCTTGGCTCTATAATAAGGTGGCAGTATTGCAGATTCCAACATTTGCAGCACTCATGGAGAAGGCGATAATTGCGGAGGAGGGAAGTGAGGCTATGAGCCTCTACAATAAGGAGAAGAAGAACAAGGGCAAGGTCGAGGAAGCTGAAAAGGTGAGAACTAATAGTGGAAGCAGGAGTGTAGATGGAAAAAGAAAAGGGAACTATTTTGGCAATGTCCAGGTTAAACAGGAAGGTGTTAAGAAACCAGCGGTGCAGTGCAAAACGTGTGGGAAGAACCACTCCGGAGAATGTTTAAAAGGAAAATTTGTCTGTTACAAATGCGGGCAGGAGGGCCATATCTCTCCCAACTTCCCCAATCCTAGAATGAACAGTGGTTGTTTTATTTGTGGATCATTGGAGCACAAGGTGAAGGATTGTCCAAACAGGAGGGTAGAGGCAGGTAGTGTGAATACTGGTAAGGGTAGTGGGACATTAACACTCGCAGGACCGACATCATCAAGCAAACCAACAAAGTCAACATCAAGAGTCTTCAACATGACGGTCCAAGACACGGTGGTAGCTGGCAATGCAGTTCCAGGTAATATTCGAATAACTTTTATTTGCGTAATTAGAATTTTTCTATTTATAGTAAATTATTTTATAAAAAACAAATTTTGAGGGAGAAATTTGAGTTCTTTTAGGAATCAAATTTCCTTTTAATCAGAAAGACAAGCTTTATGTGATTAGTTAAAGATCAGTTCGATCAAAGTTGATCGAGATCTATTTGCGAAGATTGTGTATGCTATGAAACCAGTTATGTGTAGGTTTTTAAGTAGTGATTCCGGGGACGGAATCCTTATAAGGGAGGGTGAATGTGACAACCCGATATTTTCTATATAAATAAATCATAAATTTTGCGTATAAATTTTTTTTTTAAGGATGAGGATTTGTACAAGATTATGTGTATATGTATTTATGTGGTAAATAAAAATATATTTATTACATGAATATTTACAAGTAAATTTATTATAGAATTATTGATTATTATAAAGTGTATTTTTATAATAATTAATTTTAAGATAGAAATGTTTTTATTAATTATTTTCCATGAATATATAATCATATATTATTTAAATAATAAATGAAGTTATTTTTAGAATAAGTATAATAATTATTTTATTATATGAATTTTTGTACAGATTATTAAGTTAATTATTTTACCTTAATTATTAAGGTTAAATATGAAAGAATAATCAGATATGGAATCCAAACCCTAATTTTGGATTATTGTCATGGTATGAGAATAATAATATAATATTAATTATATTTTGATTTTTCAGTGCTATGAATATGTACTGTATTTCTGTATTGATAATGGTTGGTCAATT
Organism: Panax japonicus; assembly: GCA_020205505.1. NCBI lineage: Eukaryota > Viridiplantae > Streptophyta > Magnoliopsida > Apiales > Araliaceae > Panax > Panax japonicus. Next base: position 13,332,181 of record CM035104.1, read on the forward strand.
ACGGTGTATTATGATCAAACTTTAGTAATAATGTTAAACCCTAATTTGATATTCAAATTAGAGTGCAAGATTGTTTTATAAGTGTGTAATATAATTTATGTCGTGTATTAATGTATTAATTAGGTAAACCCTAATTAAAATTCTAGAAACCCTAATATTTAGAAAATACAAATTTTTGAGAATGAGAAACCCTAATTTAAAACTCAATTATGAGTGTGGGGTTATTATATAACTGTGTTATATGATTTTGATGATTTATTAGGTAAACCCTAATTGATAAATAGAAATATAAATTTCTAGAAATCATAATTTGATATTTATAAAACCCTAATTTGAAATTAGAGTTTGAGAATGTTGGTGATTGTATTAATGTGATTAATTAACAAGTATTATCATTATAATTGTTAATTTTAGAAACCCTAAATTGTTAAACCTTAATTACTAAAGTAGAACCCTGATTTAGTAATTGGAAACCCTAATTGTAATTTGGTAACCCTAATTACCAAAAGAATAAACTCTAATTACTAAATTAGCAAAGTCAACAATAATTTTATGATCTAAACCCTAATGTCCATTTGTTAGATAATTACAAACTTACTTTAATTAACAAAGTTATTATTTTCAAAATTTAGAAACTAAAATTTAGTTATTTTATTTTAATTTTATTATTTTTGTACAAACCCTTATTGCTAAATCCTATTAAAGTTTTGTGCTAAACCTTAGGGTTAAACCCTAAGGGTTTGCATGATTACAATTTTGCCATTAAATGGAAATTAAAAGACCAAAATGCCCATTTTAGCATTAAAGAGGCTAGCTTGTAGGTTTTGACATTAGGATAAATGGTTCACCAACTCTTAACAACTCCATTGACTGAAATTGGACAACACACAAGTCTCAAATCAGCAAATACATGAATCTAAGTTGCCTATTTAAGGATTGAGAGAGAGAAAATGTTATTTTGTTGCTCAAAATTTCACTACACTCATCCTAGACCTTCTCTCTCTAAAAGCCACGAAAATATATAACATTTCAGTCCATTATTGAAGCCCCGCGAAATCCAACAACAAATCAATAGCCAGAAATCAAGAATTGAGCATAAAAGGTATAAAACCAATCTTTAAATTCTGTCCAAAATTTGTAGATAGAAGTTGTGTTTAAGTTTTTAAATATTTAATATTTTTGAAATATTAAAAGTATTTAATTTATTTAATTATAATATTAAATAAATTATTTAAAAATGAATTTAATTCATAAAAAATTATTAAAAATTATATTATGGTATAAGAAAATAATTTAAGTTATTTTTGATAACTTTTAATATTATGTGATAATTTTCATTAATAAATTAATATTAATGATAATTAAGTTATTTATTAAATAAATTAAACAAATGAAGTAAAAATGATTTTATTAAATTAAAAATCATTTTAAATAATAATAAGGTATTTAAAAATATTTTAAGTTATAAAATATAACTTTTAATATTTAAAGGTAAATTTAATTAATTAATGATTATTAATGATATTAAAGTTATTTAATATTTATATTAAATAAATTAGTTTAAAAATGATTTTTAATATTATAAAAATCATTTTAAATGAAAATAAAGTGTTTAAAGATATTTTAAGTTATAAAATATAACTTTTAATATTTAAGGGATATTTTAATTAATAATTTAATATTAATGAAATTTAATGATTAATGATATTAAATTTATTTAATAATTATATTAAATAAATAGTTTAAAAATGGTTTTATTTATTTAAAAATCATTTAAAAAGGATGTTAATGATTTAAAAATATTTTAAGTTATAATTATGACTTTTAATATTTGGATAAATAGTTCATTAATATTTAATTATTAATGGTAATTATTTAATAATGATTTTAGATGTTTAAGAAACAATTAAAGGTAATATAAATGTTTTAAAAATATTTTGAGTTATTATACATAACTTTAATATTTTGGCAATGGTTTCATTAATAGTTTAATATTAATTAAATATTAATGATAATAGAATTGTTTGATATTTAAATCATTTAATAATGATTCTGATATTTCAAAAATTATGATAAATGATAATAATTATTTAATAATTATTATAAGGCCATGAAAAATAGTGCAACTGATGTTTAAGTTATCCAAATGGATATTGAACTACGGTTTAGAGTCTTAGACTCGATAATTACTCGATAAAGATGTCGGTAGACCGACATGTTTCAGAAATTAATCTGAACTTAGATAATGTGATTAGTTAACTGTTTAATTACGATTCAATGGTTATTAAGGTTGTGTGACAATGTGATTAGAAATGTGTTGATGATTGTTTGTGATGTCATGATTGTAGAACATGTGTGATAAGACGATTAGGTTATGTGCTGACTGCGAAATACAGTATTATGTGTTATATTATATGGTTCTAATCGAACGAATGATTTGATTAATGATAGGTTGTGATAGAAAAGGGTAGAACTAAGTTGAGAATTGTAAGCAGCGCATCAGGCAAGTATCCTAACTTTGCATTTTCTTTATGTAATGGACAGAAGTAAGAAGTTCAGAATAATTATTATTAATGTAAAGATTTTTAAACCTATATTATATACACCCTTTGATTATCAACATGTTAGTATATGATAATTCGGATATATATATTCTTTTCGTTAATTTCTAGAAATGATTATACAAGTGTCCCCACTTGGATAATCATTGTATTTAATCACATGTTGATACACCTTTGATATACATATATGTTGAATTATATTATTGTTGAATAAGATAAGACATTTGTTATGAAAACCCGACAGGTATGAACATCATGATAATGGGAAAAATTTTATGCGTCCAAGGCGGACAGAGTGAACGATAACTTCGTTCTTGTACATGTAGTATTGATCAATACAGGGTACAATGGGGCTGATCACCCTCCGTGCCCGTAAGTCATGACGGTTTACAGATGAATTTCTGTTCAAACCTTTTCGAAAATGAAAACAATGTTCATAGTATGTTACAGAAACCCATGTATAGTCAATATGTAGTTCCAAAAATTTGAAAGAGGGTTGTTATGATACTATTATTGGTATAGATTACTTCACAACTATTGACTGTTTGTAGAAGGGTATTATAAAGAAAATATTTAAATTCTTTCAGCTTATATATATAATACTTGCTGGGCACTCAAATGCTCATCCTTGCTTAATTTAAATGTTTTTCAGCTAAGTGTGAAGAACCAGAAGGCTCATGCCGAAACAAGGGAAAAGGAAAGCTAACCAAATAAGATTTGTGGTACTATTTGTAATAGTTTTAGATTATGAAGACTATGATATTTAAATATCTAATATCATGTAATGAATGACTAAAGGTTACGTACTTGGGAGAAAGACTCTTTTGTATATGTAAATTTATGTTAAGTTTTATATTATTGTTATTATTATTAGTATTATTCCGCTCACAGAAATGGTATCGTGAAGTACCGAGTTCAGGTTTCAAGTATCCGAGTTCGGGGACCTCACAATTATTCTATTGGAATATCTTGTCTGTGCATTTTACACCGGACCTGATTCCGTCTTTATTATTCTGTTGGAATATCCTGTCTGTGCATTTTACGCCGAACCTGATTCCGTTATTTATTATTCTGTTGGAATAACATTCTTGTGCGGTCTATCGCATGCTTGGTGATTTCTTTTGTTATTCCATTCCTTGTTATACTCAGTTTGTTAAAGTTTTGACTTCTATACTCCGTGAAATTAGTGGAATATCCTTGATATTTGCGCTTCTACCAGTATCTTTTCATGGAAATATTCTTCTGAGCATTATTGAATTTTACTCTACAAAGCAGTATCATGTTGACAATTTGGACATTATTAGTTCCTTTATAAATTAATTCTTGAACATGTTTTTATTGAATTCTTATATCATTGTCATCATCCTCATGTTTATATTTCTTTGGAAGTCATCTGTGGCCTGTAGTGCATAGATGGACTTGGTATGATTATGACCAGGGATTATTCGGTGTAATCATGACCGTAATGTTACAAATGATGTGGTAAAAGTCCTCATTGTCCCGTAGTGCATTGATGGACAGTTATTGGCATGATCATGACCATTAATGAATACACAAATATTCTTGGCCCGTAGTGCATGGATAATTATGGTCATGATACTAAAGAATATCCTTGGCCGTAGTGCAGGGGTGATTCGATGATGTGGATTACTTATTAAGCTGAGTCCCAGCAAAAAAATTGATGAAAAACCTTTTAAATCATAAAAGATAGTAGATTTTATTCTCTACTTGACTCTTTTAATGGATTGCTTGTTCCGCTGTAGTTAAACTTGATGTTTGTTATATTGTATCAGTTTAACACTGTTTAAGGCTAATGATAATTTTTTCTGCATTATCTTAGTCATAATATTTCTTACTGGGCTAGTTGAGTTCACCCTTTCTTTCACTGTTCTCTTCAGGAAATGAGAATATAGCTGGGACGACTCAGGGAACGGAGTGATGGTCCTAGATGGTTCATTAGTATTCCTCACTATTCTGTGAAATAGTGTGATAATAATTGTAATGAGGACTCTTTTTGAGTTTGTATACTCTCTAGTAGACAATATTTGTATTCAAACTCACAGTTTATGTTTTGTCGTATTGTACACGACAGTTATATTATTAAGTTGTATTTGAATTATGTACCATGTATCTGGCGACTCAAGAATAGGTGATGTATACCTATTTTGGGGGCGTCACAGTTGGTATCAAAGCTTAGGGATATGATCCCTGGCTAAGATGTGAGAATAGAACTAGGAGGGGAGAGACGGGGAATTTCTTCGCTAGTATCACCTACCTAAGTTTATTTGGTATTTAATTTGTCGGTCAGAATATAGGGATAATATGTTACATGTCAATTAACCTTTGTTTTGTGGCAGTATCTGAAAATGACATTCGAGAATGTTGAGAATAGCAATGGAGCACAGGAGACTGTTGATTCTCCACAGATCAATAATCAGGACAATGTGAAACAAGATGACGATAATCCTCCTGCAAACAACAACACTGATCAATTGACGAACACCGGTACGTTTAGGAACTTTTTAGAATTCATACAACATCCGGCGAAGGCGGCTCCTATTCATAATGCATGAAGAAACAATGGCAACCCACGGTTGGTCACCACTAAGCAATTCAAGGAGCTGGGACCATCGGAGTTTTTGGGAAAGCCAGAACCACTTAAGGCGGAGACGTGGTTAAAGCAGATCACCAAGATATTTGAAGTCTTGGGATGCTCGGAGGAGCAAAAGGTTCCCTTTGCCACCTTTATGTTGTGTGAAGAGGCAGATCACTGGTGGGAATCTGTAAAACGTACCCAGCCTGACGCACTCAAGATGTATTGGGAGAAGTTCCGAGAGCTGTTCAATGACAAGTACTTTCCTGAAAGCATTCATCACATGAAGGAGGTGGAATTTATCAAGTTGAAGCAAAACAACATGACCGTATCGCAGTACGAAGCCAAGTTTTTCCGAGTTGTCCCGATTTGCGTCTCACTTGGTTGATAATGAAGGGAGAATGACGCGGATGTTTTTAAGAGGTTTAAAACCTGAGATACGTCAATATCTTATCTCTCATAAACTTTGTTTGTATTTAGATGTTGTTAATAGGGCTCAGTTATTGGAGCGTGATAATAAGTCAACCAAACCAAAAGAGAGCAGCCGGTAAAATGATAATACCGGTGATAACAGTCATCAAAGCGGTGACAATAAGCATGGAGGGAATCAACATGCCAGAAATGGTAACCACTTCGGTTGTAATCATGGCCAAAAAAATAAGAATGGACATTTCAAGAATAGAAGGTTTAACAATGACGTAAAGACGTCGGCACCAGCACCCGTTTCAAAGAAAGAAGAACGACCACCGGTCGTATGCTTCAAATACGCAGGGGAGGGACACTTCAGTCCAAACTGCGTGATGCAGTCCAAAGCATGCTATAATTGTGGAAGAGAAGGTCACTTAGCCCGATTTTGTCGTTCACCGAAGACAAGTTCAGCTAGGATGGAGGCACCAAAGGATGTCCCAGACAAGCCAAAGCCAGTAGTTTAAGAGAGAGCATTTTTTTCATGACGAGGAACCTGAATAAAATTATCACGGGTATGTTAGTCATAAACTCTTGCGAAGTCTATACCATGTTAGATATTGGTTCTACTCACTCTTTTATTGCACCTAGTTGTGTTCAATGTTTGAAGTTAACTCTGGAGAAGTTAGACTTTGATATATCTGTTTAAACTCAGTTGGGAGAAACCTTCGTTACCTCCACTATTTATAAATCTTGTTCAAATCAACACTTTCACGTTACCTGTCAATCTTATCTCTTTGAAAATACTTGCCTTTGATGCGATTTTAGGAATCGATTAGTTAACTACTCATCATGCTTTTTATAAGGTTATTAGCTTTCATACTCTTAACCAACCTGTTATGTGAATTCAAAGTAACCAAACCACTATAGTCAATCATTGTCATATAAAGCCATAAATAAAGAGCCCCAATCCTTTCGTTGTTGACTTTCTTGTGTGGAATACACCAAAGCCAGACTTTCTGTAGGCAACGTCGTGAATGACGGTGGCAAGTTTATAGGTATCAATGTGACGTGCTATCCAAGTCTTGGATGAGAGTCACAGATTTGAATGATATTTCTATTGTTAATAAATTTCCTAACGTATTCTTGAAGACTTCTTAGCCTACCCCTAGAGCGTGAAATCGAATTTTGTATTGACCCCAGTACAAAACCCATTACTAAAACCCTCAAATATTTTCTTCACCCAAAATGAATGTGTAATGTGCCAAAGAGTTTGGCTCAAGCTGTTGAATATTATGATTGTACCATTCAATATCATTATGAAAAAAGCGAATGTGGTAGCTGACGCGTTGAGTAGAAGATCGTATGCGTTTATGAGTGTGATGTTGTTAACACAAAAATCCATTTCGTATAACTTAAAAATGATGAAGATAGAGTTAAAGACTCTAGTGACCCACGTGAAGATAATGAATATACGATTAGAATCGACTTTAATCGATAAAGTTAAAGCCACTCAAGCTACATACTCAGAGCTGATGAATGTGAAGAAGAAGGTTCAAGAGGGCGTTATTCTAGAAGCAAGAATTGACGAAGAGAGGGAATCTAAACCCTCGATTTAATTTGCCGATTTGAAATCCTCGATGAAGTAGGAACTGTGGCCTATAGACTCGTTTTACCGCCAAGTATGTCACGTGTTCATAACGTTTTTAACGTATCGATGTTACATAAATATGTGGACGACCCGCACCACATTATTAATTTAGAACCGGACGAGATAGCAGAAGATTTAACGTATGAGGAGATACGTGTTAACATCTTGGATAAAAAGAATCGTATTCAACACTCAAAGGTTATACCTCAACAATTAGAATCTGAAATGAAGTCAAGGTATCCTCACCTCTTCGGCATACCAGGTACGTACGTAAATTTCGAGGGCAAAATTTCATAAGGAGGGGAGATTGTGAGACCCCAGATTTTATGAATAAAGATTTAAATTTTCTCGAAATATATTTTTGAATATTATGGTGTGGATTTGATATAATGTTATAGTTGTGGGTAATATTTATAAATTTTGCAAAGTACACAAGTTGTTATATAATATTCGATTGGTCGGGGAATATTCGTTTTAACAGAGAATATTCGTATAACGGCACAATCATTGGTGGACCCCCCACAACGGAATTATTGTCGGATTGAGAAAACGACAAAAATACTTTATGAAAATAACGGCGGAAGTTTTACCGTTAACTGTTGAAACACCCGATGTTAAAAGTACAGTAATACGCTTGGTTGCATAGTAGCACACGGTATTGATTATTGATGCTTACGTGAGAAGTCACTCAGTTATACTCAATTATTGCTACAGTAATTGCTGCATCATATCTCTCATATTATTAATTCAATTATTGTCACAGTATCTTTTGCATAATATTTTATATTATTAAATCAATAATTGAGACGAAAAAAGTTATTCATATTATTATTTGAAATATTGACAAAGTCTAGAATTTCTGTCAAGGAGAGGTTTGGTCACCTAATTGCGCGCCAATAAGGAGAAATCCTTATCGGAAAGCCTCCTCTTTTCTAGGAACGACCTGGTTGTTAAATATTGTGAGTTATAATATTAATGATGAATAAGTTGTGTTGATTAAAAATGAATTTTGATAATTCCATTGTGTTGGGATTATTAGTGTTAGTAGAAATCAACATCTATTCCGATGATAATTGATGTCTAGGGGTTATATTGATAAATCGGGTAATTTATTGGATAAATGATCAATTAATTGCTACTAATTCACATACTTATATAACTAGTTATTCACATGTTTGTACTATTGAATCACATTATTTACTATTAGGGGAGTTGGTGCAAGATTGATAATACTTGCATGACTAAGTTAAAAATGGAGGTATAGATGGAGGCACTATACTTTAATTCGTATTTTTCACCTGATTATACTATTGATTCACATGATTGAACTATTGATTCACATTATTTACTATTAGGGGAGGTGGTGCAAGTTTGATAATACTTGCAGGACTAAATTAAAAATAAAAGAAAAGTTGGAGGTATTGTACTGTAATTTTTCGAGCCCCAAAACGTGCAATTATCGAAACTATATTTTCCTATAAATAGAAGCTCATTCTTCCTTCATTTCTCACCAATTCACAAAAGCTTTAGAGCGATTATTATAGAGAGAAATTATAGAAAGAAAGAAGAAGAGAAGTCTGCTACCTCACTATTTTAGTATCCAGTTTTTCCAAGGTATGGAGTATTATTTCTTTCTTATCCACGAAGAGAACTTCTGTTATCTCATTCTTTATTATTCTATTGGAATAACCTGTATACGCGGGCTACCCTATACTTGGTGAAATTCTTCTATTATTCCATTCTTTATCATTCTGTTGGAACATCCTGTCTGTGCGTTTACGCTGGACCTGGTTCCATTATTTATCCTTCTGCTGGAACATCCTGTCTGTGCATTCTACACTGGACCTGGTTCTGTCTTTATTATTCTGTTGGAATATCCTGTCTGTGCGTTTTACGCCAGACCTGATTCCGTCTTTATTTTTCTGTTGGAATATCATGTTTGTGCATCTTACGCTGGACCTGATTCCGTTATTTATTATTCTGTTGGAATAACCTGCTTGTGCAGTATATCGCATGCCTGGTGATTTCTTTTGTTATTCCATTCCTTGTTATACTCAGTTGGTTAAAGTTTTGACTTCTATACTCCATGAAATTAGTGGAATGTCCTTGATATTTGCACTTCATCCAGTATCTTTTCATGGAAATATTCTTCTGAGCATTATTGAATTTTACTCTGCAAAGCAGTATCATGTTAACAATTTAGACATTATTAGTTCCTGTATAAATTAATTCTTGAACTTGTTTTATTGAATTCTTATATCATTGTCATCATCCTCATGTTTATATTTTTTTTGAAATTCATATGTGGCCTGTAGTGCATAGATGGACTTGGTATGATTATGACCAAGGATTATTCGGTGTAATCATGACCAAAATGTTACAAATGATGTGGTAAAAGTCCTCATTAGCCCGTAGTGCATTGATGGACAATTGTTGGCATGATCATGACCATTAATGAGTACACAAATATTCTTGGTCCGTAGTGCATGGATAATTGTGGTCGTGATACTAAAGAATATCCTTGGCCGTAGTGCAGGGGTGTTTCGATGATGTGGATTATTTATTAAGCTGAGTCCCAGCGATAAAAGTGATGAAAAACCTTTTAAATCATAAAAGATAGTAGATTTTATTCTCTACTTGACTCTTTTAATGGATTGTTTGTTCCGTTGTAGTTAAACTTGATGTTTGTTATATTATATCAGTTTAACACTGTTTAAGGCTAATGATAATTTATTTTGCATTATCTTAGTCATAATATTTCTTACTGGGCTAGTTGAGTTCACCCTTTCTTTCACTGTTGTCTTTAGGAAATGAGAATATAGCTGGGACGAGTTGGGGAACGGAGTGATGGTCCTAGATGGTGCATTAGTAGTTCTCACTATTCTGTGAAATAGTATGATAATAATTGTAATGAGGACTCTTTTTGAGTTTGTATACTCTCTAGTAGACAATATTTGTATTCAAACTCACAGTTTATGTTTTGTCGTATTGTACACTACAGTTATATTATTAAGTTGTATTTGAATTCTGTACCATGTATCTGGCGACTCTCGAATAGGTGATGTATACCTGTTTTGGGGGTGTCACAGTTGGTATTAAAGCTTAGGGATATGATCCCTGGCTAAGATGTGAGAATAGAACTAGGAGGGGAGAGACGAGGAATTCCTTCGCAAATATGACCTACCTAAGTTTATTTGGTATTTAATTTGTCGATCAGAATATAGGGATAATATGTTACATGTCAATTAACCTTTGTTTTATGGCAGTATCTGAAAATGACATCCGAGAATGTTGAGAATAGCAATGGAGCACAGGAGACTGTTGATTCTCCACAGATCAATAATCAGGACAATGTGCAACAGGATGGCGATAATCCTCCTGTAAACAACAACACAGATCAATTGACGAACGACGGTACGTTTAGGAGCTTTTTAGAATTCATGCAACATCAGGCGAAGGCGGCTCCTGTTCATAATTCATGAGGAAACAATGGCAACCCACGGTTGGTCACCGTTAAGCAATTCAAGGAGCTGGGACCACCGGAGTTTTTGGAAAAGCCAGAACCACTTAAGGCAGATACGTGGTTAAAGCAGATCATCAAGATATTTGATGTCTTGGGATGCTCCGAGGAGCAAAAGGTTCCCTTTGCCACATTTATGTTGCATGAAGAGGCAGATCACTGGTGGGAATCTGTAAAATGTACCTAGCCTGACGCACTCAAAATGTCTTGGGAGAAGTTCCAAGAGCTGTTCAATGACAAGTACTTTCCCGAAAGCATTCGTCACATGAAGGAGGTGGAATTTATCAAGTTGGAGCAAAACAACATGACCGTGTCGCAGTACGAAACCAAGTTTATCGAGTTGTCCCGATTTGCGTCCCACTTAGTTGATAATGAAGGGAGAATGACGCGGATGTTTTTAAGAGGTTTGAAACCTGAGATACGTCAATATCTTATCTCTCATAAACTGTGTTTGTATTCAGATGTTGTTAATAGGGCTCAGTTATTGGAGCGCGATAATGAGTCAACCAAATGAAAAGAGAGCAGCCAGCAAAATGATAATACCAGTGATAACAGCCATCAAAGCGGTGACAATAAGCATGGAGGGAATCAATATGTCAGAAATGGTAACCACTTCGGTGGTAATCATGGCCAAAACAATAAGAATGGACATTTCAAGAAGAGAAGGTTCAACAATAACGTAAAGACGTCGGCACCAGCACCCGTTTCAAAGGAAGAAGAACGACCACCGGTCGTATACTTCAAATGCGGAGGGGAGGGACACATCAGTCCAAACTGCGTGATGCCATCCAAAGCATGCTATAATTGTGGAAGAGAAGGTCACTTAGCCCGATTTTGTCGTTCACTGAAGACAAGTTCAGCTAAGATGGAGGCACCAAAGGATGTCCCAGACAAGCCAAAGCCAATAGTTTAAGAGAGCATTTTTTTCGTGATGAGGAACCTGAATAAAATTATCATGGGTATGTTAGTCATAAACTCTTGCGAAGTCTATACCGTGTTAGATACCAGTTCTACTCACTCTTTTATTGCACCTAGTTGTGTTCAACGTTTGAAGTTAACTCCGGAGAAGTTAGACTTTGATATATCTGTTTAAACTCAGTTGGGAGAAACCTTCGTTACCTCCACTATTTATAAATCTTGTTCAAATCAACACTTTCACGTTACCTGTCAATCTTATCTCTTTGAAAATACTTGCCTTTGATGCGATTTTAGGAATCGATTGGTTAACTACTCATCATGCTTTTCGTAAGGTTGTTAGCTTTCATACTCTTAACCAACCAGTTATGTGAATTCAAAGTAACCAAACCACTAAAGTCAATCATTGTCATATCAAGCCATAAATAAAGAGCCCCGATCCTTTCGTTATTGACTTTTTTGTGTGGAATGCACCAAAGCCAGACTTTCTATAGGCAACATTGTGAATGACGGTGGCAAGTTGATAGGTATCAATGTGACGTGTTATCCAAGTCTTGGATGAGAGACACAGATTTGAATGATATTTCTATTGTTAATAAATTTCCTAACGTATTCTTGAAGACTTTTTAACCTACCCCTAGAGCGTGAAATCGAATTTTGTATTGGCCCCAGTACAAAACCCATTTCTAAAATCCTCAAATATTTTCTTCACCCAAAATGAACGTGTAATGTGCCAAAGAGTTTGGCTCAAGCTGTTGAAGATTACGATTGTACCATTCAATACCGTTATGGAAAAGCAAACGTGGTAGCTGACGCGTTGAGTAGAAGATCGTATGCGTTTACGAGTGCGATGTTGTTAACAAAAAAATCCATTTCGTATAACTTAAAAATGATGAAGATAGAGTTAAAGACTCTAGTGACCCACGTGAAGATAACGAATATACGATTAGAATCGACTTTAATCGATAAAGTTAAAGCCGCTCAAGCTACATACTCAGAGCTGATGAATGTGAAGAAGAAGGTTCAAGAGGGCGTTATTCTAGAAGCAAGAATCGACGAAGAGAGGGAATCTAAACCCTCGATTTAATTGGCCCTTTTGAAATCCTCAATGAAGTAGGAACTGTGGCCTATAGACTCGTTTTACCGCCAAGTATGTCGCGTGTTCATAACTTTTTTAACGTATCGATGTTACGTAAATATGTGGACGACCCGAACCACATTATTAATTTAGAACCGGACGAGATAGCAGAAGATTTAACGTATGAGGAGATACGTGTTAACATCTTGGATAAGAAGGATCGTATTCAACACTCAAAGATTATACCTCAAGAATTAGAATCTGAAATGAAGTCAAGGTATCCTCACCTCTTCGGCATACCAGGTACGTACGTAAATTTTGAGGACGAAATTTCTAAGGAGGGGAGATTGTGAGACCCCAGATTTTATGAATAAAGATTTAAATTTTATCGAAATATATTTTTTAATATTATGGTGTGGATTTGATATAATGTTATAGTTGTGGGTAATATTTACAAATTTTGCAAAGTACGAAAGTTGTTATATAATATTCGATTGGTCGGGGAATATTCGTTTTAACAGGGAATATTCGTACAACAGCATAATCATTGGTGGACCCCCACAACGGAATTATTGTCGGATTGAGAAAATGACAAAAATACTTTATGAAAATAACGGCGGAAGTTTTACCGTTAACTGTTGAAACATCCGGTGTTAAAATTACAGTAATACGCGTGGTTGCATAGTAGCACACGGTATTGATTATTGATGCTTACGTGAGAAGTCACTCAGTTATGCTCAATTATTGCTACAGTAATTGTTGCATCATATCTCTCATATTATTGATTCAATTATTGTCACAGTATCTTTTGCATAATATTTTATATTATTAAATCAATAATTCAGACGACAAAGTTTTTCATATTATTATTTGCAATATTGACAATGTCTAGAATTTCTGTCAAGGAGAGGTTTGGTCACCTAATTGCGCGCCAATAAGGAGAAATCCTTATCGGAAAGCCTCCTCTTTTCTAGGAACGACCTGGTTGTTAAATATTGTGAGTTATAATATTAATGATGAATAAGTTGTGTTGATTAAAAATGAATTTTGATAGTTCTATTGTGTTGGGATTATTAGTGTTAGTGGAAATCGACATCTATTCCGATGATAATTGATTTCTAGGGGTTATATTGATAAATCGGGTAATTTATCGGATAAATGAGTAATTAATTGCTACTAATTCACATACTTATATAACTATTTGTTCAAATGTGTGTACTATTGAATCACATTATTTATTATTAGGGGAGTTGGTGCAAGACTGATAATACTTGCATGACTAAGTTAAAAATGGAGGTATAGATGGAGGTACTATACTGTAATTCGTATTTTTCACATGATTATACTATTGATTCACATGATTGAACTATTGATTCACATTATTTATTATTAGGGGAGGTGGTGCAAGTTTGATAATACTTGCAGGACTAAATTAAAAATGAAAGAAAAGTTGGAGGTATTGTATTATAATTTTTCGAGCCTCAAAACGTGCAATTATGGAAACTATATTTTCCTATAAATAGAAGCTCATTCTTCCTTCATTTCTCACCAATTCACAAAAGCTTTAGAGCTATTATTATAGAGAGAAATTATAGAGAGAAAGAAGAAGAGAAGTCTGCTACCTCACTATTCTAGTATCCAGTTTTTCCAAGGTAGGGAGTATTATTTCTTTCTTGTCCATGAATGGAACTTCTGTTATTCCATTCTTTATTATTCTATTGGAATAACCTGTATACGCGGGGTACCCTATACTTAGTGAAATTCTTCTATTATTTCATTCTTTATCATTCTGTTGGAACATCATGTCTGTTCGTTTACGCCGGACCTGGTTCCATTATTTATCATTTTGCTGGAACATCCTGTCTGTGCGTTCTACGCCGGACCTGGTTCCGTCTTTATTATTATGTTGGAATATCCTGTCTGTGCGTTTTACGTCGGACCTGATTCCGTTATTTATTATTCTGTTTGAATAACCTGCCTGTGCGATCTATCGCATGCCTGGTGATTTCTTTTGTTATTCCATTCCTTGTTATACTCAGTTGGTTAAAGTTTTGACTTCTATACTCCATGAAATTAGTGGAATATCCTTGATATTTGCGTTTCATCCAGTATCTATTCATGGAAATATTCTTCTGAGCATTCTTCAATTTTACTCTACAAAGCAGTATCATGTTGACAATTTGGACATTATTAGTTCCTGTATAAATTAATTCTTGAACTTGTTTTATTGAATTCTTATATCATTGTCATCATCCTCATGTTTATATTTTTTTGAAAGTCATATGTGGCCTGTAGTGCATACATGGACTTGGTATGATTATGACCAGGGATTATTCGGTGTATTCATAACCGTAATGATACAAATGATGTGGTAAAAGTCCTCATTGGCCCGTAGTGCATTGATGGACAGTTTTTGGCATGATCATGATCATTAATGAATACACAAATATTCTTGGCCCATAGTGCATGGATAATTGTAGTCGTGATACTAAAGAATATCCTTGGTCGTAGTGCAGGGGTGATTCAATGATGTGGATTATTTATTAAGATGAGTCCCAACGATAAAAGTGATGAAAAACCTTTTAAATCATAAAATATAGTAGATTTTATTCTCTACTTGACTCTTTTAATGGATTGCTTGTTCCACTATAGTTAAACTTGATGTTTGTTATATTGTATCAGTTTAACACAGTTTAACACAATTTAAGGCTAATGATAATTTATTCTGCATTATCTTAGTCATAATATTTCTTACTGGGCTAGTTGAGCTCACCCTTTCTTTCACTGTTCTCTTCAGGAAATGAGAATATAGCTGGGATGACTCGGGGAACGGAGTGATAGTCCTAGATGGTTCATTAGTAGTCCTCACTATTCTGTGAAATAGTGTGATAATAATTATAATGAGGACTCTTTTTGAGTTTGTATACTCTCTAGTAGACAATATTTGTATTCAAACTCACAGTTTATGTTTTGTCGTATTGTACACGACAGTTGTATTATTAAGTTGTATTTGAATTTTGTACCATGTATCTGGCGACTCAAGAATAGGTGATGTATACCTGTTTTGGGGCCGTCACACTGTAGTACAAATATGAATGATTACCTGATGAATATCTTTGGCCCATAGTGCAAAGATGGACAGGTGTTGAGATGAATATGACTAACTGGTGATACGAATGAATATCTTTGGCCTGTAGTGCAAAGATGAATATTTGATTTAAGATGTATATTGATTGATGCCACAGAGATAAATCCATGTTTTGATCATATTGTTTTTATTATCATATATAACATTTTTATAATCCTTGTGATGAAATTTCTCTTTGACTTGAGTGTAAAGATGGATAGATTATTGGTATAATTGTGACTATGGGTTCTCTTTGGCCAGTAGTGCAAAGATAAATTGTTGACTGGTATGATCATGACCATTGAATTTATAATTGAATATCTTTAGCTTAAGTGCAAAGGTGAATTGATCAACATGGTTATAATTATTGTTTATATAAATTCTGAAATGATTATATATTTCTTTGAGATATTAATATCTTTGGCCCGTAGTGCAAAGATGACCAGTTGTTGAATATCTTTGGCCTGTAGTGCAAAGATAAACTATTGATGAATATCTTTTGCCCGTAGTGCAAAGATGAATTTATTAGTATGATTATGAACATGAACTATGATTTGGTATAACCATGATCTTTGATGTTTCAGGTAAAGATAGGTGATGAAAATTATCTTCGTCCTGGGTGCGAAGAGGAATTTAGAACCATAATTATGATTATGATTTATTCAAATGATTATGGACAGGAACTGTTGACTGATGTTACAGGGATAAAACATTGTTGGTGGACTTTTAACATGAAGAAGATAATAGACTTTATGGTCTATTTAACTCTTCTAATGGATTGCTCGTTCCGCTGCAACTATGGTTGAAAAGCTATTAATAATTAATAATTTAATTCTCTGATTTATTATTGACGAATGCTATTAATAATTTAATTATCTTTAGTCATGATATTCTTTATTGGGCTATTTGTGCTCACCCTTTTGCTTCACAATTCCTTTCAGGTAATAAGAGTGTAGTTGGGTCGAGTGGGGGTAACAGGGGAATAGAACAGTGGTTTATAGCTGTTGAGGTTTCCCTTAAAACAGTATGAAACTAATTTTATTGAGAATTTTAGATAAGTGTGTCATATTTTATACGTCATTTAACCGTTGATTTTGGTGAACCGAATAGGGTTAAGTGAACCTAACTTTGGAATGGTGTTTTGCCACTATCATACAAGATGTTTAATGACATACAATTTCGTGTTATCATAAGACAGGGTTGTTCACATCCACTTGCTGAGTATATCTACGAGCACTACCTATATAATCTTGGAGTTTGGTTGAAATATAATTCTCAATTGGAGACAATGGAGATAATTATATGTCAAGAGAAGACTCACCATTGGAAAGAACATGATAGTAATCTTCTAGTTTTTCTTTGGGGTCTATTGGGCCAACCAAGGATAATTCTCGAGTCATATGATATCTATTATAATTTAGATGCCTGGCCTCTCATATACGAAGGTTTCCTTAAGCATTTTCCAAAGATTTTAATTTATAAAACAGTTATTGATTGTACCTTTATGTAAGGTATCAATGTGATGTGATATCCAAGTAAAGGGATGAGAGTCACAGTTGGTATCTATTTGTATTAAAACTCAGAGCATATGTGTTGTCGTATTTTGCACGACAATTGTGATAATAAAGTTTGTAGTTATTTTTTGTACCATGTATTTGGCAATGCAGAATGGGTTGGGTGGATTGGACCTATTTTGGGGGCGTTACATGGGTAATATTGAATTCGTTGTTTGAGTGAAGTTTTGGCCTAATTTAGCTTTTTATGTGTTCTTCGCGAACTCTGTCTTTGTCTCACTACGTCGTGGCGCCGCGGCACCACAGTCCTGTTCTGTGAAGAAACAGGGCGCTACAACGCCCTCCGCAACGCATGTTCAGAGAGTAAACAGAGCGCTGCAGCGTCAGACCTAAGTTGTTGAGCCTGTTGTAGGCTTAATTGGTGCGTGGCAACGCCTGGTCGCACCGCAACACCGGTTTCCAGTTCATTTTGGGGCGCTACAGCGCCACTTAGCAGAACTACCCAGAAAAATTTATTTAATTCTGCAAGTCCAGAAGATGTGATTTAAACCCAATCTAATGAACATGAAAATGTATTAAACATATAATGTGATGTTAAAACAGATTCTTAACATGTCAATGTTGTTCTTACGTGTTTAATTGATATGTCGAACTCGTAGTTACTCGTCGTTCATTAAGTCTAATAGTGTGTAAAAACTAATGTTGTGATTTGATTAATATAATTATAATCAGTATTTAGACAAAAGAGGATGTACTTATGATGTCGGTTATGTTATAATTAATTGGTATTATGAATGTAAATGGTATATAGGATTAAATTAAGGAACGTGAATAGTAATCATGTAATCTACGCTTGAGACAAGTTTCTGAACCTTACTCTTATGTTGAGCATGTTTTCTAACCCTAACCTTTATTTGAGCAATTTTCCAAACTCTAATCTTTAATTGAGCAAATTCTTATTCTATATTATGATTGAACAAGTTTCTATTTCTAAACTTTCGTTAAATAAGTTCTTAAACTTTATTATTGTTGAGCAAGCTTCATATTCTTATTTCGAATTGCTCAGAGCTTAATCATTCAAGTTCATGATTTCAAATGAAATGTTCTAACTCTTTTGAAATATTACTCTTGTTATATAATGTTCATTCAATTATATATAGTTGAGATTCAATCTTTATTTTGAATATTGATTTCATTATTGCATTGAAATCCTGAATAGATAGTGATTTCTTATTGATTCAACTAATCCTTAGTTGATGATTATTGAACTCTAAATTACCCTTGAGATCAATCCAACCCAAACTTCTTTTGGTGTGGACTCTAATGTCAAAGCTGAGATGAACAACCCTGTTACGAGGGATTATATTACGCGATAGCATTAAGATGTTGTGCACATGCATGGTACTAAGGGCTGATCCCCCTAGGTACAAGAAGTAAGGTCCATATAGTCTTACGACTGTTAAAGGTTTAAAGTAGAAATACTTGAACGCCTGAGACATAGTTCATGGTCTAGTAACCCTCAGATGTACTTTTGATTCATGTTCTCATCTTGATTCAAAAGCTAAGTTTTCTTTTGTTCAGTATCCATTATGTAACACCCCCTTCCCGAAAAGGAAAGGGAGGTCACGTGCAAAGCACAACGAACCTCAAAATTTGTAAACAAAGCACTAATAACTTCAAAGTATTAAAATTATATCCATCAATGAAGTACTAAATACAATTCTCCAAACATAGTCAAAATAACCAAAATCAAAATCGAAACAACCTAGATGGTCAAAGACGACTCTCTCATCACACTAGCCTTGAATTACCCCTGTAAATCTGCTGGAAGAAAAATACAGCATGAGCTAATTGCCTAGTACGGATACAAATATACAAATGATATATGAAAATAACTGAGACAAAATACTGAACCAAGCCTCAAGTGTAAATACTGACGAAAACATAATCTCTAAATATCTGAATGAAATATATCTGAATCAACAGAATTGATGAAACCAATAGAAGAATAAAGAAATAATGAACTGAAGTAACTAACTCAATAAATTGAACTGAACAGAAACAAACAAAACTAATACAATGAAATAATAGGCTGAATTAAATGGTTGAGTTTTATTTCATACCGAGTGAGCTCGGAAATATACATTGCCACACAGGCAAGTCAAAATAATGCCACACTGGCAAGTCAAAATAATACCACACAGGCAAGTCAAATGATGCCACATAGGCATATCACACATTGGACCGCGAATCCAAATGTATGCAAATCAGATAGGTGTGTTTGGCACAACATCACAAATCCGCAGAACAGAAAACTAGGGTTAACCCATACGCCTCCCACAACAAAACACCAAATGGCCCACTTCCTCCGGAGCCCAAAATGGAGACGTCGTGGACTAATCACACCGCCACGGAGAGTGTCATGCCTCTCGTGCCAAGACGACATGTCTGTGGTACCCCCATAGGTGGTTATAGCTCACGTATACTCTACGGTATATTCTAACAAAATACCATGTTACAACACATGTGACATAATACCAACAAAAAGGGTTCTATATGTACATGTTGAACCAAATCAAATTCTAGTCACAAGGTTTCAAAAAGAAGGTAGCAACATGTACCGCTCTACAATTATCAAAATAAATATTATACATGATAACTTGATTCAAAGAGTACAAGTACGAATCCAATGTGTCAACTCCAAAATAAAACAAATATATCAATTTCACAAGAAACAATTATATGAAATAATAACAGAAATTCGAAACGAGGAACAAAACGAACAATTCAAATTTAACAAAAGTGTCGCTGAAAGAGTACGGAATCCGTACATGAATATAATATCGAAATAATTCACCGAACCTAAATATCACATCACTAGGCCTCTTCAATTTGATCTATATAATCACCAAATTAATACAATACTTTAAATTGTATTACTAACTTACAAAGTTTATATTTTTATAAATTCAATCACTTTAATATAAAGGAAGATTTCACTTTAGTTGAACTATTTTTATGGAAATGAGTCTGACTCTTACACGAGAGAGAGAAAAAATCATGCGAAACTCGTAAAAAGTGCACAACCCCCCATAAAAGTTATGATGCATATTTTGTCAATTAGCAAATTAGTGGTAACAATTTCAACAAAACAAATTAATAGCGGATTTTATTTTTTTGAAGCAACATTTTTGTCCATCAACATAACTGGTTTGTTTTCTTTTTAATATTAGTACAAATATATACAACCTATAAATATATATATATATATATATATATATATATATATATATATATATATATATATATATATTAATATACAATATAACTTAGTGTTATGAACCTTACATGCTACTAACCTGATAATAAAAAAATAATAATCTTTATTTATCAGTCATCATTCACGCCATGATAGTATATATATATTTTTAAATTACCGAAACTATTTAGTTTATAACATTTGGCTAAAACAAAATATCGATTTCACCGAAATAAATTATTGGCCAATTACTTAAACTTCTTGACCATGATGCCTTCAACAAAACCAATTTTCAAAAAAAATTAATTAATTAATTAAACTTCCATTTTAAACTTTCAGAATATTACTAATTACCCTAATCATTAGCATATATATATACCCAGGTAGTATACAAAATAATATGAATCATATTCTATTACTAGACTGAACTCCCACTTCCACTTCCGATCATATATCTATAAATATATATAATACTGCAATAGTAAGACATATCTCTACATATGTATTCTAAACTCTAAAATATGAAACTAATATGATAAGACCCAATAAGTAATGATATACATAAAAGCCAAAATAAAAGAATTGCACCTCTTTTGTTTCTTCAGCAAGCTCACGATCACAACTCCCTCCTTCTCGTTTAAGCGGCCGCCTTTTTTTTTTCTTTCCACCAATTCGTAACAAAATATATGCGAGTAAGATTAGGTTTAGTTATTAATTTATTAAATATTAACTCTCATAATTTAAATAGGATTTATTATTACCCACAAATATAAATTAAACCCAATAAATTTTAAAGCCCAAATTGTACTAAATTAATTTACCCATCACTTATTAATATTTATTAGCCCACACAAATTAAATAACTAGTTTGACCCAAATAAATGACAAAGTCCTAACAATATGTTTTAAGAATATAAATTTAATATTATTTTTTTTCGGGATATTACACATTATTTATTCACATGTTATTATTACTATTGTTAAACTTGTGGGTAATTGTTGCTCACTCTTGCTTAATAACATTGCAGCTAAGGTCGAAAGAGTTGATGAGTCATCCACAAGTAAGGGCAAAGGCAAAGCAAGCAAGTGATGAAGACTTGTTTATTATTATTTGAGAATGATATTGTTAAGACTTATGATATTATGTTTAAGACTTATTTGTTTATAATATTTTCGCATATGATGTATTAAGGTTAGATTACATGGGATTGAATTGTTTAAGCTATGTAACCCTTTATCGGGAGGATTTCTATTTCAGTTTTATTGTTATCTTTATTATGGGTAGTTAAATGCTATTTATTTTGGTAAGTGAACACCGAATTTGTGAGAAATTCAAGTACTCGAATTTGGGGTGTCACAGTTCAACTGCGTCCAAGTTAGTATAAGAAGAACTTGAGATACTGGGGATTTGTGTGGATCTAGGCATGGGATTTTTTTCTTTGTTTTTACCATTAGTGACCACTTCTATATTAGTATGTTGGCAGTCAAATAGCATGACCGTTGTGGTCTAGTAAGAAGATCGATCTGTTTTTTTCTTTTTTCTCTTGATTTCAGTTTTTAATTACTTTTGGATATAAACCTGTGACATGGTTGCATTAGAATCTTATTTATGGTCAATGGGTGCTGCAAGTATTTCCTGCCGTCTTTCTTGTTATCTAATTTATAATTTCATTATGATTTATCCTTATTTCTCATCTTGTATTTGATCCCATGAGAGCAGGAAACAAAACCTTTGTCGAGACTCCAACTCTGGTTGGAGTCCATCTCTGCTCAGCCTGCATCAGCTGCAGAGCTACTTGCTCACTTGATTAGAGTTGAGAAGTTGAATGACAACATCTCTTATTATGTCTCCTCTGTAGGAGAATTGAACGATCCATCCCACATCAATTCATCACCATGCAGCGCACACCTGTGTAGACAAGCCCAATAAGTATGTTGGACCACCTCCTTACTTAAAAGGTTAACCTATTAGGTTGAGGCTCTACCATACTTATTAACCCATCTACACTCTTGAATTTATCCGATGTGGGATTCATGTGAAATATCCCAACAATCTCCACCTTTCACTTGAATACCCATCACAAGTATCATACCAGAGTATTCTCTCTTTCTTCAAGAGCTCTCTGCTCGACTCTAATACTACTCCCAGCAGTTTTTCCTAGAGCCATCCGAGCCCTGCTCCACCCGATTCAAATACTTAACATTTGAGTCCTTCAAGAGCTTTGCTTGACTCTAATATTACTCCACCACGTCCTGGGTGTCTCAGCAACTTCCCTAGAGCCTTCCTAAGCCCGCTCCACCCGACTCAAATCATCCCGTGCTCCACCTGATTCAACTCTATTTACTCCACCCATGAGGCCTGCAAATTGTACCTTCGCGCACTCCCCTCGCACCTTGAAGTTGATACTTGGACTCCCACGAGGCCTGCGAATTTTATCCTTGCACTTCCCTCGCACCTTGGAGTTGTTACTTAGGCCCATCGAACCATGGGCTTTGATACCATTTGTAGGGGAATTGAACGATTCATCCCACATCAATTCATCACCATGCAGCGCACACCTGTGTAGACAAGTCCAATAAGTATGTTGGACCACCTCCTTACTTAAAAGGTTAACCTATTAGGTTGAGGCTCTACCATACTTATTAACCCATCTACACTCTTGAATTTATCCGATGTGAGATTCGTGTGAAATATCCCAACATCCTCCACCCATTTCAAGGCCAAGGTGACACTGAAGGTGGGCGAGTGCACTAAAGACGCTTTGTCACTTAGTTTGGGGGAGTCAGTCTACTTGTATGTGGGTTTATTGGGGCAAAATGCCCATAGGAGACTTGAGGAAGAAAGTGGCTTGCTGTTGGCACGGATTGACCTGTGTCTAGTATTTTGTGATGATAATTTCTATAATATGGATTATTATGCTCGAAACTGTGCAATTCTTTGTTGATTTGATAATGGTCTCTTTTTTGTGTGATAATTGCTGCTTCAAGTTTTTGGTTGATCAGAGTGCTGTAGTGATGGGGCCAAATAGTCTAATAACTGCCATTAATCTCCCTCCCTTGCTATATCGAGGGTATCCTGTCAACTCTTTTGAATATGAATTTGGTGATCCTCTTCTGATAATAAGGATTTCTAGTCCTTTCAGTTTAGATTCTGCCCAAGTTGTGTTTTTATAGCCCATTTGTATTAACCTACATGGGGAGGCTTGTTGGAAACATGACATGGTTATTGGTGAAAATATTTTACATGAAGTCATTACAGGCATGGGCAGGGCGACGTAAAGGAATACTCCATATCATAAAAAATTGTGCCTTTTTAAGGTGCAATCCATTATTTGTCTAAGTTGTTGTCGTATAAATGGTTTAAACTCAGATTCCAGTTGTAGTACTATAAAATGATCTTCAAATTAATGTTTATTATAAGAAGAAGTTTGATAAGATATTGGCTTTTTTCTTGGAAATGTCTTTCTATATTCAGTGGACTTGTATCTATTTTTGCAAGCCTGTTGATGTGCAGTAGAGTTTTTTATGGGTAGTTTTAGAGAATGTTTACACAGTTGCTACGGCTAGAGACTGACTAGTTATGATGATGATTCTTCAGATAGTAGTAGGAGAAAGTGTGTTAGAAGAAGATATTATCAGTTTTTGGAGGTCTATATGAAATCTTTGGGTTTGTTTCTCAACTGTTTTTACCTTCATGTTTAATTTTGTTTTCATGTTTATGTTTTGACCGGGTGAAAATATAAATCTTTGGTAACTAAATGTAAATACTAGGTTTTATCATATTTTATATAAATATCAAGTTTTAATTTTTGTTGTTAGAGATTTCATCTTTGGATCTCATCATAGTTAGAAGAATGGTTCATGTGTGTTTTTGATATTTTAAAATAGTTTTTTCGGGAAGATGGTGAGTCCTAAGAAGATAATGTGAAAATATCAAAAACTCACGTGGAAACAAATTTTTGGTGTTTTCACTTTTTTCCTATCAAAAGAAGTTTTGCTTCCACTTTTTTGAAAGCAACAATAGTTTAACAAACAACGTTTTTACTATGAATATTAAAAAAATACTCCCTACATTTCTAAATAATTGACGTTTTAGCGTTTAAAATTTTTCAATATATTTAACTGACGTTAACAAATTTTTAAGATGTATATATTAATTACATTTTTTCCTATATTGCATGTCTTTTCTATCTCATTTATCTAGGCAACTTTATACATATTTTCTTAATAAATATAAACATAATTGTGGTAATATATATCAATCTTAATGACATAATTGAAGCAGTAAATGACTTCCTTAATAAGTGTGAAATCCTCTAAAAAGTAAACTCGAATGGAAATAGAAAAAATTGAAAGTAAAAGTAATTACCAAATAAAGCCTTGATTAATAATTTGCATTTGTAAAATATTTCGTGAACTTGTGCCATTATCTAAATCTTTTGAATATTAACTTTTCTGTTTCATTAAATTTTTGCCCTTACATAAAAGAATTGGGATCAAGCTGCCGGAAGAATAATACACCACACTGCTCATGATACTTGTATTACTGTTTCAAATAAATAAAAGCTATGCTTTTATTACGTCACGAGTCTATTACATATTTTTAATTTTATGCACATATAATTCTATAACAAGTTTTCAACCGATTGCAACCTATGTGCATATACATAAATTAAGAATGATCCTATTTTAATTTATTTATTTTCTCTTATCACATACACTCACGTTGCAATCCAACGTCGTTAAATATTTATCGACATAAATATCATTTTTTTTATAATTCTAAACGAAAAAAAAACTAAAAATACTAAGACAACTTGCTTATGACATTTATTTACCCTCTAAAATATTTTGAAATTAAGCCCTTACATATTTATCTTTTTGCACGTGATTACGCAGCACAAGTAATGGAAAGTTTCGATGGAATATTAAAGCTATCCATATTGTAAAAAAAATTTAATTAATTAATTCTGTTTGTACAAACTATAAGCAAACAATATTATCTTATATATTAAATGATAAAAAAATTTTAATAATTCTTATAAATAATTAAAAAAAATTATAAATGATATATGACCTATATATTACTTTTTCTCTTGTACAAAATTATTCGTACACAATTTATACACATAAAATTCACTATTATACTAAGACTTGAGTCATTCGGTAAAGAAAACCTATTGTATAAAAGATTCTTCATATATATATATAGGATTCCATCCACAGCAACCTGTTGTTAGGGAGCAACCCCTTTGGCCCAGCCCCCAGCCGCTACAACCTGTACCGGCTTAAACAAATTTTTATTTTTTTTTATAAGCCGCTACAGGTTGTAGCGGCTGGGCCAAAAGGGGTTTCTCCCAACAACCGGTTGTTATATATATATCTATATATATATATATATATATATATCTATATATATATATATATATATATATATATATATATAGAAAAAGTGAAAGAAGAATCAGAAAGGTGCAGAAACTATATCCCTCAAATCTGAAATATGTACAGAATTGGGTGTGCATTCAATCTCTTCTGGTGTCACCTCCTCTTCCTCTTCATCTTCACAATTTTCCCTCCGACAACTCACCACAGGCTCTAATCCCTGCCAAAAATGTATACAATTTAAATTACAAATTTGCTAAAAAAATAAAATAAAAAAATATGTATATAGTGCTACCTGAAATATTATTGCATGCACTCCTCCTTTGAAATCAAAATAAGAAATCCCATTAGATATATTAAAGCTAGCCTAAAAACGAGATAAAAAATTTATATCAAAATATATGTACCCATGGTGCTTCTATTTATGCAAGAATCACAATATTTACAGGAAATCATAGTTGGTCGTCGTCTCATTTTTCGTATTTTAATTATATATTCAATTTTTATTTTTTAAATAGTAATATATATATATATATATATATGTATATATATAAATTGATATATAGTTTAGTAGTTAATTACCATAAAATTATGGAGTAATTATTTAGGATTTAAGATATTGCGTCACTTTAGAATACTATCAACAAAACAAAAAGAGAAGCAAGTCTTTTGGGCTGATTAATTATAAAGAGGAACAAATTAAATGGCCGTGATATTGTAATGAACTAGCTTAATTAGTTCAATACTGTAGCAGCTGTAGGGGAACAAGTCTCAATAATTGAACTTATTCAGTAAAATTTAGTAGAGAACTAGCAGAAAACAAAGTAGGGAAGAAGAGAGATTTGGGGAAGAAGTAATAATATATTTCATTTTCCATATCCCAATACATCACTATTCAGCAGATTATATCACAATCAAATGGTTAGCTAGCTCAGCACATGCTTCCCTCACTCTACTAAAACAGAAATAAGGAACAAAAAAGATAGAAATAACATTCCTTAACAAAACACACTAATAACCTGACTTGGGAATAGAAAAAGACTGTGATACCCTCATTAACTAATTAACTAACTGCTACATCCTTAATTAGGCTAGCAACAAATTCTTCCTCCTTCCTTACAGTCCCTCCCTCTTAAGAAGATCATTGTCCCCAAGGATGGAAATGAGGAAATTTCAAGTGAAGCTGGTCCCAATCTTCCCAAGTGGTTGCGGATGGTAGAGAGTTCTCCCATTACACCAACAGTTCAACACTAGCTGCATTTTTTTTCTTGATCATCCTCTTGTCAAGTACTGCCAGAGGTTCTGCTAGGAAGTGACCATTTGCATCCACAAGAGGCAAAGAAGGAGAAGAAATGCAACGCTAACCAATCTTTTTTTTGAGCAGTGACACGTGAAAAATAAGGTGAACCTTAGTGTGTCCTGGTAGCTGCAGTTTATAAGCCACAGCTCCCACCTTGACTTCGACCATGAATGGTCCATAATATTTAGGAGTTAGCTTTCCAAAAGGGGTCTGAGCAAGGGTGACTTGTCTGTAAGGCCTGACCTTCAAATAAACCATGTCCCCCGGTACAAATGTTCGTTCAGATCTATTCCTGTCAGCATAGTACTTGATCCTTGACTGAGCTTCCACCAGATTTTGCTTAAGCATTCTGAGCAGTTGGGACTTATCTCTACAAAACTGCCTAGTAGTAGGGTCATGTACCCTTCCCCACTGATGAAAAGACAAATGGGGAGGCTTATACCCATACAACATTTCAAATGGGGAAGCTTGTAAACCATTGTGGAAATGGGAGCTATACCACCACTCAGCTAAGTCCAACCAAACAATCCAGTCGTGTGGCTTTTGGGACACCATACACCTAAGATAGCATTCTAGAATGTGTTTGATTCTTTCAGTTTGACCATCGGTTTGGGGATGGTAAGTTGTACTCATTTGCAATTTAGTACCCGCAAGTTTGAATAGGGATTACCAGTAAAGGCTAATGAAAATTTTGTCTCTGTCAGAGACTATAGAAGAAGGTAGGCCATGTAGTTTGTATATGTGAGAAATGAAAAGCTGGGCTAGATGAGCAGCAGTGAAAGGGTTTTTGAGAGGAATAAAATGGATATATTTAGTAAGTCTATCCACCACTACCCAAATGACTGTCATACCAGCAGAACTAGGCAGTCCTTCTATGAAGTCCATGGTGATATCAGTCCAGGGAGTATCTAGAACTAGAAGAGGCTGGAGCAAACCTGGAGCAAGGACATTTTCATGTTTTTGTTGTTGGCATACATCACACTCTTTAACAAAATCAGTTACATCTCGCCTTAATGTTGGCCACTAAAAAAATTGATTAATCCATTCATAGGTACCCCTTATCCCAGAATGCCCCCCAATAGGAGAGCTATGGAACTCCTCTAAGAAATTTCTCCTTAAATCAAAATCTGGCCCCAACACCAATTTATTCTGAAACTTCAATCTGCCACTGTTAAAAGAATATCCAGGTAAGCTACTGGGGTCTATTTGTAGTTGCATAATAAGCTCCTTAAGTCCTTCATCTTTCTCCCAAGAGTAAGCAATCTCCTGGACCCAGCTTGGTATTGATGTTGTGACCAGATTGAGCTCTCCAGCTTCTTCAGTTTTTTCCAATTGATAAGGAACCTCCCTAGACAAACTGTCAGCCACTACATTTTCTTTTCCCTTTCTGTAAATTATCTCATAATCCAGCCCCATAAGTTTGGTGATCCATATTTTATTGATTGGTTGTTGTAATCATTTGATCCAACAGATACTTTAAACTCTGGTGGTCTGTCTTGATGAGGACTTTATTCCCTAACAGGTAATGCCTCCATTTGTTTACTGCATGAACCACAGCCATAAGTTCCTTTTCATAAGTTGAGTATCCCATATGTTGTTCTACTATAGCCTTACTAAGGAAAGCTATAGGCCTTCCTTTTTGTGACAAAATTGCACCAATGCCATGGTGGGAGGCATTTATTTCCAGTACAAAAGCTTTATTAAAATTAGTCATGGTAAGGGCTTGGGCTTGTGTCATAGCCTCCTTAAGAGCCATGAATGCTTCAGTTGCCTGGTCAAACCATTTGAAGTTATCTTTCCTTAGTAAATTAGTAAGGGGCATGTTTATCAACCCATAATTCGTGATGAACCTCCTATATTAGCCAGTTAGGCCTAGAAATCCCCTCAACCCTTTTATACTCTTAGGCACAGGTCATTCCACCATACATTTAATTTTATCTGGATCAATTACCACCCCTTGTGGAGATATGATATGGCCTAAGTATATAATAGAATCTGTCCCAAAAACACATTTGCTCCTTTTGGCAAAAAGTTTGTAATCTTGTAGCACTTTGAGGGTCAGTCTTAAGTGTTCCAAGTGTTCATCATAATCCTTACTATAAATTATCATATCGTCAAAAAAGACGAGGACAAATTTTCTGACGAAAGGCTAGAATACTTGGTTCATTAGTGACTGGAATGTGGCTGGAGCATTTGTGAGCCCAAAAGGTATCACCAAGAATTCAAAATGGCAATTCTGAGTCCTAAAAGTAGTTTTTGGTATTTCATCTTCATGTACCCTAATTTGATGGTATCCTGATCTTAAATCAAGCTTAGAAAACCACTTGCAGCCATGTAACTCATCCAGTAACTCATTAATGGCAGGTATAAGCCTATCCTTGATGGTCATAGCATTTAAAGACATGTAATCAACACACAACCTCCATGTTCCATCTTGTTTTTTGACTAAAAGAACTAGGAAAGAATATGGGCTATTGCTTGGTTGAATTACACCATTTTGTAACATCTCCTGCACAATCTTCTCTATTTCCTCCTTTTGAACATAGGGATACCCTATAGGGCAGACTGACTGGCTAACTATTCTCCTTAAGCTTTATGTAATGGCCATATGTCCTCCTAGGTGGAAGACCCTTGGGTTCCTGAAATACCTCCTGGAAATCCTGCAACAACCCTTGCATCATAAGACAGGTTTCAGCCAACTGGACTGATTTTGGATCCCTTCTGTTAAGGCTAATATGGCTATATGTTCCTTCCTGGACCTTGTCCTCCCCTGGAAGTATCCCAAATAAATACCCAAAACAGCCATGGGTAGCAGATTGTAAGTCTGGCTGAACTCCCCAGAATTCATCATTTGAATAGTAGGTGTCACATGGTCAGATTCACCTTGTAATACAATAGTTTGTCCTCTTCTAGTAATAGTAATAGTTTGTCCTCTTCTAGTAATAGTTAGTTGTAGGTTTCGTGTGATAACCCGAGAATTTAATTTTTTTAAAAAAAAATTAATTAATTGATTTAAGGTTCAAAATTAGAACCTAGATAGAAAATTAGTGTATGCGTTTGATATTTTTAAGATAGAATTTTGAGGATTTCAAAATTTTGTGAAGCATTTAGGTGAATTATTCAAGATTAAGTGTATACGTGAATATATTCTGTGTATATGTGTACAATATGTGGTTAAGGATAAAGGGTTGACCAGATAGATAAACGATATCTGTAACAAACCCTAGATATATGTTAAGAACGTCAACGTTCGGTTAGAAAACCCTAGCAATGGATAAGAAACCCTAGAAACCAGTTATGAAACCCTAATTTCGGTTCCGAGAATCCAAAACACTAATTCGGATATTGAAAACCCTAATTTGGAAATTTAAATGTTAGGTATAAGTTTAAACGTCATTAATTATAATTTATTAGGAAAAACCCTAATGAATTACTCGAAACCCTAATTGATTATTAGAAAACCCTAACACAATATTTGGAAACCCTAATTTCAGATTCCGAATATTTGAAACCCTAATCTGGGAACTTAAAGGATAATTATAATGCTCAAGTGCTATTAATTATAATACTAATTAGGATAAAGCTTAATTATTTAGCAAACCCTAATTTCAAAATTTTAAACCCTAATTTATGGATTTAAAACCCTAATTTATAAATAGGGAAAACCTAAGTGTTAATTAAATAATCTTAATGTTAATTAGGAAATATTAATTCTAATTTTCAAGTTATAAGTAATTAGAAAACCCTAATCTAATTATGGAAATCTAATTTCTAAATTAGAAAATTATTTTTCTATTAAAAACTCTAATTTCTGGGTTATAAACCTTAATGACCATTTTAAACCTAATTATTTAAATTATCGATTTTAATTAGGATATATTAATCCTAATTAGCAAGATTTAAAATATGATTAGGAAATTTTAATATAATTAGAAAATTATAATTATAATTTAGAAATATTAATTTTTTTTAAAAAAACCTAATTTGGAAATTCTAGATTTTTTTCTAAAACCCTAAGGATTTCTAAACCCTAAACCCTAAGGTTTCTAAACCCTAAGAGTTAGGCCAATTGAGAAAAATGTCATTAAAATCGAAAAGACTAAAATGCCCTTTAGTGCATTATTGGATGTTGCTTACAATCTTGCCAATATATGGAGTGGTTGAGCAACCTAGATCAGCCATTGACTAACTTTTATTACATATCAGCCAGCTAGCTCAGCCCATTTCATTGAATCCAATCAATTATATAGATTAAGAGAGATGGAATGCTTACTTTAATTTTCATTTTCTCCCAAGACCCTCTCTCTCTAAATTTCGGGAATATAGAGTGAGAAAGTGAGATAAGTTACATATCACCTCTTAGCCTACCAATATCAGATCATCAATATCAGATCCAAGAATCAAAGGTTAAAGAGGTATAAACCCTAATTCTAGAAATCCTTATTAAAACTTTGTGTTAATGTTGTAATTTGTTGGATAGATATGTGTAATAAGGTGTCATTTAATGATCTAGGTTGTTATATCCCAGATCCATAACATCAAAGTTCTCGAATCTAGCATTTTTTCAAATCTGAAAAAGTGGAAAAATAAGGCCTGACAGCCTAATGACAGAGCCTCTAGATCTGTCAGTGTTAATTGTTATGTGTGTTTAAAGTTCTATATTTGTTCTATGACATGAGGACTATGATCTGAAACTGGAAACAGGGTCATATTATGTTCAGATCGTAAGTTATTGTGGGTCAAACATCGTTAACCGTTCACGAAGTCTGGTTTCTGGGTAACCCAGAAACCCAGATCTCGTCTGACAAGGTTTTGCAGGCTCTAGATCTTGCAATCGTTTGATATTTTGGCCATGTTTTTGTTTTCAGGTTGTAGTTGGATATGTAGACTACATAGTAAAGTCATTATATCACTTATATCATAACCGAAATGAAAAATAATCACAATTAAACTAGAGTTGACCAACAGCTTGGGAAGAAATCTGGGAAAACCAAGATCTTCAAGAACCCGTTCCTGATAGGTAGTTTGACCGGCATAGATCTACTGATGGTGATGTTGTAAGATGGATTTAATGTTATGTTAGTATACCCTGACACCTCTACTACACGTTTAAGTTCATAGATCACCCAAACCATTCCTAGAATCAACGATGTAAGGCTGCATAGAAGGACCCTTAACACTGCTTGAGTTTCTGGGCAACCCAGAAACTCAAGAACAGTGTTGTCAGAATATTGAGAGGCGGCTTTGATCTCTCTGATTTCGTTGTGTATTGGCCCGGAGCTTGGTTTATAGTTGTAGTATTACACTTATACTACATTCTAAGTATCATTAGCTTCCCAGAAATCAACACGAACACTGTTTTAATCACGGTCAAACTACCAACCTTGTAAACTAACTTGAAGTTCTGGGCAGCTCAAGAACAGGCTCAAGAACACCTATAGCGACGGGTCTGTCGCTATAGGACCCTTTAGCGACGGTTTTATTAATTTTGAATTTTTGATTTTCCAAAAATTAATTAATAAATAGATAAAAATGATTTTAATTATTAAAAATACAAAATAAATTCCGAAAAAATATTTTAAAGTCTGAAAAATAGTTTTTAATTATTTTAAGTATATTTCAAAAACATTTAACATTTTTTGAATATAAATGGTATTTAATTTATTTAATTATAATACCAATAAATTATTTGAAAATAATTTTAATTCATGAAAAATTATATTATGATATTAGAAAATATTTGAAGTTATTTTTTATGACTTTTAATATTTTGTGATGAAATTCATTAATTAATCAATATTAATGAGAATTGGTTTATTTAATAAATATATTAAATAAATTAAGGAAAATAGAATTAATGTTTTATAAATCATATAAAAATGATTTAAGTGTTATAAAAATATTTTAAGTTATAAAATATAACTTTTGATATTTTGTCATAAAAATGTTAATATTTTAATATTAAAAGGAATTATCGAATAATGGATTTAAGTGTTTAAAAATCATATAAATATGATTTTAAGGTATTAAAAATACTTTGATATATTATAAATATATTATAATATTATGATGATTTTCATTAATATTTGATAATAAATAAATATTAATGATAAAGGAATTATGCGGTATTTAAAATTAGATAAATACGTTATTAATGATTAAAAATTCATGATAAATGATAATAATTATTTAAAAATTATTACGAGCTTATGAAAAATATTTTGACTGTTAATAAATTATCTTAGATAATGGTTAAGCGTTTACACAGAGTTTAATTAAACTTAGACTCGATAAAAGTCCGCCTAGACCGTCGTGATGTCAGATTTGTTTTGGGTTCAATTCAGACTGTAATAGTTTGACTTGATACCGAGTCTTATATGTGTTATAGACTGATAGGGTTATGTGTTATGTGTTATGTGTTTAGGTTATTCTATATATATATATATATATAATAGTATTATATTGTGATGATATTATTCTAATATTGGAGATCTAAATTACTAATATTAGGTCTTCGGATAAAGCGTTATAAATTGTGTAGCGGTAATCAACGGTTCAGGCAAGTTTGTTTTTACTTAACTCTACTAAGAGTTGTTTCATTCAGATATGCTTATGGATAATCATTGCTGATTACCATTGTAGAATTTTACTCTATACATATTGCATGTATAAATCAGGTATGAAAGGCTGATCACCTTCACCGTTCGGTCCAGATATATTTGTTCATGTATAATACTTGTTTAGTCAAAAGTTTATTTCTGCTAGTTCACAATTATATTGTTGAATTATAGCCAGCTTATTATTCAGATTCTTTCGATCATGATATATCGTTAAATTATTGAACTTAAACTTGTTGGGTAATCTTATGCTCACCCTTGCTATATCATGATAAACATTGCAAATTAAGACGAACGCGTCGGATACAAGGAAAGGTTAAAGACAGCTCCAGCTTAAAGTTAATGTGTGCGATTAGATTTGTAATAGTTGTATAATAATAATGTTATGTGTTAAATAAGTTATGATTTGTGTATTTAGTTAAGGTTACTCGACCTTGGAGAATAGTGTATAAAGTTATTATATAAACAATTTATGTTTATATCTTTCGCAAATATAGTAATAGTGTTAGAATGATCGAACCGGATCTGCGGTGATTCGGGACCTCGAATTCGAGGCCGTCACAGTTGGTATCAAAGTTGTAGATTATGAACCTTAGGTAGGATACCTGAGACTAATAACCGCAGTGATTAGGATAAGTACTAACTCAAATAGAGTTAGTTAGTCGGTGAGATTCAAAGACGAATCTCGGCGAGGTATAAGCTACAGATTTCCCTAACTCTGATAATAAAGTTGAACAATAGTGGTGAATAGATAGAGTCTAAAAGACTAAAAGTACAGTGATAGGAGATCATAAAACAAAATGCTCAAGATATAGAAATGAATCGTAATATATACGATGAGATCACCCTGTGATCGGATAATGTTATAGTATGAAGAAGAATCAAGCGAATGATTGCAAAGTTAACAGCAAGATTGCTGGGTGTCAGTTGTACTATGAATTGGTACAGATTCAGGAAAGAATTATGAATATGGATTAAATGAAATTCGTATGGAGAAGGGAGTTAGGATAATTATTGGGATGTCTGTGTCGCGCTATTTGATATATGCATGTTAAGAGGGTGATTCCTTTCTCATGTGTATAACAGATAGATAGGTCATAGGTTATATAAAATGTTTATGAACCTCTCAGCGAATGGACGATGATAAGTCGGTTTTATACCTACTTATCCGGCATCTATTACTTGAATTATTTGTTTAATCTCCTTTTTTTAGTTACTGTTCATGCATTTTGTTTCCATTTTGTAGATTATATGCTTGGAAGCGGAGTGAGCAACTATTGGTATACAATTTGTAAGGAAAAGCAATTCCGAATAAAGTTCGGGTTTTCATGTTCATTTTATGTGCATTTCTTATTTGTGGTGTGGAACTTGGATTATGTTAAGGAACGTCTTACATCATTTTAATTGGAAGTTCTGACGCAAGATTATGGCTTTCTAGCAACAAAGACAAAGTTAAGAGTTGTTTCGGTTGTCATTACACAGTAGTAGCTGCTTCCGATGCAACTTCGACAGTCATCTGTTTGTTATTTTTGAAAGCTCAAATATTGAAAGTTGTAGATCTTGTTGATATCTTCGATTTGATAGGTCGTGGGCCCTGTAACTCCTCCAGGTTTAAACGTTATGGCAGTTTTAGCAGAGGATGTTCTAGCAGGAAAAGTGATTGGCAGAATACCCCCAGCCGGGGCTGGACCTTTTGTGCTTTAGGATCCAGCCGGAGCTGGGGGTCTGGGCAGCTGTAGCAGAATGGTACCCAGCTGGGGCTGGCTTGTGCAAAGGAAAACATTCAGCTGGGACTGGGTACTCGAAAATTGAAGACTCCTAATTGGTTTCTAGTGCTACAAGTGTGGAGTTTTAGTGATGGTGATGACTTGGGACTTGTATATGCATGGAATTTTAATCAGAATACATGTTGTAGTATATAAATGGACATCAAACACTGAGATTAGGGGACACACAAGGCAAATTACGAAGATTAATTTTAGTTTTTATAGCAAGCATTGGAGGAGTAATTCAAGGCGGTTTTCGAGACGATTGCGATTCTAGGCTACGTGAGGGGTGTTCTTCAATATTCTTCATCTTAGTCTATTATTTGTAATTGAAAATATTATTTCCATGATTTATTCAGTGTTTATTTCGTTTATTATGAACTAAATCACTTTTTAGGCTTATGATGGATCTTTGAGTGAATCTATGGTTTTATAAACTTTGATTTCCAATTTAATAAGTTATCTTCCAGTTTATCTATATTGATTTGTTCTTGAATCTATGAATTGCCTGATCAACAATTCTTTGTGGAGTTGGATGGAATCGAGAAAGGATATTCAAATCTAGACTTAGTTGATATAGCATATGTTCAGGATTTTGTTAGTAGCTTAAACTTGATGAGTGTTAAGGTAGAGATATGCTTGACACCGCATGTAATCAGATAGAGAACTTATTCTTCAACCTTCTTCAATTGTAATTCACATAGAGATATAGTGAGTTAGTTGCTTAAGGTATTTAACGGATTTCTATCTTAATTGTGGATTGACGTTAATGCGTTATTAGTACATCGAGAGGTGGTTAATACTACGTTCGTGTTCTTGATTAATAAACTGGGATAGTGAATTGAATTGGAATAAAGGTGTTAAAATTAGAGTGAAGCTTAGGGTGAAATCATAAGTCTAATTTTCCATTAATTGTTTGAAATTCCATATTTTGATATTTGTGATTGGTTTGTGATATTTTAATTACTTTTTAATTTAGAATAATTATTTTTAATCATTGAATTGGATAGTTTAATAAAATTAAGATTAATAGAAAATTGATAATTGTGAAGTTAAGTTTCTTATTAAATTGTCTCTGTGGGAACGATACTCTACTTATCACTTTATTACTTGTTGACCACGTATACTTGCGTGTTGTGCGTATATATATTTTACCCAACAAGTTTTTGGCGCCGTTGCCGGGGACTATTTAGTATAATTCTTAATAGTTTTACAATATCAGTTTAATTAATCTAGTTTTACTTAGACATTTTTTATTTTTGTATTGTTTCTTCTATTTCAGGTGTGAAAGCAGTTTATGCAAACTCGGTCCAAAAATGCATACTTGTTGCCTTTTGAGGACGACATTGAGAAAAGATTTCAGAGGTTAGGTAAGTGGATCAAGGAAACGAGGCAAGAATTCGAAACATCTGAAAAGGAAGAGGTAACAGTAATGGCAGCCGAAGATCGAAAAGCATTAAGGGATTTCGCAACACCCAAGGTGACTGAACTGCAGTCAAGCATCACTAGGCCAGCAATAGCAGCAAATACGTTCGAAATTAAGCCTGGGATGATACAAATGATTCAGAATTTAGTTCAGTTCGGGGGTTTTGCAAATGACAATTCGAACGAACATCTGGTCAGCTTTTTGGAAATGTGCGACACTTTTAGGTTCAATGGGGTTTCGGATGATGCGGTGAGACTTTGATTATTCCCATTCTCTTTACAGGACAAGGCGAAGAGTTGGTTGCATTCTCTACCGTCCGGTTCGATAACAACATGGGAGGATTTAGCTCAAAAATTCCTCGCAAAATTCTTTCCACCGGCGAAAACTGCGAAGATGAGGAACGAGATTACGATGTTTGAACAGCAACATGGGGAATCATTATATGAGGCTTGGGAGAGATACAAAGAACTACTCAAAAAATGTCCACATCATGGATTGCCCCAGTGGCTACAAATGAACACCTTTTACAATGGACTACATGGGAATCTGAGAACGAGTATTGATGCAGCGTCGGGCGGAGCATTCATGGCTAAGAGTTACGAAGAAGCATATGAGTTGATTGAAACCATGGCGGCTAATAACTACCAGTGGCCCACATCAAGAATAACACAGGCGAAGGCAGTTGGGGTATTAGAAGTAGATATCATGACAGCGATGCAAGCACAGATATCTGCACTTTCAAAGATGTTGGAGTCGGTGAAAGCAACACAAGCACAACAAACACAGCAAGTACAGCAATTGGCAATAATATGTGAGTTGTGTGCGGGAGAGCACCCAACGGATCAATGCGCGATTAATCCAGCAGTTGTGCAGTTCATCAGCAATTACAACAGAATTCAGCAAAATACATATCAGAATACATACAATCAAGGAAATAGGAATCATCCAAATTTCTCATGGAGCAACAACCAACAGAATCAAGCTTCACGACAATCATATCCTCCAGGTTTCCAGAATCAACAACCAACAGTTCAATATCTGGAGGATAAGTTGGATAAATTCATGGCCACCACCCAGCTGGCGATTAAGAACATAGAAATTCATATAGGTCAGATAGCAAAGGAAGCGAACAGTAGACCACAAGGAACACTGCCAAGAGACACCGAGAAAAATCCTAAGGGTAATCAAGAGCAGTGTCAAGCCATTATGCTGAGAAGTGGAAAACAGCTTGGGGATAAAGAGGCAGAAATTTCAATTACAAAGGAAAGTGCAACAGAGATAAAAAATACGGGGGGTGAGATAAAGCAAGGAAAGGAGAACCAAATGGATAAAATCAACCAAGTGAACAAACCAGTTGTTTATCCTCCCCCTCCATTCCAGCAAAGAGTTCAAAAACAAAAGATAGATAAGAAATTTTCAAGATTTTTTGAAGTTTTCAAGAAACTTCAAATTAACATACCATTTGCAGAAGCCCTAGAACAAATGCCCAGTTATGTAAAATTCATGAAAGGGATTCTGTTAAGGAAAAAGAAATGGGAAGATTTTGAAACTGTGGCATTAACAAAGGAGTGCAGTGCGGTACTATAGCAGAAATTACCACCAAAACTCAAGGACCCGGGGAGCTTCACTATTCCATGCACGATTGGGAATATGCATTTCAACAAATGTTTATGTGATTTGGGGGCGAGTGTAAACCTCATGCCATTGTCAGTATACTTAGAATTGGGTTTGCCTGCACCAAGGCCTACGAACATTACATTACAGTTGGCGGATAGGTCAGTCACATATCCGAGAGGTATAGTAGAGGACATTCTAGTGAAAGTGGATAAGTTTATATTCCCCCCGGACTTTATCATTCTGGATTTTGAGGAGGACAAGAACATCCCAATTATCCTAGGGAGACCATTTTTGGCTACGGGCAGGACACTCATAGACGTACAAAAGGGAGAACTCACTATGAGGGTCCAAGATCAAGAAGTAAAATTCAATGTGTTTAAGGCCATGAAATTTCCCACGGATGAGGAAGAATGTTTTTGAATGGATTTAATTGAGCAAATCATCGGTGAAGATAAGAACAAGGGTTTGGTTCACGATCCGTTAGAAACAATGTTATTGGGGGATGAAGAGGTCGATGATCCAGAATTGGTGTGTACTTACAAAAACTAGACTCATTGCCACGAGTTTCCAGATTTAGAACGCCGTTTGAACCATTGCACGCGGAGGAAGTAGCCGCAGAAAAATTGAAACCATCATTGGAAGAGCCACCAAAGCTGGAACTTAAGCCACTCCCTAAACACCTCAGGTATGCGTATTTAGGCAATTCAAATTCTTTACCTGTTATTATTTCTGCTGCACTTAACGAATTGCAGGAAGAAAAGCTGTTGCGAGTGTTTCAGGAACATAAATCGGCGATAGGATGGACAATTGCTGATATCAAAGGAATCAGTTCATCCTTCTGCATGCACAAAATCTTGATGGAGGACGGTGCAAAATCGGTCATGGAGCAACAGAGACGGTTCAACCCTATCATGAAAGAGGTAGTCAAGAAGGCAATTCTGAAGTGGTTAGACGTAGATATCATCTACCCAATTTCAGATAGTAAGTGGGTTAGTCCAGTGCAATGTGTGCTGAAAAAGGGAGGAATGACTGTGGTTCAGAATGAAAATAATGAGTTGATTCCAACAAGAACAGTGACCGGGTGGAGGGTTTGTATGGACTACAGAAAATTAAATAAAGCAACCCGCAAATATCACTTCCCTCTACCTTTTATCGATCAAATGTTGGACAGATTGGTGGGACATGCGTATTATTGCTTACTGGATGGATCTACAATCAAATCGTCATCGCTCGTGAGGATCAAGAGAAGAATACATTTACATGCCCATATGGTACGTTCGCATTCAGGAGGATGTCATTCGGATTGTGTAATGCACTTGCTACTTTCCAACGGTGCATGATGGCCATCTTCTCAGATATAGTGGAAAAGAATGTGGATGTCTTCATGGATGATTTCTCTGTCTATGGAGATAATTTTAATGCGTGTTTAGAGAATTTGGTAATGGTCTTACAAAGATGCACCGATACAAATTTGATCCTTAATTGGGAAAAATGCCACTTTATGGTGGAAGAAGGTATAATCTTGGGACACAAAGTCTCGGCGCAAGGATTGGAGGTCGATAAAGCAAAGCTGGAAACAATTGAGAAGTTGCCTCCGCCAAGTTCAGTCAAAGGAATTAGAAGCTTTCTAGGACATGTTGGGTTCTATAGGAGATTCATAAAGGATTTTTCTAAAATGACAAAACCCTTGTGCAGTCTTCTAGAGAAGGATTCGGTATTCAACTTTGATGAGGAGTGTAAGTTGGCCTTCGAGTTGTTGAAGAAAAAGTTGACTACAGCTCCCATGATCGTCGCTCCAGGTTGGAATATGTCGTTTGAACTAATGTGTGATGCAAGTGATTATGCAGTTGGGGCTATTTTGGGTCAACGCCGAGACATGATATTTCATGATATCTACTATGCAAGTAAAACACTCACAGAGACTCAATTGAACTACACAACTACAGAAAAAGAATTACTTGCAGTAGTATACGCATTTGATAAATTACGGGCCTACTTGATCGGAACAAAGGTGATAGTCTACACGGATCATGCGGCTATTCGGTATTTGATAGAGAAAAAGGATGCTAAGCCATGCCTTATCCGATGGATTCTCCTACTTCAAGAGTTTGATCTAGAAATAAAAGATAGAAAAGGGACGGAGAATCAGGTAGCCGATCACTTGTCTAGGCTGGAAAATCAAGGGAAATTGAAAGAGGACAAATGTGAAATCAATGAATCATTCCCGAATGAACAACTGTTTGCACTAAATGCAGAATTTCCTTGGTATACGGATTACGCGAATTATCTTGTGAGCAACGTACTTCCACCTGATCTCACAAGACAACAGAAAAAGAAGTTTCTGCATGACGTGAAAGTACATGTGGGATGACCCTTACTTGTTTAAATAGTGCACCGATAAGATAATTAGAAGATGTGTGCCTTACAGTGAAGTAAAGAACATTCTGCATGAGTGTCACTCATCTGCATATGGCGAACATTATGGGAGTGAGAGGACAGCAACAAAGGTGTTGCAATCTGGGTTTTATTGGCCTACACTATTCAAGGACGCCAACCATTTTGTTAAAACATGTGATAGATGTCAAAGGGTGGGCAACATTTCAAAATGGAATGAGATGCCTCTACAAACGATTCTTGAAGTTGAAATTTTTGATGTATGGGGCATTGATTTCATGGGGCCATTCCCTTCATCTCTGACCAATCAATATATTCTACTTGCAGTGGACTACGTATCAAAATGGGTTGAAGCTGCAGCATTACCAACAAACGATGCCAAGGTGGTCCTCAAATTCCTATAAAAGAACATTTTCACAAGGTTTGGCACGCCAAGGGCAATTATCAGTAACGAAGGTAGTCACTTTTGCAACAAGTCATTCACAGCTCTATTGGCAAAGTATGGGGTCAACCATAAGGTCGCTACAGCATATCATCCCCAAACCAGTGGATAAGTTGAGGTCTCGAACAGGGAAGTAAAGAGAATCTTGGAAAAAGTGGTGAACCCGAATCGAAAGGATTGGTCGCTCAGGTTAGATGATGCATTATGGGCTTATCGGATTACATATAAAACACCGATCGGGATGTCACCATATCAACTACTGTACGGAAAGGCTTGTCACTTACCGG
This sequence comes from Panax japonicus, assembly GCA_020205505.1. NCBI lineage: Eukaryota > Viridiplantae > Streptophyta > Magnoliopsida > Apiales > Araliaceae > Panax > Panax japonicus. Next base: position 13,374,038 of record CM035104.1, read on the forward strand.
TCGAATTACAACATAAGGCTTATTGGGCGATTCAGAAACTCAATTTCGATCAAGCAGCTGTAGGGGAAAAGTGATTACTGCAATTAAATGAGCTCGACGAATTTCGTCTTCAAGCCTACGAGAACTCCAAGTTATACAAGGAAAAGGTGAAAAGATGGCACGACCAGAAAATTATGCAAAGAACTTTCGAGCCAGGGCAATCAGTCCTTTTGTTCAACTCACGGTTGAGATTGTTCCCAGGAAAGCTTAAGTCAAGATGGTCAGGACCATTTACAATAAAAAGGGTGTTCTCACATAGCGCCGTTGAAATCTACAGTCGGAATCCTTTAGAAACTTTTAAGGTCAACGGTCACAAATTAAAGCACTATTGAGGTGGCGAGTCCAACACAGACATCATAGCTATCACACTTACAGACGCACCATAAACAGGGAGTAGTCAGGCTGAACGACTTAAAATCAAGCGCTCTTTGGGAGGCAACCCAAATTTTTTTATTTATTTTTATGCTTTTTCTTCATTTTTTTACCAGTAATTTTATCCATGCTAGTGAAATGGTAGTTTAGAATACTATGTGGTTTAGAATTTAGTAATATAGTAATTAAAGTATATTTTATAGCTAAATAAGCTTACCCTCCATGCTTTAATTTGCTCAACATTCACTCATAAGTATGTTTTTCATGTGTTCAGGTATTCAAAGAAGAAGCTATGGGATGCACAAGAAGTTAGGCAGAAGAAACCGTGCATTAGCAGCCCCCTTTCTGCCTTAACAGTCCACTAGCAAGCCTAGGCTGGCCCCTTGCAGAACAAAACATCCAGCCGGGGCTGGACCCCTTTTTGCCTTAGCAGAATACCCCCAAGCCGGGACTGACCCATCACAGTTCAACACATCCAGCCGGGGCTGGGTGTCTGAATTTCATAGAGAAGTTCGGCAGTTGATTATGTATTGTCTCCCACTTCCATAATACTTCAACTTCTTACAAACCAACTCCTACACAACATACACCCACAACCTTCACATAACTTCCCATCTCCTCACAACAATTAAACACAACCTCACTCCTCCCACCTAGTCACCCACTACCCACTTCCATAAACTTCTCTCTATAATTCCACCATTTACCACACAGTCTAACAACCTAAATTCACACCAATTGGAAGTTCAAGGATAGGATTTGTGCAGATCTCTACAACCAAATTCGACACGTATTGAAAGTAAGAAGTTGGTTTTCTAATTCCTCATCTTCTATCACCAAAGTTCAAGCCAAATAACCAAGTTTGTGGGAATTTCAAATCTCGCACACCAAGTGTTCGACAAATTACTTAAGTAAAGTTTGGGGGGAAAATTCTTCAATTCCAAATCAATGGCACCAAAATCGGCATCAAAGAGGCAACGAGGAGAGAGTTCGGGGACCACACGACCAACATGAACCTTTGATAGGCGAAAATTCGTAAGTGCCGCCGCCGCCGACCGTTACGACTATATGGTGACAAAATCACTAACACCTGAGCGGGGGTTGGCACCTGAGCCTGTGGATGGCGAAATGATGCAACAAATATATCAAAAAGGTTGGAATAAATTCACAGTGGAGCCTGAGGCCGCAGTTGTAAGTGTGGTCAAAGAATTCTACGCTAACGCCGAGGATAAGGCCCCCTTCAATGCTTTTGTACGAGGTAGGTTAGTGCCTTTCAGTGCCGATGCCATCAACACGTACTATCAGTTACGAGCACCAAGACATTGCCAGTACAGACACTTATATGATAATGATCCAGATTATGAGGCTATTATGCAGGAAATGACAAAGCCGGGTACCTCATGGAAAAAATCAAATCATGGGGGCACTGCCTTTCGCAGTAAGGATCTCAGTCGGTATGGGAAGATATGGTACGCTTTTTTGTGCGCTAAGTTACTTCCATTTACACACACGTCAGATGTGTCTAAGGATAAGGCAGTGCTATTATATGCTATAGTACACGATTTCATCATCGACATAGGGGCTATAATTAACTTTTCAATCTGAAGATGCCTTCGAGGACCATACTCTGGCGGATTACCACACCCATCACTCATTTGTGGGTTGTGTATACAGGCGGGAGTGCGTTGGTCAGATGATGAGATAATCTAGATGTCGCTGCAGACACTCGACTTGAGAATGATTACAAGATATGATGTGTGGCTTGGTGGCGAGTCGAACCTGAGAGGAGTAGGATTTGAATTTCCATCAGCCTCAGAGGATGAGGCTAACGCGGAGGACACCTCGGATGACGATGAGTTTCAGGGAAATGCGGAGATGGGAGAGACATCACAACAGCCTGGAGTAATATCTAGCCCTCAATTCCTCAACCTTCAACAACAAGTGGATGAGCACACCAAGGAGGCACGAAAAGAAATGCGGAGAATAGCAGCTAGGCAGTACCACATGTTTGAGGCCATGAATGTATCTTTCGCCTCATTGAACACTACGCTCCAGAGCTTCAATCCTACTGCCCAATTCCTTTACCAGCAACCAGCACCAATGCCAAGGTTCCCACCCAGCGATTCCGATGAAGAACAACAACCACCACCAACCCAGACTTAGGCGAATACAGGGAAGTTCTCTCTTATTTATTGCATTATCTATACAATGAGGACATTGTAATTTTCAAGTTTGGGGGATTAAGTTTGCATGTTACATGTTGCATATTTAATTTCATTAGCTAGGTTTGCATATGTTAAGTTCATAGTTTATGTTTATGATTGTTAAGTGTTGCATTCAAGTAATCATTTAGTTGCATAGTTATGTTCAAAAAAAATACAAAAATATAAAAATACAAAAATAATAGTTAGTTAATATGTTCATCTTGCATGAGTCCAGCTGTTTGATAGTTCAGTTTATTTTAGCTAATGATGAGATTGGAATTGAGTAGACAAGTATAATGCTGATTATTAGAGCTTTTGATGTGATTTCTTATTATGAATTGGATCTTGTGCTTGTTTGAAACTGGTATAAAAAGGGTAGCACATTAATAACACCTATGTTGACTGATTAGTTCAAATTGATACATAAGGAGTTTCAAGAGGATAATGCTAGTGTAAATGACAAAATGACAAGGATAGGCAGTAAAGACGAAGAATTGAGCAAGAACTAAGTTTGGGGGGATAAATGTGGGGTACATAAGCTTTATAAAAAAATAATTAAAAAAATGAATATATATCGTGACTAATCTTGTTTCGGGGCCTTTGTTACTTGAGCAAGTACGCCCGTAGGGGTGTCTTAACACCTAGCGCCCTAAGGTCTTTTATGGTCTGGGAGTCGTTGGTTAAAAGCTCACTAAGGGGTAGCACTGTTAGCCTAATGGAATGAGGCATTGCACAGTCATATTAAAAAAACGGGAAAAGAGCAAAAAGCCCCATTGAAGAACACATTAAACACTTGAAATCATTCTTCAAGACAGTTAAAGACAATGGTCTAGTTCTTTCACCTTCCAAATGCAGCCTGTTTCAGGTCAAAATAAGGTTTCTTGGTCTTAATATCTTTAGAGGACAAGTCCTATATATATATATATATATATATATATATATATATATATATATATATATATATATATAAAGTATAAGTACCCTATATGAACCCTTGAAAGTGGTAATTGTTTAGTTTTAGTTGGAACGCATCTACTTTTTGAACTTTTTGAGTTTGCCCTGTATGTTTCTTTCTAAGAGATTGGTTATGTATTGAATTTGAATTTGTATCAATTAGCATGGATGTTGATCACACACACACTATACCAGTGATAACGGTTTAAGATTTGAGGATTGATAAGGAATTATTGAATGGTTTTTATATGAAGTGTTGTAGTGTTTGTTTGATTTCTCTGAGGCCGGAAGAATAATTTTGATTCTATGATAATGTTGGATTTATAGGCATATAGATTAGTTGCATTCCATTCCATTGCATTGTGTTGCATCTTTGTTTTGTTTTTGCTTGAGGACAAGCAAAGGTTTAAGTTTGGGGGTATTTGATAAGTCGGTTTTATACCTACTTATCCGGCATCTATTACTTGAATTATTTGCTTAATCTCGTGTTTTTTAGTTACTATTCATGCATTTTGTTTCCATTTTGTAGATTATATTCTTGGAAGCGGAGTGAGCAACTATTGGTATAAAATTTGCAAGGAAAAGCAATTCCGGATAAAGTTCGGGTTTTCATGTTCATTTTATGTGCATTTCTTGTTTGTGGCGTGGAACTTGGATTATGTTAAGGAACGTCTTACATCATTTTAATTGGAAGTTCTGACGCGAGAGTATGGCTTTCTAGCAACAAAGACAAAGTTAAAAGTTGTTTCGGTTGTCATTACACAGTAGTAGCTGCTTCCGATGCAACTTCGACAGTCATCTGATTGTTATTTTTGAAAGCTCAAATATTGAAAGTTGTAGATCTCGTCGATATCTTCGATTTGATAGGTCGTGGGCCCTGTAACTCCTCCCGGCTTAAAAGTTATGGCAGTTTTAGCAGAGGAGGTTCTAGCAGGAAAAGTGATTGGCAGAATACCCCCAGCCGGGGCTGGACCTTTTGTGCTTTAGGATCCAGCCGGGACTGGGGGTCTGGGCAGCTGTAGTAGAATGGTACCCAGCCAGGGCTGGCTTGTGCAAAGGAAAACATCCAGCTGGGGCTGGGTACTTGAAAATTGAAGACTCCTAATTGGTTTCTAGTGCTACAAGTGTGGAGTTTTAGTGATGGTGATGACTTGGGACTTGTATATGCATGGAATTTTAATCAGAATACATGTTTTAGTATATAAATGGACATCAAACACTGAGATTAGGGGACACACAAGGCAAATTACGAAGATTAATTTTAGTTTTTATAGCAAGCATTGGAGGAGTAATTCAAGGCGGTTTTCGAGACGATTGCGATTCTAGGCTATATGAGGGGTGTTCTTCAATATTCTTCATCTTAGTCTATTATTTGTAATTGAAAATATGATTTCCATGATTTATTCAGTGTTTATTTCGTTTATTATGAACTAAATCACTTTTTAGGCTTATGATGGATCTTTGAGTGAATCTATGGTTTTATAAACTTTGATTTCCAATTTAATAGGCTATCTTCCAGTTTATCTATATTGATTTGTGCTTGAATCTATGAATTGCCTGATCAACAATTCTTTGTGGAGTTGGATGGAATCGAGAAAGGATATTAAAATCTAGACTTAGTTTATATAGCATGTGTTCAGGATTTTGTTAGTAGCTTAAACTTGATGAGTGTTAAGGTAGAGATATGCTTGACACCGCATGTAATCGGATAGAGAACTTATTCTTCAACCTTCTTCAATTGTAATTCACATAGAGATATAGTGAGTTAGTTGCTTAAGGTGTTTAACGGATTTCTATCTTAATTGTGGATTGACGTTAATACGGTATTAGTACATCGAGAGGTGGTTAATACTACGTTCGTGTTCTTGATTAATAAACTGGAATAGTGAGTTGAATTGGAATAAAAGTGTTAAAATCATAGTGAAGCTTAGGGTGAAATCATAAGTCTAATTCTCTATTAATTGTTTGAAATTCCAGATTTTGATACTTGTGATTATTTTGTGATAGTTTAATTATTCTAAATTTTAGTTTTGTTAATTTCAATTATTGAGCTGATTTGTTTAATAAAATTAGGGTTAATAAAAGATTGGTAATTGTAAGTTAAGATTTTTGCTAATAAGTCTCTGTGGGAACGATACTCTACTCATCACTTTATTACTTGTTGACCACGTATACCTGCGTGTTGTGCGTATATAGATTTTACCCAACAGACGCCAAAGGTCTGACTAGGACAAGTTCTTAAAGTCATATGATTGTGGCAAGTAAATAAACTCATAAGTGTGGTTTGACGAACAGGGTATAGTTATGTGTAAATTGATTATTGAGGATTATAGGAACAGATAGATTGTTAAGTAAATGATTATTAGTGAACACATAAGTTTTCCAAAACTCCTAGCCATGCTAGACTTCAAAATTTTGACATCAAGCTAAAAACGCAGTATGTGCTTTTGAAAAAAATATGTAGACTCGTAATCATTTTTCAAACGGTTTAAAGTATAGTCTATGCTACTTATTTCAGCTAGACGCAAATGATTTGAAATATCAAAATATCTTTTATTTATCAATCATGTACCATGTAACCTGGTGCAGAGATGATAAAAAGTTGATGGAGTTGTAAATACAGGAATACTTAGTGTGAATTTGATCTAAAATCATTGTTCCACTATTGTATGATATGTTATGATAAAGTCATACAATGATGGCATCCTCAAATGGACTGTTAATACAGTACGGCATCGTGACGTCATTCTCAAAAATATTTTCAAAAATTTTAATTTGCCAACGGGGTTTGGCTACACCTAAATAATTCGATCGAATTGAATTATTGATATGAGTCCACGTTATTCGATTCAGCTAGACTAATGTTATGAAAATTCTAAGTGTTCATTGAAAGAAATTTTCAGAACCAAATTGTGTTGGTACGGAATTCTATGATAAGACTGAGGTGAACTATGCAGATTGAATAAAATTATTCAATAGCGAGAATATTCGCAAGACATAATTAAAGTACGTACTAGCAACGGTGGTTTACCTTCTTCGTGATTGTAAACATACCAAGTAATGTATTATTTTGTGGTATGAATACCGTTAAAACTATGTGGTCATGGTCAATATGACCCCTCCGCATAATTTGAAAATTTTTATTCTTGTGAAGAATGTATTGGGTAGCATGTAAGGATGAGAAGGAATGGTGTATGGTGTAAGGTGTAAGGTGTAAGTTGAAAGATGTAAGGAGTAAGGTGTAAGGTAAATTTCGGGGACGAAATTTTTAGAAGAAGGGGTGAATGTGACAACCCGAGAATTTGAATTTTTTTTAAAAATTTTAATTAATTGAATTAAGGTTCAAAATTAGAACCTAGACAGAAAATTAGTGTATGCTTTTGATATTTTTAAGATAGAATTTTGAGGATTTCAAAATTTTGTGAAGGATTTAGGTGAATTATTCAGGATTAAGTGTATACGTGAATATGTTCTGTGTATATGTGTACAGTATGTGGTTAAGGGTCAAGGGTTGACTAGATAGATAAACGATATGTGTAAAAAACCCTAGGTATATGTTAAGAACGTCAACGTTCGATTAGAAAACCCTAGCAATGGATAAAAAACCCTAGAAATAGGTTCTGAAACACTAATTTCGATTCCGGGAATCCGAAACCCTAATTCGGATATTGAAAACCCTAATTCAGGAATTTAAATGCTAGGTATAAGTTTAAACGTCATTAATTATAATTTATAAGGGAAAACACTAATGAATTACTCGAAACCCTAATTGATTATTAGAAAACCCTAATACCAGATCTGGAAACCTTAATTTCAGATTCCGGATATTTGAAACCCTAATCTGGGATCTTAAAGGATAATTATAATGCTCAAGTGTTATTAATGATAATATTAATTAGGGTAAAGCTTAATTATTTAGCAAACCCTAATTTCAAATTTTTAAACCCTAATTTATGGATTTGAAACCCTAATTTATAAATAGGGAAAACCTAAGTGTTAATTAAATAATCTTAATGTTAATAAAGAAATATTAATCCTAATTTTCAAGTTATAAGTAATTAAAAAACCCTAATCTAATTAAATCTAATTTCTAAATTAGAAAATTATTTTTCTATTAAAAACACTAATTTCTGGGTTATAAACTCTAATGACCATTTTGACCCTAATTGCTTAAATTATCAATTTTAATTAGGATATATTAATCTTAATTAGCAAGATTTAAATTATGATTAGGAAATTTTAATATAATTAGAAAATTCTAATTATAATTTAGAAATATTAATTTTATTTTTTAAAAAAACATAATTTGGAAATTCTAGATTTTTTTTCTAAAACCCTAAGGATTTCCAAACCCTAAACCCTAAGGTTTCCAAACCCTAAGAGTTAGACCAATTGACAAAAATGCCATTAAAATTAAAATCAAAAAGACTAAAATGCCATTTAGTGCATTATTGGATGTTGCTTGCAATCTTGCCAATATATGGAGTGGTTGAGTAACCTAGATCAGCCATCGACTAACTTATATTACATATCAGCTAGCTAGCTCAGCCCATTTCATTGAATCCAATCAATTATATAGATTAAGAGGGAGAGAATGCCTACTTTAATTTTTATTTTCTCCCAAGACCCTCTCTCTCTAAATTTCGGGAATATAGAGTGAGAAAGTGAGATAAGTTAAGCACATATCATCTCTTATCCTACCAATATCAGATCATCAAGATCAGATCCAAGAATCAAAGGTTAAAGAGGTATAAACCCTAATTCTAGAAATCCTTAAAATTTTGTGTTAATTAATTTTGTAATTTGTTGGATAGATATGTGTAATAAGGTGTCATTTAATGATCTGGGTTGTTATATCCCAGATCCATAACATCAAAGTCCTCGAATCTAGCATTTTGTCAAATCTGAAAAACTGGAAAAATAAGGCCTGACAGCATGTCAGAGCCTCTAGATCTGTCAGTGTTAATTGTTATGTGTGTTTAAAGTTCTATATTTGTTCTATGACATGAGGACTATGATCTGAAACTGGAAACAGGGTCATATCATGTTCAGATCGTAAGTTATTATGGGTCAAACATCGTTGACCGTTCACGAAGTCTGGTTTCTGGGTAACCCAGAAACCCAGATCTCGTCTGACAAGGTTTTGCAGGCTCTAGATCTTGCAGTCGTTTGATATTTTGGCCATGTTTTTGTTTTCACGTTGTAGTTGGATATGTAGACTACATAGTAAAGTCATTATATCACTTATATCATAACCTAAATGAAAAATAATCACAGTCAAACTAGCGTTGACCAACAGCCTGGGAAGAAATCTGGGAAAACCCAGATCTTCAAGAACATGTTCCTGACAGGTAGTTTGACCGGCATAGATCTACTGCTGGGGATGTTGTAAGATGGGTTAAATGTTATGTTAGTATACCCTGACACCTCTACTACACGTTTAAGTTTATAGATCACCCAAACCATTCCTAGAATCAACGATGTAAGGCTGTATAGAAGGACCATTAACACTACTTGAGTTTCTGGGCAACCCAGAAACTCAAGAACAGCGTTGTCTGAATATTAAGAGGCTTTGATCTCTCTGATTTCGTTGTGTATTGGCCCGGAGCTTGGTTTATAGTTGTAGTATTACGCTTATACTACATTCTAAGTATCATTAGCTTCCCAGAAATCAATACGAACACTGTTTTAATAACGGTCAAACTACCAACCTTGTAAACTGACTTGAAGTTCTGGGCAGCTCAAGAACAGGCTCAAGAACACCTATAGCGACGGGTCTGTCGCTATAGGGCCCTTTAGTGACGGTTTTATTAATTTTGAATTTCTGATTTTTTGAAAATTAATTAATAAATAGATAAAAATGATTTTAATTATTAAAAATACAAAATAAATTTCAAAAAATTATTTTAAAGTCTGAAAAATAGTTTTTAATTATTTTAAGTATATTTCAAAAATATTTAATATTTTTGGAATATAAATGGTATTTAATTTATTTAATTATAATATTAAATAAATTGTTTAAAAATAATTTTAATTCATGAAAAATCATGAAAAATTATATTAAGATATTAGAGAATATTTGAAGTTATTTTTGATGACTTCTAATATTTTGTGATGAAATTCATTAATTAATCAATATTAATGATAATTAGTTTATTTCATAAATATATTAAATAAATTAAGGAAAAATAGAATTAATGTTTTATAAATCATATAAAAATAATTTGAGTGTTATAGAAATATTTTAAGTTATAAAATATAACTTTTGATATTTTGTCATGAAAATGTTAATATTTTAATATTAAAAGCAATTATCGAATAATGGATTTAAGTGTTTAAAAATTATATAAATATGATTTTAAGGTATTCAAAATACTTTGATATATTATAAATATATTATAATATTATGATGATTTTCATTAATATTTGATAATAAATAAATATTAATGAAAAAGGAATTATACGGTATTTAAAATTAGATAAATACGTTATTAATGATTGAAAATTAATGATAAATGATAATAATTATTTAAAAACTATTACGAGCTTATGAAAAATATTTTGACTATTAATAAATTATCTTAGATAATGGTTAAGCGTTTATACAGAGTTTAATTAAACTTAGACTCGATAAAAGTCCGCCTAGACCGTCGGGATGTCAGATTTGTGTCGGGTTCAATTCAGAATGCAATAGTTTGACTTGATACCGAGTCTTATATGTGTTATAGACTGATAGGGTTATGTGTTATGTGTTATGTGTTTAGGTTATTCTATTATATATATATATATATATATATATATATATATATATATATATATATATATATATATATATAATAGTATTATATTGTGATGATATTATTCTAATATTAGATATCTATATTACTAATATTAGGTCTTCAGATAAAGCATTATAAATTGCGTAGCGGTAATCAACGGTTCAGGCAAGTTTATTTTTACTTAACTCTACTAAGAGTTGTTTCATTCAGATATGCTTATGGATAATCATTGCTGATTGCCATTGTAGAATTGTACTCTGTACATATTGCATGTATAAATCAGGTATGAAAGGCTGATCACCTTCATTACCGTTCGGTCCAGATATATTTGTTCATGTATAATGCTTGTTCAGTCAAAAGTTTGTTCCTGCTAGTTCACAATTATATTGTTGAATTATTGCCAGCTTATTATTCAGATTCTTTCAATCATGATATATCTTTAAATTATTGAACTTAAACTTGCTGGGCAATCTTATGCTCACCCTTGCTATATCATGATAAACATTGCAGATTAAGACGAACGAGTCAGATACAAGGAAAGGTTAAAGACAGTTCCAGCTTAAAGTTAATGTGTACGATTAGATTTGTAATAGTTGTATAATAATAATGTTATGTGTTAACTAAGTTATGATTTGTGTATTAAGTTAAGGTTACTCGACCTTGGGGAATAATGTGTAAAGTTATTGTATAAACAATTTATGTTTATATCTTCCGCAAATATAGTAATAGTGTTAGAATGATCGAACCGGATCCGCGGTGATTCGGGACCTCGGATTCGAGGCCGTCACATTCTGGAAGTCAAAGGTTATAGGATTGAAGAGCTTCAACCATTGGACACCTAGGACAACATATATCCCCCCCCCCAGAGGCAGTATTCTAAAGTCTGTATTGAACTCCTCCCCTTGAATGAACCAATGCAATTGAGGACAAAGTTATATGCTATTCACCTTGAACCTATCTGCTACCGTTACTGTCAAGCTACTGCTTCCATTTACACCGGCCTTGATTACTTTGGCTGCTTGAGGATCCAAAACATTGTGGGTGTTGCCATTATCCACCAGAATTCTCAGGAATTTACCATTGGACATTCCCAACAGCCTGACTGTGTTATTAGTGTTGTGACCCGAGAGAGCATGCAGTGTGATTTGGGCTTCAGGTTACTCACAACTATCAGTCCGTATTTCCTCCTATGTACACTCAGCTTGTTTATATTCCTCTAATGCATCCTGGTCAAAGGGAAGTAACATAAACAACTGGGGTCTTTTGCATACATGTCCCTGAACATAGGGCTCATCACAGGAGAAGCATATCTTTCTCCTCCTCTTATCATTCATATGTTCCCTAGTGAGTCCCCTTATTGGCAAGGCCCTCATATTGTCAACATTGTTCATTGCTGCAGGTTTGTCCTTAGGAAGAGAAACGGCTGCAGGTTTTTGGGAAAAAGGGTAAAAACAATTTTAGGAGTAAAAACATTTGCAGACATTCTATTGAACCCCCTACTTCTCTTAAGTCATGCTTCTAATTTTGCTTCTTCAACCTTAGATAATCTGAATAACTCCTTAAGGTCCCTTGGTTTAAGCTCCTACACCCCCAATTAGATTTCTACCTTTAATCCACCCATGAAACAGTCCATGAAGAAGGCCTCATTAAGAGAGCGATTCCTAGACAATGCCCATCCTTTCAACTCCTCAAATTTGCTTCTATACTCATCGACTGTGTCATGTTACTGCAACTTCTTCAGCTCTCCAATAGGATTTTCACTTGCTTCAGGACTAAACCTGGAAAATATCTCCTCCACTAAACCAGCCCATGTCAGCTCCTGACCATGTTGTACAAACCCAGAGTACCAAGCTTCAGCCTCTCCTTCCAGATTCATAGTACTTAGATAAATTTTCTGGTGTTCAGGCACCACATGGTGAGCAAACAGCTTATTACACCTTTTAACCCATGACCTAGGATTAATCCCATCAAATTTTGGGAATTCAAACTTGACGGTCCTGAAGATATCATCAGATTTATTTCCCCTAGGAGCATTTTCATGGGGTCCCAGAACAGAAATAGATGAAGGACCCTGGTTACCTTTGTTATTTGGGTCCAACTGTTGCCTCTGAATATTCAGGAGGGTCTCGAAATTCTTCTTCATCTACTCCATTTTTGAATCAAACCCCTGATGCATCGTTGAGACCGAACCCAACTGTGCTTACAACTCTTGAACCTGCGTCTCCAAGCTGCTTAGTCGCTGATTGTTTGTAGCCATAATCCACAGTTTCGCCTGGATTTTGATACCAACTGTAATGAACTAGCTTAATTAGTTCAATACTGTAGCAGATGTAAGGGAACAAGTCTCAATAATTGGACTTATCCAGTAAAATTTAGTAGAGAACTAGCAAAAAATAGAGTAAGGAAGAGGGAAGAAGAGGGAAGAAGAGAGAATAGTTAAGAGAGAGAAGAGAGATTTGGGGAAGAAGCAATAATAGATTTCATTTTTCATATCCCAATACATCATTATTCAGCAAACTATATCACAATCAAATGGTTAGCTAGCTCAGCACATGTTTCCCTCACTCGACTAAAACATAAATAAGGAACAAAAAAAAACAGAAATAACCTTCCTTAACAAAAGACACTAATAAACTGACTTGGGAACAGAAAAAGACTGTGATACCCTTATTAACTAATTAACTAACTATCGTATCCTTAATTAGGCTAGTAACAGACTCTTCCTCCTTCCTTACAAATATATAAAATAGAAGTAATTAATTTGTGGTAGTAAATTTTCACCTCAGTGAAAATCGTCATGGCTTCTTCTTTGCTCCTTGTATTCACCATGTACATAATTGCTTCCTATATATATTTATGCATAAATAAAAAATAAAAAATAAATAAATTTGAAATGACTGCAACAAATTATATATATATATATATGGGAATCCATCCATGGCAATCGGTTGCTGAGAACAACCCAAAAAGTGGCACAACAGCTTGTAGTTGCTGGGACAATAAAAATGGGACGTCCCATTTTTATTGCCCCAGCCGCTACAAGCTGTAGCGGCTGGCATGTTCCTCTTATATTGGTTCCTTCCTTTATATATATATATATAAATAATTAACGTATGTACCCTAGCAAAATTGATTTTAACAGTCCGCGGCTCTGTCTGATCAATTGAAGACGTCCTCTCAATTTCCGCCATTGATGATGATGATGATTTACTTATATATGAAGATCAAGAACAAGTGTTTTTAAACAATTGTTCTCTCTCTTTCTCTCTCTCTATCTCTCTCTCTCTCTCTCTCTCTCTCTCTCTCTATATATATATATATATATATATATATATATATATATATATATATATATATATATATATATATATACATGTGGCAAGAAACATTATATTCTCAATCACTAAAGTCATCAATTGCAACATCATCTTCTCAACTTTTATTATCAAAAAGGAGATCTCCTAAGAAGCATGTTGCCAATAGTAAAAAGTTGAGTAAAGGTGTATTAAGTCCTACAAAAGGTATTTCAAACAAGGAAATTAGAGTGCTATTGAAAATTAGAGTGCTATTGAAGTGTTGAACAATACTTTCTTTGGTGCATATATATATATATATATATATATATATATATATATATATATATAATCAAGAGCACTCTTCTTATCTAGTACTTAAATAGTACTCTTTTATTAAAACTTGTTTTGGAGATTCTTAAAAGAGTGGTTCCACTTGTTTTTCTTTTATTTACAAAAATGTCACACGCGACCATTCTTGTTTTTTAAAAGAAATTTCAAAACCACGTAATTTTAATAAAAAAGTGTTATTTAAGGAAGAGTGTTAAATAAGGAAAGTGCTCTTGATTCTTAAATCGGCTATTTAACCTCGACTCGACTCAACTTATGTTTTTTTTATTTATGTTCGATTTGAGCTAGACTTGTTTAATATTTAATTAATTAATATAATTATCTTTATATAGTATATATATGAAAGGGAAAAATATGTGTACAGTTGTGTATTACACAGTAGGCTATGACGACGAATTTTTGAGCTATAGCGACAGGTGCCGTCGCCATAGCTATTCTAGGATACAGTGACGGGTGAACCGTCGTCGTAGCCCAAAAAACCCGTCGTCATAGCCCAACTGTATAATACACAAGTGTGTATATACATATAACCCTATATAAAAACATAAAAATAATTAATTTAATAAATATTTAAATTTAATTTATCTCGACTTGATTAAATTCGACTTCGACTCGAGCTTGTTTGACTTTCAGTTAAGCGACCTCGGCAAGCCAAAACTCGAGCCCTACAGGTTATAATATAAAAGATGGTAAAATGAGATTAAGCTGGTAGAACCCTATGGGGATTCTAAGAAAGGAATCATTTATATAGAATATGAAGAAGCTGCTTTATTAATCAGGGTATCAGGATTCATATTAATTTAGTATATTGTACAAGAGAACCCTTTTTATTCTGTTACACCAACATATTCAATCTGAAAAAGGTAGCAATACATTACAAAAAAAAGTTCAATTCAAAAATGAACTGACTGAAAAAAATAAATGAGACCTCTAGATTGAATTCTAAGATCAAAACTTATTTTTAAAACTGTTACGAAAGGTATAGTAGCCGGATCAGGATATTTAAAGTGGATGGAGATCCCCAAGTCCATCAGCATGAGAACCTACTTTTTTCCTGCGTGAGCGTGGGAATAAGAGTTGCTGGATCTGTTTCTCGGCAGCAGCCTCAGATGTTGCCTGCAGATATAAAATAGAGAACATCGTTAGAACTCTATTATACTAATTTAGAAGGTTAATGGAGTGGTCCTAGATAATGTAAGGTTTATGTTTCGACAAATATCAGTATCAGACCATCACTTTGAAGACCATGCCCGTTGGATGTACGAGTTCTTTTATTCATCATAATCATGGGTTTTATTGATTAGTTAAATATTTAAAAGCTCTATATGCCTAAAAAGCAAGGATTTGGGTAGGGTTTGAGGATTCAAATTTGCCATATGGGGATTTGACAGTTGAGCAAATCTCAAAAAATGGGAACTTGTGGCACATATTTACGTATTAAACAGAATTTAATACGTACATGAAATTACATTAAAATTTTAATAAATATTAATTCCTGATAAAATGTTTAAAAAAAACTCATGAAATACAACATTGTATATACTACTGCTATCTAGGAATTTATGAAATACATACTAATCAGTTCTTTTACTAATTTCGTAGATAATGCTAGTATTTAAAATATTTTATTAATTACTATAGTATATATATAGTATTTATAATTTTTTAAACTTTTGTCAATAAAAAATACAAAAGAATCCCCTATAAGAATCCAGAAAAATCTGGATTTGGGGATCCGCTGGGATTTGGCGGCGACCGACAGAAGAATCTATGTACAATTTCATAATTGTGTTCCGCGTTCTGTTACAGTTCTGCTAGTGTAGAAAACTTTTAGAGGCCTTAGTAATTTAAATCTCATAGGAGATCATTTTGAGGAAACCGGTAAAGAACATGTACTACCAGCATGAGTTTTTGTATATAGAAAAGATGTATTTTCATAATTAATTTACACAGATTCACAAGTGAGCTAAGGTGCAGGTGTGTAAACAATTTTGCTCCAAATGACGATAGATAGCATATTAAAGTAAACAGATGCATTAAGCCATGGGCATCAACCAATGAAATAAGCAGTAACAAATAGAAAACTGAAAGCAAAGAAATAAAAGCATCACCAAAATCACAACGAAAAACACACGTAGACAAGTTGTGAAATATACACCTGCACAATCAAATGCATATGCATATAGAGAAAAGAAGGGCAGTTCAGTGGCTCCTTTTTTCTGTTGGAGTTTGGATGAAGCTGTTAAGGAAATTCACCAATACTAATAAACTGCATGGAAGGCATATATGCAAACAAATAAGACATGTAAATAATCATATATACTTAGTTACATGATCAGGATATGAATAGTGTATTGAAGTTCCATCCCCATTTAACATATTGGACTACGTTTCTCATATCGTCAAGAAAAGATGATACATTTAGAACATAGTTGTTACTACGACGCCTTGCATCGCCAAGGCGTCCCTAGGCAACGCCTAGGCGTCCTGGCGATGAAGAGAAGGTCATGTCGTGCTTCGACTTGAGGTAGGGCTACCAAGGCGTGTGCCTTGGTAGCTCGGTGTCTCATGTCGTCGCCTAGGCGACGCCGTGAGGCACCGAGCTATCAAGGCGCACACTCCTAGGTAGCTTTGGACAACTTTTTTTTTACCCATGACCCATGGGTCTTCTACTTACCCCAACAGCCATCGTGATGAAGTTTAAAGCCCTAAACTCGACATCGAGTCCTCTTATTAGTCTCCTCTAAGTCCTCAGCCTTCACGACATCGACTCCTCTGCCTTCACAACATCAACAACGCGACTCGCTGACTCCTCTTCCTCAAGACTTCACGACTCCTCTCCTTAGTTCCTCTTTGACTTTGCCTCCCCAGTCGCACCTCCCCCAATCGAGCCTCCCTCAGGTATATTTTCTCTCCTCTCTCTCACATGCAAAATATGTTGTTGTGCTGGGTATCTTGTAATAACCAGAAATATTAGGTTACATTGTAAATGAGAATATTAATTATTTATCAATGAAGTAGAAAACTTTGTGACTTATGTAGTGTACTTATGTGAGTGAATGAATATATTTATTAATCATATAAAGAGTAATGGAAAAGAAAAGTCTTGTAACCTATTACAAACATTGTAGATATGACAATTAATAACTTAAGTGTTATATTATTTAAGAGTACAAGTATTTAAATTATATACTAGTGGACTAGCCTAAGAGATTTATTTTATTATCTCAACCTATTTATTATCTTAACCTAATTATAGCAAGTCTAATTGGGATATATTATTAAACACTTATTTAAAATCCAATGTAAGTGGACTAGTAACCCTAATTAAATAACAAGGGTAATGTATTTAATGTGTTAGACATATGTTGGTGGATGTGGCCAAACTGATTTAAATGAGAGCCCAAGTAAATAATTTGTTTGGCTCAAACCCTTACCCAAATTGTGTGGACCTTTTTAGAAGATAAAATGTGCAAATATAGCATTTAAAGAAAATCAAAATGGGGAAAATAGGAGGGAGAGTGGCTGGGCTATGTAGAGGAGGGAGCGCATGGGAGTAATCAAGTTATATTTCATTTTTTCAAAGTTTGCTCACCCACTCTAATAGCCTTTGTCCCTATAATGCTAGCTTTAATTAAATTGAATCCCCAAAATCAAGGCAAGGCAAAGAAATTGGGAGATTTGCAATGAGTATATAAATATATATATATATATATATATATATAGAATGAGGATCAGGTCCGGACTCCCGGACCTGATTAAAATACAGACCCTATTTTTTATTTTATTTTTTGCTTTTTTTTTTAAAACTAAAAAATATTTAATATTTTATGGAACTGGAATTTTTTTATAATACAGTGTTTTTGGTGTGATTTGGATACATATAACAAAATATGTATGTACAGTCTGTACAGACATGTTTTGTTATATATATCCAAATCACATCCAAAACATTTTATTATGAAAAAATTCCAGTTCCATAAAATATTAAAAAAAATATATTTCGTTGTTTTAAAAAAAAAAAAAGTTCGGACGGTACTAAAATTCGGGAGTCCGAACTAAAACCGGACTCAAATATATACTTTTTCAAGCCTATAAATAGAGCCCCTCTCATTTGCTAGCAAAAAGTTTGGTCTTCATATCTTTTCCAAAGTTCTAAAGCAAGAGAGCACAAAATATTTGAGAGAGAGAAGGAAGGGGGCTGCCGACCACTTGGAGAGGAGATTTAGTTCATGCCTTCAAGCTTTATTACATACTTTGGAAGGAAGAGGAGTGCATCCAAATCAAGGTTTAAAAGTTTTCTAAACTCAAAACCCTAGCTAGATTTATGTTTATCCATGTGGTTGTTTTAGAATAAATGATGAGTTTATGTTCTTAAACCTTATGGTAGTAGATCTATATGTTTAGGGGTGTAAACGAGTCGAATCTCAGCGAACATCTTTATGCTCAGATTCGGCTCGACACAAAAAAATTGAGCTCGAATTCGACTCAGATTCGATAAGGGATTTACATTTTTGTGCCAGATTCGACTCGGATCATTACTCGGACCTACTCGGCTCGTAAGTACTCGACTCGTTTACAAAGCGAGTTACTCATGAGCCTTCAAATCGAGTTTCGAATATGAACCATTTCACTTAAAACTGAATCACTACATACTAAATTGATTACTTAACTAATATTTATATATAAAAATTTTACACTTTTATTTATGTATTGAAATTATAAAGAATGTAATATAAATTGACATTCAATTAATTGATTTATTCAAGTACGAGTTTACACAATTTCATACTACACTTTATAAATTATAAAGATTGATATAAATATCACATATTTAGCTTACTAGCATGGATTAAATCAATATTCGAAAATAATCCATCGAGCAAGTATCGAGTATGGTTCGAGAAAAAATGAAATACTCGAACCCTAATATGAGCGAACACTGGTATGCTCGAATTCGACTCGTGTATCATTAAACAGAAAACGAGTATGGATCAGATTCGACTCGGATCAACTTCAAATTCGAGTTTAGGATCATATTTTCGAGCCGATCTCGAGTCGAGTACCGAACTACTTGACTCGATTTACACCCCTATATATGTTCGATGATGTTTTATGGCTAGAAGTGTTTATTTTATGTGTTGATGAGCTTTGTAGGTAAAGGAAATCAAAAACAATTTTTACCCGAGAAACCCTAGAACTTCAGTCCACTTTGGACAACTACCATTTTCAAACCATAACTTATTTTTGAGATCCGTCAAAAGTCGTGAGTTAGATCTATGAGTTATCTAATGAACCCCACTGGAATCACTAAAAAATATTAAACGAGTAGCGCGATTTTTACCAAATCGGTTTTCTATAACCTTAAAATCCCCCTAGCCAGATTTTTCCGTGGCCTGTTTTGGTCAGTTAGAGAGCTTTAAAAATTCTGGTCTTTTGTGATATGTTAATATATGAAGTTATATAGTTGTTGTCCAAAAAATGAGCACTTTTCGACTTCGTGAGACGGAGTTATAGTCCGTCAAAGATTTTGCGATTTTTGAAAGAAACTGTTATAACTCGGAATCTATAGCTCAAAAAATTGTGAAATTTTTACAGGAGTTGGTGTTTGATGATATGAGGCTATTGTGTTAATTTCGGAATTTTTGGATAAAAGTATAATTTATAATAAATGTGGTAGTTTCGAACAGAAATGACCTATTTAAAAATAGGAAATGAGCTTGGAAAATTATAAGAAAATTATTTTGTGAATAAAATATTATATATTAAAATTTTCCAGAAGATATAAAAATAATAAGTTAAGTATTTTTAATATCTATGAATGAGTCAAGAATAATAGAGGAAATTAAGTTATATCAAGTCATAAAATTTGTTAATAAAATTTTATTGACTAATGAATAAGATGATGTATTAAGACTATATAAGGGTAATTTGGTCATTTTTTATAAAATGTTACTCCCTTCGTCCCATGATAAAAGTCCTTATTACTATTTTGGGTAGTCCCATGTTAAATGTCCACTTTCCTTTAATAACCAAACTTTCATACATTTTTTTCTATTATGCTCGTAGCATTAAATATCTCATATTTTTCTTATTCTAATTCTCTCTCCATATTTAATAAGTATAGAGAAAGAATATTTTGAATTGAATAGCTAGAAAATCACTCACCTACATTGAAAAAAATTAATGACATTATTATGGACAATTTTGTCATTTCATTCATCTTCTTAATATGCGTGAAAAGTCCACTATGACTTTTATCCTGGGACGGAGGGAGTATAAAAATGTCATGGTATGTTTGATAGATGAATTAAATAGAAAGAGATAAACAATTAAATTATTTTTTTTATAAATGATTAATAATATTAGTAAATGATTAAAATATTATTAAATGATTAATAATATTAGTAAGTGATTAAAATATTATTTGATTAATAATATTAGGAAGTGAATAAAATAATATTAAATGATTAATAATATTATACGAGAGTTTAAGATGATTATGAAGTGATTGAAATATTATCAAATGATGATAATATTACTAATGGTTTAAGGTATTATCTAATTTTTAATTATGTGACTAAATGTTAGATAATTTATTATAAAAGTAGTAGTGTTATGTTAATTGAAAAATCAATCTTATTAATGATAGGTCTTTTCATAAGAGGTTAAATTAGATTGTTTAACTGTAATCATCGGAGCATGCAAGTTTCCTAACTCAAACTTGAGTTATTATTTTTCAAGCATGTTAGTGGATTAATTATTGTCAATTATTCCACATCAATGATAATTATTGATATTCGCACTTAGTGCAAGTTTCTTATATTCAGACTTGTATCTATTTTGAAGATCTCTAAGTGGTTTAATTATTGAAAATTATTCTACATCCATATTATAATTGTTTATTGCACTTGTGTGCTTTTAAAAACTTGTTTCATTATTGAACTTTGAAACAATTAAAGTTCTGTTATTCATGAACTGTTTAAGTCTAAGCTAGTTGTATCAACTAGACCGAGCATGTTTAAATTTGTTAATTCAAATACGTTTTAAAATCTGTTCCAAACAAGTTGGTGCGGACTCTTACAATAAGACTGAGAAAAAAGAGAAAATTTTATTAAGGCAATATATCGAAGAACAAATATTTACCCGTTTCCCAAGTGTTATGCATATTCACCGGGTATGAGAGGTTGATCCCCTTAAGTACCAAAACCTACTAAGCGGTCCAGTTTAGTTACTGATAAACCTCCGTATTTGTTCATGGTCATTGTTGGCCACTTAGCATTATTGATTCAATCTTTCATTTATTAAAACTTGATTCTCGTTTTTTCACAAGCGCATTACATATTGTTGAAAATTCAGAAGATAATTCTTTTCCAATCATGATATATCATTCTTGTATTTAAACTTGATGAGCGAAGTAGTTGCTTGCTCTTGCTATATCATGATATTTATTTCAGTTAAGCCCGAGTGTTCAAAGAAGGACAAAGACAAGAAAAAAGTTCAAGAGTAGTTTAATACGCGTTTAACTATTTTGTCAACTTATGTAAACCTTTTGAGAAATTAAGGTGTATGTATTAAGTTACGGTTGGTAGACCTTGGGAATGATGTAAAACCTTTTGTAATGAACAATTTATGTTTATATATTCCGCGTTAGTTTATAGAATGTGTATGAAGATGATAGATCGTGAGCACCAAACCAGAGGTTATGAAACCCAGATTTGAGGGTGTCACATATCTTACTTCTCTCTCGCTACTATGCTGGGTATTTTGTTTGTGATATGTTGGGTTACTCGAGTAGTCTTACTGTCTTAATAAGTAGGTAGTCTCTACTTATGTAATATGTTGGGTAGTCTCTGTATATGATTAAATAATATTGTTTTGGACATGGGTATTGTTTTTAACTATTAAAATTTGTTAACTTTACACTGAATTTTACATAATATGTTAGTTTTAGACAGTGAGTATTTTTTGGACAGTGGGTGTGTTTAATTGCTAAAATATATTGTTTTGGACAGTGGGTACTAAATAACTATTTCTCAATCTTTGTGGAACTGAGACATACTTGCATGTGTTTTTTTAACTTGGGTGGTTACATTTTGGACATGAGACCAAGTCCAATGCTAATACATGCACTGATAATCATTATTGTGAACTAAAAGATATATAAAAATTTATCTACTTGATGTTTTGGACAATGAACGGTGGTTATTGTTTGTATAATTAATTAAAGAAACTGATAAATCCACAACAGAAATGATATTTTCACATGAAAATTGTCGATATAGATTCTATAGCGACGGTTTCCACCACCGCTATACATCCATAGCGATACTTTTCATGTGAAAATATCAAAAAGTGTTGTGGAAATATCAATTTCCTTAATTAATTATAAAGTATAGACCAAAAGTAATACATTCAATTATTCAAAAGTAAAAACAAAAGTAGGTAATATTTAGATGAACGGTTTGTTATTTGGATCAATTTTGTCTTAGATTTTTTTTATTTGATTGTATTGTGCAGAAAGTAAAATGGGGGAAAGTTTGGGGGCCGATAGTTATAATATAACTAAAGACATTAAAAGAAAAGCTAAATCGAACAATCTGGGTTGAAAATATGTTTCTTGATGAGTTTGCTTGAACGATGTTTAAGGACTAATGTAGAGTCTAAACATTATTCTGGCTTGTTATATGGAGTTTTATTAGTTATTTGACTAGTAATATGTGACGGTTGGTTGCTACTTTATTTTCTATGTGGTGTTTGTTGAATTCTTCATTTCTTCTACTAGTTTTAATATCAAGTGTTTTATTTTCGGGTTGTTATTGCTAAGTATTTATAAAACTGTGCTTTTAATGTTATTTCATAGTGTTATGTTTTAGGTTTTAATGTATATGAAATTTTATTGTCAATATACTTGTTCAAATAAAATAAATAATATATAAATTGCACATTGTAAATGACTTATTGTCATACGGACGCCATGACGGTCTTCTTGTTGCCTATGCGTCCTGACAGTCGGTTACCGTCACGACTCGCAGTGACGCCGTGACAACTATGATTTAGAATGAGTTGAAAAATTATATACATCCCTACAAACCTTTAAACTTTTAACCATTAGATAATAGATAACTAATAAAATTAAAATTTTCAGTACCAAAAACTGACTAGTGTAACAATTAACGTGCCAAGATTCAAGACTAAGAGTTAAATAATAATATAGTTTCAACTTCCAAACACTTCTACTCTGGCTTAAAATATATTTGACCAAGTATTATCATAATACATCTAAATATTGCTTACCCGAACTTTGAATGGAAAACGATGAGTCCGTACTTCTATGCCAGCAGTGGCTCTAACATCAATGCCAAGACTGTCAACTCCAATTAAATTTGCTCCCTATAAAGAACTTGATTATATTAGGAATTCAAACTCATAAACATTGAGAAATAAAAAAATAACTGTAACACACACCTTAGCAACATATGACCTACTTACACGCACAAATTACATGAGATATAAATAGCTCCACAATAATATAACTAAAAGTAAATAACTCATCAAATGAAATTGTTAATAACTTAATACATAATCAAAGATAAATGTAGCTTAATACAGGTCCATAGTTTTTAACGCCTGAAATTGCAATAACAGAAAAAATTCAAGTACAAACAAGAAAAGTAGAAGAAAGGAGAATGCCTGAATCTCTGAGCAAAATGAAACCTCGACAGCAACAATTAGACAAAATCAGACGTAATGTTGGAGAGAGACCACAAACACATATAAGAACACAGACAAAAAGGTACAAGGAAATATTGTTTTCTATATACAAATCAAATTAACTAGTACTACCTCCGTCCCATAATAAGTGCCTTTTTAGCTAAAATCACACATACCAATACATAAGCTAAAATGGCAAAAATACCCTTAATATATTTTCTTTGAAGTTGAAGAGTTAATGAGTGTCATTTAATTGTAGTGATGGTAAGATGCAATAAATACCATTGAATGCATAAGGGCATATATGAGAAAATATTGCAAAAATTGTATTGGAGTTCTAACACATCACTTATTTTGGGAAAAACTATTAAGCCTAAAAAAGCACTTATTGTGGGACGGAGGTAGTAACAAATTTTTCGTTCATTTCTATTACTCTTATTCTTCAGCCTATATTTTTAAGTTAACAAGGACTCTAGTTTTATTTTATTTTTAGGAAATGATTTGTATTTCGACTAATTCGTGACGAATTTGAATTGCGACTATTGTGGACCTATAAGCGATAATACAGAATAATAATGTGGGTCCCTTCTTTGTTCTTTCCTATTCCATGTATCCATGTATGTCAATATTTAATAGCCGACATAAATTTGTCATTATATATAGCAACGCTCTTTATTTTTTGGTGTCGACGCTATTACTGTGGACCAGTCTCTAATTATCAAAAAAAAAAACTGAAGACCAATCTTGCATTACTGAAAGTACATATAACATCATACAGATAGAGAGCATGAAACTGACATATAAATAATGAAACTTTAAAGGTCAACGCCATTAAACAGTTACTACCTCAACATGAAGTCCCTTCTTTTTGCATAGAGCTGTAAAAGCAAATTTCGACCTGTTCCCTTTCTCACTGAAGCGCTCAACAATTGCAGCTGTTGAGTGTACAAGAATATCAGCCTCAGCCTCTCTAAACTCACGCAAACTAATTGCTGACTGGAAAGAAACAAAAAAAATGTATGTATAAATTATGAACATTCAATTTTGTAAAACCAGAACACTCTTTCTTTAAATAGTAGTGTATGTTGAGAACATGAACCAAATCCTGTTAAACCAGATATTTCTAATATTTTTAAGAGAAAAGACATGTTCTAGTAAGATGCCCTCCAAAGACAATATTTCTCCAACAATATAGAAATGGACCAGCTATAATTTTAGTTTCAGAATGATATTTAAGATTGAATACATGGTCAACACACATCAAAAACATTAAAAGAATTTTACTTTTTAAGTAGAGAGAATATTAATTGTGCAAAAAAGTACTAAAAGCAAAGGAATAAAAAATACATATACTGCGGAACTTTCCTTCAATATATAGATATGACTGAACTTATCTACCAAATTTTCAATTTAAAATAAAGGAAAAGCTCATTAGTGCAAAGAAAAAAAATATTACTTATAGCTGATACAAAAGTACATGATATATTAATTAGTAATGTGTGCTCACATGTCACTGTCCTATTCTTATAAACAACTGATACTCATTGTGTCAAAGTGTGTAATATTTGGCATTCATGTTTTTGAGTTTGTTCAAAAAATTTGAAGGCATTATTTTAACAAAGTCTCTTTGATCAAGACACAGTAATTTGACAATGGTGAGCGGGATATACATGCCTGAACACCATATACAGAGGTCAGCTCCATCCTCATAATCTCCAACCTGTAGATAGTCGATTCAGTGGGGTTTCCATCACCTTTGATGTTTAAGCCCAAAAGTTTGTCATCTACACAAATACTTGAGATGAGTGACATGCTTGTAGCACTGTAAAAATAAACCAGTTAACTTTTACTACTAGAGAAGTAATATCAATTAATAACAAATTTACTTATTTCTTATGGTTAAAGTAGGAGGCTCAGTGAATTAGTGAGTCCTAATCTAGAATGGTCATAAGGCCTAGAGTCACATCATACTTTATAATAAATAAAAGAGAGGAAGCAAAACAAAACCATCCCTAAAGGAAGCTCAACAACTTTATAAAATTTGAGGTTATGAGACAACAAAGTAGCTACTATAGCTTGGTCCATAACCTACTCATGTAAAAGCTCATCTGAGCTCATTCATATAGAAAACATGAGCAAAAGACAAATTTTTTGAAGCTCCTCACTCTAAGAGAGCTAAACCCAAGCAGCACTTGGCTCCGCTGGATGACAACCATGAGGTGTTACAAAACCAGTTGTTTTCTGAATTTCCTATTACAAATGTGACACTATAATGGCTATGAGACTTATGCTAATATATTCGGAATGGAAAAGGCAAACGTGTAGCTTCATATTCTGTAGGCTATCAAGTTCATTTATCAATCATAAACATATGGACTAAACAAGTTGTAAGGTTGCATAAATGGTGGAGTGAAAAATACCAATAATTTGTTAGTCCACGAGGTACGCATTTCTACATAAATGCCACCATGTTTCTTAATTTCCGTAGAGCAAAACTAGAATCTGCACTGGTGTATTGGCATTTCTACATAAATGCCACCATGTTTCTTAATTTATACTCCATCCAGCTAAGAGGACTTTTTGTGGGAGCTCAAGCAAGCTAATACAAAGCAAAGAAGCAACAGATTGGACCCTTGGGTTTACTCGCTTTGCTCATGGCTAAACTAAGCCCTAAATGGGAGGAGCTTTGTAGGTATATAAAATTGGAATTTGGAATATTGTAAGATGTGATGTATAAATTGACCATGTATTCAGACTAATGACAATAATGTGGTTGGATCCTTCAGAGAAAAACACTGCTCCAGCAGCAGTGGAAGGTGAAAAGTAATCAGAAAAGACAAACAAGGGTCGTGACTAGGCTAGTTATAATCTCAACAGACACAAAAAATATTAGTTCATCATAAACAGAAACTTTAAGCATTCACTAGAAAATTATTAACCTAAGATCAACTAAATGTAAGATCTCTCTCTTCTGGGTTTATCAACTTTATTTAGTGGTTTGCAAATATCTTTATAACTTGATTCACTGGACCATTTAGCTCTCCAAAAGGAAGAAATGAAAAGAACAAGAATAAGCTCCACTACATCACTTCAATAATCTATGTATCCCAGTACCTTCCCAATCTGAGTTGTAATCATCACTGTCTTCACCATTGAATAGTCTTCTTAAGTATAACTCTTCATCAATGAAAGTCGGCCTGAGCCATCCCACGATAGAAACACCATTTGATGGATGGTCCATATTTTTAGCATATTCCATACTAACAGCCTACAAAAATGCTGAACCCAATAAATTTCCATGACATTACAAGGATTTTGATGATTACAAATAAGAAAAAGAGTAATTCATGCGAGCCTCTACAGTTAGCCAGATAACTTATGTGACCAAAAGTACCATTATTTGGACACAATCATTAAAAGTTCTGATGGTATTTTTTTAGTAATATCCGAATTAATCCAACAAGAAAAGAAAATCGTCATTTTGGTCAAATAATGAGGACTTCCATGCCCTTGCCATGAATAATAGATTATGTGTTCATAAACATCTACTACCGCTCAAATGCAATAGCAACAGAAAGACAAGTCTGGAATCTAGCCTTTTCGATGGAAAATCAATAATAACCACTAAACAAGCACTGAAGAGCAAACAAATGAAATGAATTACAACCTCCAATTTTATGCGACCCTCTTTCTATACCGGGATACCAAAAAGAATATATCTATGTACACACCCATGTACACACCCAAAGTGTACATCCAAAGACACACCTAAAGGTAAAATAGTAGTAAATGAGGAGAAAGTGTTGTAGAGAGAGGATAGAGAAATATTTTACTACTATTTTACCTTTGGGCATGTCTTTGGATGTACAATTTAGGTGTCTACATATATATATTCATCATGAAATTAAGGCCCTATTCCACATATCAATGCATTCTTTATTACGCTTATATTTGAAATTTAATTCTACCCATTCATAAATGCATTGTTTTAAGGGAGTAATGTAAAGTAAAATTAGGGTCCTATTTCTAAATACTATGTCAATGAAGAGGACTACTAATATTGGGATGTAGGTAGTATCTACCAATATAACAATTGTCATTATATGATGTTTATTTCAACATTAAGAAAACAGCTAAATATTTCTCAACTAGAAAAATGTCAATCACCCAGAGTGTACGCTACCAAACTCGGAAGTCCTCACCTTTGTCAAGCACTTTGAGAAATAAATTGGATGAACCCAGCTGAAACCATCTGGCATTCCCCACCCGGTGGGTATATCAAACATTTCAGAATCCTCTGCCTGGTAGGAGGAAAAAGTGCATTTAGTTGAGGCAAAATCAAATTTACAAAAAAAATTGGAACTCAAAATTTAGCAGAGTCAGCATGAGATGCGACCCTAACCTCAAAGTAATCATCAATGAAGGGAATACCATCACTGAAACCACTCTCTGAATTGCTAAATTCAGCAGCAGCAACCCTTCTGTTCGCAAAAAGTGGTGTATCCATCCCAATTAAAACATTCTGAAGGTAAGCAATTTGTGAAGCATTAATACAGGATTGGTATAGGTATATAGAATCATTCAAATCCAATTACAGAAATTTGTACTCTTTGCATACAATACTACACTGGTGTCAAGACAAAAGTCTAATGACCTAAAACCACATTGTACAACTAGTCTTCAGCTTAGCCATTCTTAAGCATTGGTTATACTGATATCTAGCCATCACTTGCAACATAAATAGTCAGATAATAAAATCTACTGAACAGTATAACACAAAAACATTGCTTTCAACCCGTTAGAAGATTAAATAAAAACAGTGAATGCCATAATCATATGAGTCAATGAGGTTGATTATAATAGTGTAGCAGTATAACCTGAATCTATTTCATTGTACAATTGTCCATGGTACTGTCCCATTTTCTTCGTTTGGACACAGGGCCGGTCCTACAGTTAAGCGAATTAAGCAATTGCTTGAGGCCCCAAAATTGAGAAGGCCCCAAAATTTAATAATCTTTATGTTAAACCCATTAAAAAGCCTAAATTATTTTCCCTCCAAATTTTAATAATCCTTATGTTAGAGCCCATTAAAAAATCCAAATTATTTTTTCCAAACAAATCAGTAATATCGAGATTAGAACAGTGACTCTCTTCGTCGAGATTAGAATAGTGACTCTCTTCCTCGAGATTAGAACAGTGACTCCCTCTACCCAGACTACCAGTGACTCTCTACTTCTGTCTCTTCCTTTCTGGCTCTTTATACGCCTCTCAC
Organism: Panax japonicus; assembly: GCA_020205505.1. Classification (NCBI taxonomy): domain Eukaryota; kingdom Viridiplantae; phylum Streptophyta; class Magnoliopsida; order Apiales; family Araliaceae; genus Panax; species Panax japonicus. The sequence goes on from CM035104.1 coordinate 13,403,016, forward strand.
TTTCTCTCTCTAAGTAAGTCTTTTTCTCTAACTACAAATCTACAATTGTCAATAAATATTATATCTTTTAATCTTTTATATTTTTTGTTTGCTTCAAATCTGAGGAATTGAGTGTTGAGATCCTCTGGCTCTACAAAAATTGAATTCAACACATCAATAGGTAATAATATCAATCTTTACTCGTGTATTTTTTTTCTTTTCAATTAGGATTTGTAAATTAATATTTCTTACTCTGAATTTGTGATGTTCATTGTTCAGGTATTTAATCTTGGAAAAAATCACTAAATCGGCATAATCAGGTTCTATTGTTCTATACTTTTCTATTTTAATTTTATTAAATTTTACTTGTTAAATAGGTACTATTGTTCCTCATTTTAGCGGAAAAAGTTCTGTTATTTGTGTTTTGACTGGGAAGTATCTGTTGTTATTTGTTTTTTGGCTGAAAAGTATGTGTTTGTTATTTGTATTTTTAGCTTGTTATGGCTTCTCGAAAATATGAATCTGGGTATCAAAAATTTCAAAAAAAAAAGAGTAGAAAAATTAATTGAATCCCAAAAGGGAGTTCTTGAACAATTTGTTACCAATAATAAAAGAAATATCACATTAAAATTAGGTGAAAGACAAGAAAAATGAAAATTTAATTTAAAAAAAAATCATAGATATTAATTTAATTTAACATTGAATGGTAAAAAAAAAGCCCCAATTTAAGATTTGGCTTAAGGCCCCCAAAAAGTTTGGATCGGCCCTGTTTGGACAGATGCTACATTGTCCTTCATAACATTTTTTTGGGATAATCTTCAAACGTAAAGTGTAGCTTTCACTTTTGGGTTGTCCCAAAGCGTCTTTTCAAAAACTAAGCTCCCGCAGTTTATGATATTCGAACCAAGCTGAATTACGCATTCTTATGCGTCGTATACTTCATGTACGTTGATTGTAAATTTTGTAAAACAATTTTTTCTACTTTAACTTTGAAATGGGGCCTCTTCTTTTTTGGAACAGAGAATGTGAAAAGTAGAAAATCTATAGTATTAAATATGTATCTAGTTAGACAATGATCACAAAGACACAAAGTAAAAGGCTAAAAAATGAACAGGCAAAAATTTATTATATTGTTTTAATCAGCATCCCAAAATCTGGCATTTTTCCCACATAAACTAGAATCAATTTTAAGATTTAAATTAAAATCTTAAAAATACTTTATTTTTCGGGTCAATGTCACATTCCCAATTAGAGCTACAAACGAACCGAACCGTTCGCAAACCGGTTCAGTTCGGTTCGAGTTGAGCGTCTAATCAAGTCGAATTCACACAAGATGTTCTGTTCGTTTACTCGATCGAACATGTTCACGAACCATGTGGTTCGGTTCGCCTGTGTTCGCGAACGATTCGAGTTCGGTTCGACTCGGTAAGTTTGAGTTCAGGTTCGGTTCGATTGTTCGAGTTCAAGTTCGATATAGGTTCGAGGTATTCGATTTCTTATATATATGTTCACTTTAAATTGTTTCGAAAATTCTACATATAAATAATTGGTTTTGGTTATTTCATATTAAATTCTAATGTTTGTCTTATCAATAATGGTTAAATTTGTAGTCATTTTCTTTTTTAATTACTTAAAACATCTTTTTGTGTTTTTAATAATTGATTATAAGTAATATTTTTATTAAATAATTAATAAATAATAGTGTACTACTTCACCTCTAAATTTTAATCAAAATAATTTTAGTATTTTCATAAGAATTTTAACAATGATTGTTGAATTATTACAATTTACATCCCTAATAATTTAATAGATTATAAGTTATAACCCATGTCATAAATCACATAAATAAAGTCATTAATCATCATGCAATGACAATTTGATATTAATTAAAAAAAATGATACAATACAGTTGCTTATATTTACACGAGTTATTAAAACTGTCAAATCAAGATAGATAATAGAAAAATCAAGTCATCAAAGTATCGAAACTTCACTAATAGAGTGATAGTCATTGTACAATTAGTCAATTATTATTGTATATTAACATCAACTATCAATTATATAATTAAAAGTGTAAACTTAACTTTACCAATTTTTGAATTTTTTTAGTGTTACAGTCTTACAGACTTGCGATGTATATGTGAGACAACGAGAGAGAGTGATTACCTAACTTTGATTTATCATTTACGCAATTAAGTAATCAAATTTAGTGTAAAAACTAAAAAATTGTTGAGAAAAATCCAATTAAACAATATGTCACCGACTCACAGTACCGTTTGTATGAAATTAAAATAAGTTATTAATTTAAATTAAAATAAGTTATTTTTTTGGAAAAAAAATGAAACAAAGTCTCTAAATAGCTTTAACCCTTTTATTTAGAATCGTAGTTAATTTATTTAGTTTTAAACAATATAATTATGAAAATTATAATCTTTTTATAAAATAATTCTCAAGATTTATTGTATTCAAAAGTTAATTATCACATCTCTTTTTAATTAAAAATATTTCCTATCGACTTTGAAAATTCATACTTCTTGATAAATTGATCTTATTAGATCTTATTACTTATATTTTAGAACGAATGAAATATATGGTACTAATACATTTAAAGATTAACAATATTAGTCTACAAGTCTATTAGATATTAAATTAATCTAAATCAACTAAATTCACATTATTTTAAATCTTAAAATTTTAATTTCATTATAAAAAATCTTAAATAAGACTCTTTTTATGAAATAGATAAAATATTATTCATTTATTCTAGACTAATTATGTAATAAATTATAATATTGACCACTAGTCCACTACTACTAATATAATATTATATATATATATGATAATATGATATATATTATATATTTATATCCTATTCCTAAATAATTTAAAATAACAAAACTAATACAAAATAACAAAATAAAAATAACAAAAATAATATTAGTTGTTAACTTTTAAGTTCTAACTTCAAACTTTTCAGTAATCATTTTTGGGATAAATGATGATGGTAATATTTGGTCTAATTTTTGATTGAATTACTTAGTGTTAGAGATGATATTTTTGGTATTTATTTAACTGTTTTTAATTTGCTTCTGAGTTCTCAGTATCTCAGTTCAGTGCAATAGTAAATGTTCGCGAACTTGATTTGTCTGATTATGTTCGCGAACAACTCGATCATATTCGCGAACTCGATCATGTTCGCGAACAGTTCGTGAACACCAATCGAACCGAACTCGTACATAGCTTTTAGTTCGATAGAGTTACTCGAACCTGTTCGAGTTCGAGTATAAGTGCTCGAGTTCGGTTCGAGTTCGAGAATGTTTGATTCGGTTCGGATGTTTGCAGCTCTATTCCCAATTTCTTGCAAGGGTACACAGTACATGTGGCTTTTGAGCTATGTGATAGTACCTATATCAAATGGGGAAAGGCGATAAGGAATCCAGTACTCACCACAGGATTACTTGCTCCACGATCTTGCAGGATATTCTCATCATCAGAAATTTCAAAAAACATGTCTGAGGAAAAAAAACAACAATTACAAACAAATAGTTACCAGAGTTGTAATAACAGATATTGTGCTGAATAATATAATACAGAAGAAGTCAAACCTCCATACTCATCGATAATGTATTGAAATTGAGCCCAAGAAATATGTTCATGTGGTTCACAGTGTACCGTACCGGGGAATAACAACAAGGCACTGCTGTTAGCCTAATACAAACAAAATGTAAGACCACGTATGCCATACAAAGAAAACCATACAAAGAAAAGGACTGAATACCCAACTAACCAAACTTAAGTAATTATTTTACGATGCTGCAAGGCAACATGACTCTTCTTTAAAGCTCTAGATCAACTATATTAGAAAAATTATTAAGTTAAAAACGTTAGTTACATAATTAAAATATATATATATAAATAAAACAATGGCAGGCCAAAATGAAAGAGGGGTGGTGTGCACCTCAACAGCTGTCTTTGTTATTTCAGCAGAGGTGAGCTTAGTCTTACGAGACCTTTTGCGATCTTTCAGTTCTTCAAGTGGGTGATACCCATGATTACCCACGTAATTAGATGAATCAGGAACTGAATCCGAGTAATCTGAAGCAACTGAAATTTTCGGAAGGCAGATATCACGTCCTAAGTGCAACCAGCTGTATTGTGTAGCTCCTAAAAAAGGATTCATACACCTGAAACTGAACCAAAGAGATGAAGAAATATTTTTATGAGAATGGAACATTATTAAAAAATTGTAACGACATTGAAGAACTTGGATTGTTACATAAACCAACAAAGAAAAAAGAAACAGAAAGACCTGAACTTCATATGTGCATACTACATCCTCACTATATTATTAACCCCAACCTCCACTCCCCCTTCTTCTCTCCCGTCATGCATATCAGATACTCCCTCCGCTCCACAAAAAGATTCCCATTTGCAAAATTCCATTATCAAGCCATCATAATTAAGCTAAATACTATATAAATTTAAGGCTAACCATGGAAAAAAAATATGTATCCTTAAAATTTGTAAATTTTTTAAATGTTACTCTTTTTGCGGACAAAGTGAGTATATTTTAAATTATCTTGCTTTGAAGATAAATATCCAAAACAAACTAATACTTACATTATAAAACAGCTACAAAATACCCTCCAAGACTTAGAGCATGAAGCTTTCTATCTGCCTTTGCAGGAGGAATATAAAGAAAAGAAAGTAATGGATAGAAACGTTACAGCCATAAATTTATTAACTCTTAGCAAATTATTTCTTCTTCACTGAGAGGACTTCGTGATAGAGAAAAAGGGAAAATAGTCGGCAGTCTCGTACATAGTTGCTCAAAATTTAAAAGGATACAACTATGAATGCATAAAGTACAACCTGCAAAGCAACACTGCTGACCATTCTTTTCTCTTTCATTCTGTTCGCAGCCTCAAGAAATGTTGGAGAAGAAAATATCTTTAAAAGGGATAAAAGAAGAATACAAACACCATTTAATAAAGAGAAAGAAAAAAAAGAAGAAAAACAGACAAGGAGCAACCAAGTTATGAAATTCAAACAAGTTTGCCAATAAACAATTTATTTCTCAGTATAGATACCTAGTGCCTGAATAATCAGAAATTCTATGAACCTCAGAAGGAGGTCTGATCCAACTGCAAGTGATATCATATGAGGTAGAGCAACCAATGCCTTCTGCATGACAAAAAAGGCAGTGGGAAGTTCCTGAAAAGGAGAATGTATGAACAGTAAAGCATTAGTTTGAAGACCACATAGACTCACCAGTTACCAATAGAAGCATTTCAAGTCCTAGAATCTTCCTAGCCCACATAGACTCACAATTAGAAGCAATTCAAATCCAAACATGCGAAAAATTATCACTATTCCAAGTTTCTTATAGTTGTCTTACTCCAAAGTAACCACCAATAATTTGTCCCGAAAACTAAAAACAAAATAAAAGGATTCAGAGAAAAACAGATTCTATACATTTGAAAATTACATATCTAGTCAGATGCTTAGAAGAAACTGGAAGGGGAAAAAATGTGGCTGCTGTATACGACTAGTGGAAGACGGAGGAATTTAAAATTCTCAATCGACTTAGCCTAAAACATCAAGAATTGTTCAATACTTGATGCTCTTTCGCTCTCCTCTCTTTCTATAACAGTAACAGTTAACAATTCTTGTCAAAGATGCAATCAATATTACCAAAACTACAAAAATTGAACATTTGCTAAGGAATTACAAATTCAGTGACAAAAACACACATGATGGAAGTAAAGGTGGTTGAGTTTTGCTATATCTTACCATAAAACATTGTGATTTTTGTTGCGACGAGAGACAAATGGAAAACTATGTAAATAATACAGATAAATGGGTAATTTGTAAATGTGACTTTTTTGTCACAAGATATATCATTTCAGCACTTTACTTTATGTATTTTTTAAAATATATATTCATCTTCAAATTAAATAAAGTATAAAGATAAATGATAGTGAGTTTCTAACACAGATCAAAATGAAATTTTTTCCCCTAAAAATTTGCAAGTGAGTATTGTGATATAGGTGATCTAAAAAAAACACAAATTAAATTAAGATTATTCTATGCTCCAAGAAACATACTTTCTTTCTAATCAAAAGTTTTTCCATAGTGGGACTCTTCAAAATCATAAGGGTACCACAAGAACTGCATAATACAAATGGTTCAAAAAGAATATAAGGTGAAAATAATACACGATCAGAAAAATAAAAAAATTTAAAAAATAAAGAAAAAAGACACAGGACAAAAGGGTGTAGTTACCTAAGGAAATTGATGGAGCTGCTACTGCAATCACCATAGACAGAGAAAGTCAAGCTGATGATCGACTGTGAGAGAAGGGCAGAAGCCGCAGGCTGTAGTTTGTTTGTTTTTTTCAGATTAGTCCATCAAAATCTCAGTTGTTAGTGGGGTCGAGAGAGGGAGAGATTGCTGGTATTATCTCGGTGTGTGCAGTAAAGTGTGTTTTACTCCCGGAGGAGGCGGCCCATTTGCAGGTGTTGCATTCAAAGGGCACGTGATTTGCGAGGTTGGGTCATTTAAATAGGGACAAGTATTGAAAATGTTTTGAGTTACATTAATTAATGTTCAGTCCTCCTGCCATAGATTGCTAAAATTTTCAGCCAATATGGTAATATATGTACGTATAGAATAAATAGGAATTAAGAATATTTATTTTATTTTATTTGTATTACATATATTTTTATATTAGTCGTAATTTTATTTTGTCAAATATTTTTTGACATATGTATCATTTTTCATTAATGTTTCATTGTTGTGTGATTAATGGAATTGAATATAAATTTAATACTATTTTTTAAATATTTAATCTTTGTCCCTAAAAGAATGATCAAAATAATTTACACATATATTAATAAGAAATCTAAAAATAAAGAAAAAAATTAAATTTATCTCTAATGGTTCCACAAAATTATAAAATAATGAGTATTTTTTTTATACTATTGTATCCTACTAAATGATATATTTACCCTCCACTTTATATACTTCATCACATTCTTTTGGAGACAAAAAAAAATTATACTTTTATTTTATTTTATTTTTTTAGATGAGGGAATATTGAAAAGATAATAGAGAAATTAGTATCAAAAAATTTGGATAGTGATATATGCATATTCTAAATTGAGTGTTGCACACTTTTTTATATCAAAGAGACTATATTATCCCTAAATAATGAAAAGTAAATTAACATATTTACCATTTGTTAATTTTAATTGAAAGTTTTTTTTGGAAAACAAGTCTAAATAATTTTATATTTTCTTTGAATTTTAAATTTTTAAAAATTTATTTTAAGTAAAAATAAAATTTTTGAATTAAATAGATCACCAATAAACTATATTAGGGGTACTTTAATTAAAAAAAGAAGCTAAATAAATTACATACATGTCTTTAGAGCACGAATGTTTACCCTTATAAATCTTTTTTATTTTTTCTAATATTTTTGTGTTCGTATATTTTTTTCAAAATTTTAATAAATTATATTATAAAATATCTCAAATAAACAAAAGAATGTTATTAAGTAAATTGTAAAAAGATGACAAATTTAAAATATTAATTCAATTCTCCATATGGTGGAAAATCAAGTTTTGGCTAACTAAGAGTATCTCTAACAGTAGTAATAAAAAAAAAACTTTTTCAATTGAAATTTATTGACCTACGTGACAATTTGAAGAGTATTATTTATTACTTTAATATTTTGTGTCTCATCTAGGGAACAATTTGAAGTTTTATGGCAGTATTTAAGAATGGCAGCGGAAAATATTAACGATGGAGTGAATGAGACAGTGGAGACACCTTTAATCACCACCCAGGGGAACGTGCAACAGGAAGACAATATTCCTCCTGTAAACAACACTACCGAGCAAAAGATGAATGATGGAATGTTTAGGAGCTTTTTGCAGTTAATGCAAAATTAGACGAGGGAGACTCGTGTACAAAATACGGGTGGAAATGATAGCAACGTGCGGTCTGTCACAGCCAAGCAATTTAAGGAGTTGGGACCACCAGAATTTTTGGGAAAGCCAGAACCACTTACGGCAGAGACGTGGATAAAGCAAATCACCAAGATATTTGATGTCTTGGGATGTTTCGAGGAGCAAAAGGTTTCCTTTTCCACTTTTATTTTACGAGGAGAGGCAGATTACTGTGGAAATCAGTAAAACGTACTCAACATGCCGCACTGAAAATGTCTTGGGAGAAGTTCCAAGAATTGTTCAACGACAAGTACTTTCCCGGAAGTATTTGTCACGTGAAGGAGGTTGAGTTCATCAAGCTGGAGCAAAACAATATGAACGTGTCGCAGTATGAAGCTAAGTTTGCGGAGTTATCCCGATTTGCATCCTATTTGGTTGATAATGAGGAACGAATGACACGAATGTTTCTGCGAGGTTTGAAACCCGAAATACGTCAATACCTCATTTCTCACAAACTTTGTTTATATTCAGATGTTGTGAATAGGGCTCAGTTAGTGGAGCGCGATAATGAGCCAGCCCAACCGAAGGATAACGAGCAACAACACGATAATAATCGTACTGGCGACAACGGTCATCGGAACAATGATAACCATCGTGGAAGAAATTATCACGCCAGAAATGGTAACCACTTCGGTGGTAATCATGGCCAAGATAATAGAAGAAATGATTCAAGTGGAAATTTCAAGAAGAGAAGATTTAACGATGACGGGAAGACGTCAGCAACAGCACCAGCACCAGCAACAAATTATAGGGGAGGAGAATGACCGTCAGTTATATGCTACAGATGCGGAGAGAAGGGACATATAAGTCCAAACTGTTCACAGCTTTCCTAGATATGTTTTAATTGTGGAAAAAATGGTTACATAGCTCAATTTTGTCCTGTACCGAAATCAAGTCCAGCTGGGACGGTGGCACCAAAGGCGGATACGGACAAAACAAAGTCAGCGGTTTCAAGAAGAGCGTTTTTCGTGACTTCTCAAAGAGCGAGTAACCCGAATGAAGTTAGCATGGGTTAGTTAATTATAAATTATTTCAAAGTCTATACCTTATTAGATACCGGTTCTACCCACTCTTTTATTTCTCCTGTTTGTGCTCAACGTTTAAACTTGACTCCGGAGAAATTAGACTTTGACTTATTTGTGGAGACTCCGTTAGGAGAAACTTTTATCATATCCACTGTTTATAAATCTTGTTTGATCCAAGTGGGCACAATCACATTACCTATTGATCTTATCTCTTTAAAGATACTTGCTTTTGATGTGGTTTTAGGGATTTATTGGTTAACCACTCATCATGCCAAAATTGATTATTTTCGTAAGGTTACTAGTTTTCATATTTCTAACCAACCTGTTATGCGAATTCAAGCAACCAAACCATTGAAGTCAAACACTTTCATATCAAGCCATTAAGCCATTCGTTTATTGAAAAACGGATGTCAAGCTTTCTTAGCCCATTTCATGGATTTAAACAAAAATACGTCAGATTTGAATGATATTTCTATTGTTAATAAATCTCCTGACGTATTCTCGAAGGACTTCTTAGCCTACCCCTAAAGCGTGAAATCGAATTTTATATTGAACCCAGTACAAAATCCATTTCTAAAACCTTTAAATATTTCTTCAACCAAAACGAACGTATAATGCGCCAAAGACGTTGACTCGAGCTGTTGAAGATTACGATCGTACCATTCAATACCATCGTGGGAAACGAAAGTGGTAGCTGACGCGTTGAGTAGAAGATCGTATGCGTTTATGAGTGCGATGTTGTTAACAAAAAAACTCATTTTTGTATAACTTACAAATGATGAAGATAGAGTTAAAGACTCTAGGGACCCACGTGAAGATAACGAATATACGAGTAGAATCGACTTTAATCGATAAAGTTATAACCGCTCAAGCTACACACTGGAGCTGATGAATATAAAGAAGAAGGTGCAAGAATGCGTTATTCTAGAAGTAAGAATCGATGAAGAAAAGAAAGCTCAAGCCTTCAATTTATTTGAAATCCTCGATCAAATAGGAACTGTGGCCTATAGACTCGCCTTAACGCTAAGTATGCCACGTGTTCATAACGTTTTTCACGTATTGATGTTACATAAATATGTGGATGACCCAAACCACATTATTGCGTTTGAACCAGACGAGATAGTCGAAGATTTAACGTACGAAAAGGTACCTGTTAAGATCTTGGATAGGAAAGAACATGTCCTATGCACAAAGGTTATACCTCAAGTTAAGATTTTATGGAGGAACCATGCTATTGAAGAAATGAACTGGGAGTTGGAATCAGAAATGAAAGCGAGGTATCCTCACCTTTTTGATACACCAGGTACATACGTCAATTTTGAGGACGAAATTTCATAAGGAGAGGAGGTTGTAAGACCCCAAATTTTTTAATGAATAAAATCAAATTTTCTCTAATTATTATTGTGAATAATAAGGTGTTAATTTGATATAATGTTTTGGTTATGGGTGAAATGTGAAAATTTTATAAAATAAGCAAGTGGTTATATAATATTCATTGTTGTCGGGGAATATTCGTTTGGTCGTGGAATATTCTTTCTGTCGGGGAATATTCGTACGACGGCGCAACTATTTGTGGGCCCCATAACGGATAACTGTCGGATGAAGAAAACGGGTTGTTATAAATAACGGCGTAATTGTTACCGTTAATACTGTTGGAATACCCGGTGGTTAAAATACAGTAATACGCGTGGTTGCACAGTAGTACACGGTATTGCACAGTATTGTTGAATTATTGATCCTTACATAAAAAGACACTACTCAATAATTGTTATAGTAGTTACTGTTCAATATTTTATTTTATTGATTCAATAATTGTTGCGTTGATATTTTATATTATTGTTGTTCAATAATTGTCACTGCACAGTATCTCCATTATTAGATCAATAATTCATATTATTTGAATAATATTATTAGATAGCATTATTGGCAATTTATAGAAAGTTCTTCAAGGAGAGGTTTGGTCACCTAATTGCGCGCCAGTAAGGAGAAATCCTTATCGGAAAGCCCCCTCTTTCCTGGGAACAGCCTGGTTGTCATAAATGTGATTCTGTAATATTATTTGTGAATAATTAATTATTGATTCATATGATAAGGAAATATTTATTTTATGTGGATATAAATGATGGATTTATTTATGTGGTTATTAATGAAGGAATTAATGCTGGGATGTTTTATCAGTATTTTGTCGGATTGGAAGTATTTAAAAATCATCCGTTTGTGGATTTCGGGTATTTTTCTGTTTGAAAAAACTCAAAGCTACAAAGTTGTAGAGAATTCGATTTCGTGTGGAATGGACATAAAATTCGTATTTTTCTGATAAACGGGCTATTTTCTATAAATTATTAAAGTTTCTGATTATTGTTTAAATGATAAAATATTTTGGAAAATTCTAGAATTGGTTGATGAGAAATGTGCTCAATTGAATTTTAAATGTGGTGGTTGGCAATAGTAACAGGTAAAGCCATCAGGTAGCAGGTTAGTCTTCTATGGCGTTCTAAGCATTTTCCTATAAATATGGTGCTTAGTTAGAATTAAAAATCACACCAGAATTCATAAGTTTTCTCTTTTTCTCTCTCTATATTATCGAGTGTATTCTTGTGAGTGTTTTGATACTTTGAGTGTTGCTATACGGTGCAAGTTCTTTCAGCACTATATCCAGTATTCTAGCCAGAATTATTATCTTTTTGAGTTAAGGGATGTTATTTTCTTCGTAAGTGATATTATTTCTTCAATATGATTATGCCGAAATATTGGTTGGAACTTTTTATCAAATTTGGAATTTTTCATATCGGGGTTACTATTCATGAGTTACTATTTATGAGTTACTATTCACGAGTTACTATTCACGAGTACTATTCACGAAGCATGATAATTTTTCTTGTGGAATTTCTATATTTTGGTGTCGGAGTTACTATTCACGTATACGGCACTATTCACGAATACGGCACTATTCACCGAAAAATAAAATTTTCTCCTTTTTGTCCAAGATGTCTATTATGGTTACTATCTTTGATTGTATACATGTTTTGATCTTTATTCTTGAATTTTGCTTCAAAATTGATTATTATGAAGTATTATTGATCTTGGATAAACTGTAATACGAATCCTTAATATTTGTTATTTTGTTTCACTGAATTCATTTCTTTAAAATATTTTTCATCATCCTCAGTCCTAAATGATGATATTACTAAATATCTTTGGCCCGTAGTGCAAAGATGAACAGGTGTTGAGATGAACATGACTAACTGGTGATATAAATGAATATCTTTGGTCTGTAATGCAAAGATGAATATTTGATTCAAGATGTATATTGATTGATGTTACAGGGATAAAATATTGATGATGGACTTTTAAATCTTAGAAGATAGTAGAATTCTTTCTCTACTTGACTCTTCTAATGGATTGTTTATTCCGCTGCAGTTGTTGATCTAAAACTTGTTGTCTATTATATTTTATCAGATTTTTCCCTGTTGAAGACTAATGATAATTTGTTGTATATTATCTTAGTCATAATATTTTCTTAATAGGCTAGTTGAGCACACCCTTTCTTTCACTGTTCTCTTCAGGAAATGAGAATATAGCTGGGACTAGTCGGGGAATGGATTGACGGTCCAGATGGTTGCATTAGTAGTCCTCACTATTCTGTGAAATAGCGTATCAATAATTGTAATGAGGACCCCTTTTGAGTTTTTATACTGTCTATTAAACAATAGTTGTATTTAAACTCACAGTATATGTGTTGTCGTATTTTGCACGACAATTGTATTACTGAAGTTGTATTTGTTTTTGTAACATGTATTTGGCGACTCAGAATGAGTTGGATGGAATGGACCTATTTTGGGGGCGTCACAAAGACTGTTTTAGAAATTAAAATCTTTGGGAAGTGCTCAAGGAAACCTTCGTACATGGGAGGCCATGCGTCTACGTTATAATAGATATTATATGGCCACAGAATTATCCTTGGTTGACCCAATAGACCCCAAAGAAAAACAAGAAGATTACTATCATCTTCTTTCCAATGGTGAGTCTTCTCTTGACATATAAATATCTCCGTTGTCACCAAGTGAAAATTATATTTCACATAAACTCCAAGATCATATAGGTAGTGCTCGTAGATATAATCAGCAAGTGGATGTGCACAACCCTGTCTTATGATAACACGAGGTTGTATGTCATTAGAGATTTTGTATGATAGTGGCAAAACACTCTTCCAAAGTTGGGTTCACCTCACCCTATTTGATTCATCAAATATAACTACTAAATGTTGTATAGAATATAACACACTTTTCTATACTGTTTAAGGAGAACCTCTACAGCTAGAGACCACTGTTCTATTCCCCTATTATCCCCGCTCGACCCGGCAATACCCTTACGACAACACTCTTATTACCTGAAAGGAATTGTGAAGCAGAAAGGGTGAGCACAACTAGCCCAGTAAAGAATATCATGACTAAAGATAATTAAATTATCAATAGCTTTCATTAATAATAAATTAGAGATTAGAACATATGGTAGATGATAAAACTTTTCAACCATAGTTGCAGCAGAACGAGCAATCCATTAGAAGAGTCAAATAGACCATAAGGTCTATTATCTTCTCTATGTTAAAAGTCCACCAATAATGTTTTATCCATGTAAAATAAATCAACAGTTCCTGTCCACAATCATATGAATAACTCATAATCATAATTGTGGTTCTAAATTCCTCTTCGCAACCAGGAAGAAGATAATTTTTATCACCTATCTTCACCTGAAACATCAAAAATTATGGTTATACCAAATCAGAATTCCTGCTCATAATCATACTAATAAATTCATCTTTGCACTACGGCCAAAGATATTCATTAACAATTCATCTTTGCACAACATGCCAAAGACATACAACTGTATTTTAGAAGAGTCAAGTAGAGCATGATATCTACTATCTTCTACGAATTAAAAGTGTATAATAAATATTTTATCGCTGAGACTCAGCTTAATAAATAATCCACATCATCGAATCACCCCTGCATTACAGGCCAAGGATATTCTTTAGTATCACGACCACGAATTATCCATGCACTACGGGCCAAAGATAATCGTGTTTTCATCAACGGTCCTGATCATGCCATGAAACAATTCATCTTTGCACCCTTGGCCGAAGAGAATCCATAGCCATAATCATACCAAAAACTGTTCATTAATGCACTACTGGCCAATGAGGACTTTTTCATTAGTATCACAACCACAAATTATCCATGCACTACGGGCCAAAGATAATTGTGTTTTTATCAACGATCCTGATCATGCTATAAAACAATTCATCTTTGCACCCTTGGCCGAAGAGAATCCATAGGCATCATCATACCAAAAACTGTCCATCAATGCACTACGAGCCAATGAGGACTTTTTTCACATCATTTGTAACATTACGGTCATGATTATACCGAATACTTCCTGGTCATAATCATACCAAGTCCATCTATGCACTACGGCCAAAGATGACTTTCAACACAATATAAGCCTGAGGATGATGACAATGATATAAAAATCAATCAAATGAGATAAAGGATAAATATTAAACATTTATAATACAATTTATCCAGCGTTCAATAATAACCAAATGTTATCAATCACTTAATAATCTCATAATCTAATATCATTAATATTATAACTATATTTTAATCATTTCTTAAACTTATAAACAATTTATTTCAATTGTTTACACTTTATCAAATAATGCATTTAATCATTAAAAAATGACATACTCATAAGATTTCATCATCAATGATCAAATCCCTCATCAAAAATCAGCATATACCCTATATAGGATTCTCAAGCCATAAAATCGTATTTTCCAATTTTATTACTTCACATAACATATTTAATTCATTTACTCATAACTAGTTCATTTTCATGAAAAATACCAAATCAGTCCCAAAAATATTTCTTTTCTGGGATTTAGCAGAATATAGTCCCATCTTGAACATATATTTTTCTCAAAAGTTTTAAAATTTATTTACTATTTTTTATATGGCTAAAACTGCCGAATATTTAGACGTTTATCATAAATTGTACTTTTGTCCAAAAATTCTGAAATTTACAGGGTATATTCCTGTTATATACATGTTCTCCCAAAAAAAATTTCACCAATTTTGGAGTTAACCACAAGGAGTTCTAAGGGTTTACTTTTAAAATAGTCTTTTCCCATAAAATTCATACCTCTTAATCTATACATCCAAAAATCGCCATTTTTGGGCACAATCTAGAAAACTCATCAAATTATCATTTCTAGTTTTTCCAAAATTTTTGAGGGTCATAAAAATTACAAATCTACCCCTGGCAGAAACCCCTTTTTAATGAAAATACTATTCGTATGAATATGAAGGATCATTCACCATGCATGTGGTAATCCACATAGACATATTATTCCAACAAAATAATAAAGAATGGAATAACAGAAGGATTCACCATGCGTGTGATAGACTGCACCGACAGGTTATTCCCAATAGAATAATAAATAATGGAACCAGGTCCGTCGTAAACACACATACAAGATATTCCGACAGAATAATAAATAATGGAACCAGGTCCGACGTAAATGCACAGACAGGATATTCTGACAGAATAATAAAGAACGGAATATTAGAAGAATTTCACCATGTATGAGGTACTTCGCATAAACAGGTTATTCCAACATAATAATAAAGAATGGAATAACAGACGAATTTTATCAAGTATAGGGTACTTCGTGTATACAGGTTATTCCAACAGAATAATAAATAATAATAATATCCTTTACGAGTACGCCAATTATATCCCCTACCTTAAAAAGAAAAGTATTCTGACTGGTAGGGCGGGAATATACTTGAAGAAAATTTGCACTACACTCAAAGCTTTCTTAAACTCTAAAGAAATACGCTCAAGATTATAGAAGAAGAACTCTCTCTATAGTTTCTCTCTCTAGAGTTTTAGTGAATTCGTAAGAAATAATGAAGAAATGAGCTTCTATTTTTAGAAAAATGGACTGCATAGTAACTAACTCATGAACGGTCCAGATTGATTTATTTTAATCTGACGGTCCATATTTAAAGCAAAATCTTTTAAATAAAATATAATATATTCTATTTATAATCTAATAAAACGAATAACTTTATATAAGATTTTACTATGCAAACACTATGCATAATAAAATATAATATATTCTAATTATTGTCTAATAAAACAGATAACTTTATAAAAGTATTCTGTTTTATATAAAAAGATTTTACTATGCAAAATACTATGCACAATAGAATATAATATATTCTATTTATAGAATAACTTTATAAAAGTATTCTGTTTTATATAAAAGCTTTTCTGTTTTATTACATTAATAATACTAATAAAACAAAACTGAGTGACTTATCACATAAGCATCAATAATCAATACCGTACTATTTACCAAAATAGAAAAAAAAATTGAATACTTTTATTTCATAAAATTTGGGGTCTCACAATCACCCCTCCTTATAAAATTTTGCCCTTGAAATTTACGTACGTACCTGATATTCGAAGAGATGAGAATACCTTGCTTTGTTTTCGGATTATACCTTCACGGTTATATCCTCTGTATCATGATTTTTTCCATTGCTCATCTCCTGTATTTCTGATATCGTTCTAGAATATATCTTCAAAACAAAGGTTAATTAACATATCACAATTTGTCAACTTATCAAGTAAACAATTTCAGCTTAGGTAAGTCACACGCTAGCGAAGTATATAACTCGTCTCTCCCCTCCTAGTTCTAGATTCTTATCTCCGCCAACGACCATATCCCGAAGCTCTGATACCAAATGTTACGCCCCCAAAATTAGGTATACATCACCCATTCTGAGTCGCCAGATTCATGGTACAAAATTCAAATACAACTTCATTTATACAACTGTTGAGCTGTCATATAGAATACGACCACAGTTAAATGTGAGTTTTAATACAAATGTATGTAACTCTCATGGTGCCTCGACCACAGCCTTACAATGGTACTTTACATAAAAGTATAGTCAAAGACTGTTTTAGAAATTAAAATCTTTGGAAAGTGCTCAAGGAAACCTTCGTACATGGGAGGCCATGTGTCTAGGTTATAATAGATATCATATGGCCACAGAATTATCCTTGGTTGACCCAATAGACCCAAAGAAAAACAAGAAGATTACTATCATCTTCTTTCCAATGGTGAGACTTCTCTCGACATATAAATATCTCCGTTGTCTCTAAGTGAAAATTATATTTCACATAAACCCCAAAATCATATAGGTAGTGCTCGTAAATATAATCAGTAAGTGGATGTGCACAACCTTGTCTTATGATAACACGAGGTTGTATGTCATTAGACATATTGTATGATAGTGGCAAAACACCCTTCCAAAGTTGGGTTCATCTCACCCTATTTGATTCACCAAATATAACTACTAAATGTTGTGTAGAATACAACACACTTTTTAATACTGTTTAAGGAGAACCTCCACAGCTAGAGACCACTGTTCTATTCCCCTATTATCCCCACTCGACCCGGCATTACCCTTACGACAACACTCTTTTTACCTGAAAGGAATTGTGAAGCAGATAGGGTGAGCACAACTAGCCCAGTAAAGAATATCATGACTAAAGATAATTAAATTATCAATAGCTTTCATCAATAATAAATCAGAGATTAGAACATATGGTAGATGATAAAACTTTTCAACCATAGTTGCAGCAGAACGAGCAATCCATTAGAAGAGTCAAATAGACCATAAGGTCTATTATCTTCTCTATGTTAAAAGTCCACCAATAATGTTTTATCCATGTAAAATAAATCAACAGTTCCTGTCCACAATCATATGAATAACTCATAATCATAATTGTGGTTCTAAATTACTCTTCGCAACCAGGACGAAGATAATTTTCATCACCTATCTTCACCTGAAACATCAAAAATCACGGTTATACCAAATCAGAATTCCTGCTCATAATCATACTAATAAATTCATCTTTGCACTACGACCAAAGATATTCATTAACAATTCATCTTTGCACTACATGCCAAAGACATACAACTGTATTTTAGAAGAATCAAGTAGAGCATGATATCTACTATCTTCTACGAATTAAAAGTGTATAATAAATATTTTATCACTGAGACTCAGCTTAATAAATAATCCACATCATCGAATCACCCCTGCACTACAGGCCAAGGCTATTCTTTAGTATCACGACCATGAATTATCCATGCACTACGGGCCAAAGATAATCGTGTTTTCATCAACGGTCCTGATCATGCCATAAAACAATTCATCTTTGCACCCTTGGCCGAAGAGAATCCATAGCCATAATCATACCAAAAACTGTTCATCAATGCACTACGGGCCAATGAAGACTTTTTCATTAGTATCACAACCACAAATTATCCATGAACTATGGGCCAAAGATAATCATGTTTTTATCAATGATCCTGATCATGCTATAAAACAATTCATCTTTGCACCCTTGGCCGAAGAGAATCCATAGGCATAATCATACCAAAAACTGTCCATCAATGCACTACGAGCCAATGAGGACTTTTTTCACATCATTTGTAACATTACGGTCATGATTATACCGAATGCTTCCTGGTCATAATCATACCAAGTCCATCTATGCACTACGGCCAAAGATGACTTTCAACACAATATAAGCCTGAGGATGATGACAATGATATAAAAATCAATCAAATGAGATAAAGGATAAATATTAAACATTTATAATACAATTTATCCAGCGTTCAATAATAACCAAATGTTATCAATCACTTAATAATCTCATAATCTAATATCATTAATATTATAACAATATTTTAATCATTTCTTAAACTTATAAACAATTTATTTCAATTGTTTACACTTTATCAAATAATGCATTTAATCATTCAAAAATGTCATACTCATAAGATTTCATCATCAATGATCAAATCCCACATCAAAAATTTGCATATACCCTATATAGGATTCTCAAGCCATAAAATCCTATTTTCCAATTTTATTTCTTCACATAACATATTTAATTCATTTACTCATAACTAGTTCATTTTTATGAAAAATACCAAATCAGTCCCAAAAATATTTCTTTTCTGGAATTTAGCAGAATATAGTCCCATCTTGAACATATATTTTTCTCAAAAGTTTTAAAAATTATTTACTATTTTTCATATGGCTAAAACTGCCGAATATTTAGACATTTATCATAAATTATACTTTTGTCCAAAAATTTTGAAATTTACAGGGTATACTCCTGTTATATACATGTACTCCCAATAAAAATTTTACCAATTTTGGAGTTAACCACAAGGAGTTCTAAGGGTTTACTTTTAAAATAGTCTTTTCCCATAAAATTCATACCTCTTAATCTATACATCCAAAAATCGTCATTTTTAGACACAATCTAGAAAACTCATCAAATTATCATTTCAAATTTTTCCAAAATTTTTGAGGGTCATAAAAATTACGAATCTGCCCCAGGCAGAAACCCCTTTTTAATGAAAATACCATTCGTATGAATATGAAGGATCATTCACTATGCATGTGGTAATCCACATAGATAGGTTATTCCAATAGAATAATAAAGAATGGAATAACAGAAGGATTCACCATGCGTGTGATAGACTGCACCGACAGGTTATTCCCAATAGAATAATAAATAATGGAACCAGGTCCGTCGTAAACACACATACAAGATATTCTGACAGAATAATAAATAATGGAACCAGGTCCGGCGTAAACGCACAGACAGGAAAATCTGACAGAATAATAAATAATGGAACCAGGTCCGGCGTAAATGCACAGACAGGATATTCCGACAGAATAATAAAGAACGGAATATTAGAAGAATTTCACCATGTATGCGGTACTTCGCATAAACAGGTTATTCCAACATAATAATAAAGAATGGAATAACAGAAGAATTTCATCAAGTATAGGGTAGTTCGTGTATACAGGTTATTCCAACAGAATAATAAATAATAATAATAATATCCTTTACGAGTACGACAATTATATCCCCTACCTTAAAAAGAAAAGTATTCTGACTGGTAGGGCGGGAATATACTTGAAAAAAACTTGCACTACACTCAAAGCTTTCTTAAACTCTAAAGAAATACGCTCAAGATTATAGAAGAAGAACTCTCTCTATAGTTTCTCTCTCTAGAGTTTTAGTGAATTCGTAAGAAATAATGAAGGAATGAGCTTCTATTTTTAGAAAAATGGACTGCATAGTAACTAACTCATGAACGATCCAGATTGATTTATTTTAATCTGACGGTCCATATTTAAAGCAAAATCTTTTAAATAAAATATAATATATTCTATTTATAATCTAATAAAACGAATAACTTTATATAAGATTTTACTATGCAAATACTATGCATAATAAAATATAATATATTCTAATTATTGTCTAATAAAACAGATAACTTTATAAAAGTATTCTGTTTATATAAAAAATTCTACTATGTAAAATACTATGCACAATAGAATATAATATATTCTATTTAGAGAATAACTTTATAAAAGTATTCTGTTTTATATAAAAAGCTTTTCTGTTTTATTACATTAATAATACCAATAAAACAAAACTGAGTGACTTATCACATAAGCATCAATAATCAATACCGTGCTATTTACCAAAATAGAAAAAAATTTGAATACTTTTATTTCATAAAATTCGGGGTCTCACAATCACCCTTCCTTATGAAATTTTGCCCTCGAAATTTACGTACATATTTGATATTCGAAGAGATGAGAATACCTTTTTTCTTTTCGGATTGTACCTTCCCGGTTATATCCTCTGCAATCATGATTTTTTCTATTTCTCATCTCCTGTATTTCAGATATTATTTTAGAATATATCTTCAAAACAAAGGTTAATTGACATATCACAATTTGTCAACTTATCAAGTAAACAATTTCAGGTTAGGTAAGTCACAACCTAGCGAAGTATATAACTCGTCTTTCCCCTTCTAGTTCTAGACTCTTATCTCCGCCATCGACCATAATCCCTAAGCTCTGATACCAATGTTACGCCCCCAAAATTAGGTATACATCACCCATTTTGAGTCGCCAGATACATGATACAAAATTCAAATACAACTTCATTTATACAACTGTTGAGCTGTCGTATAGAATACGACCAAGTTAACTGTGAGTTTTAATATAATGTATGTAACTCTCATGGTACCTCGACCATAACCTTACATGGTACTTCACATAAAAGTATAGTCAAAGACTGTTTTAGAAATTAAAATCTTTGGGAAGTGCTCAAGGAAACCTTCGTATATGGGAGGCCATGTGTCCTAGGTTATAATAGATATTATATGGCCACAGAATTATCCTTAGTTGACCCAATAGACCTCAAAGAAAAATAAGAAGATTACTATCATCTTCTTTCCAATAGTGAGTCTTCTCTTGACATATAAATATCTTCGTTGTCTCCAAGTGAAAATTATATTTCACATAAACCCCAAGATCATATAGGTAG
>CM035104.1:13424638-13623051 GCA_020205505.1 Panax japonicus
CAACACACCATTTACAATCCATCCTGGAAGTACCAAAATGTATCGTGATCTTCGACATACATTTTGGTGGAACAATATGAAGAGAGAGATCGCAAAGTTTATCTCGAGGTGTTTAACTTGTCAACGTGTAAAGGCGGAGCATCAAGTGCCAAAGGGTCCATTGCAACCACTTGATATTCCGAAATGGAAGTGGGAACATATTACCATGGATTTCGTTACGGGTCTGCCCATGGTTTCTCAAGGCATAAATGCGATTTGGGTTATTATTGATAGATTAACTAAGTCTGCTCATTTCTTGCCGATACGGGAGACTTATTCCCTTGAACGTCTTGCTCGTATGTACGTAAATGAGATTGTGAGATTGCATGGCATGCCATTATCCATAGTTTCGGATCGTGACCCAAGATTCACTTCACGATTTTGGGTTAGCTTGCAAAAAGCTATGGGCAGGGATTTACGATTCAGCTCAGCATACCATCCTCAAACGGATGGACAATCGGAGAGGACTATTCAAACTCTTGAAGATCTATTAAGACTCTGTCTTAGACTTTAAAGGGAGTTGTGATAAGTATTTACCATTGGTGGAATTCTCCTACAACAACAGTTATCAGGCAAGTATAGGTGTGGCTCCATTTGAAGCATTATATGGACGAAAATGTTGCTCTCAAATATGTTGGGATGAGGTGGGTGAAGCAACATTGTTGGGACCAGAGTTGTTACGTATGACTACGAAAAAGATCCAAATGATTCGACAACGTATACAAACGGCACAAGATCGACAAAAGAGTTATGCGGATCTTCATCGAAAGGACGTGGAATTTAGTATTGGGGATCATGTATTGTTACGTGTTGCTCCATAGAAAGGAGTTACAAGATTTGAGAAGAGAGGAAAGCTCAATCCACGATTTATTGGTCCATTTCAGATTCTTGATCGAGTAGGAAATGTGGCCTATAGACTCGCGTTACCTCCAAGCATGTCTTGTGTTCATAATGTTTTTTACATATCTGTACTTCATAAATATGTGAAGGACTCGATCCACGTTATTGAGTTAGAACCAAACGAGATAGCCGAAGATTTAATGTATGAGGAGGTACCTGTCAAGATCTTGGATAGAAAGGAGCATGTCCTATGCACAAAGGTCATACCACAAGTCAAAGTTTTGTGGAGGAACCATGCTATTGAGGAAATGACCTGGGAGTTGAAAACGGAAATGAAAGCGAGGAATCCTCACCTTTTCGAAACACCAGGTACGTACGTCAATTTCAAGGAAAAAATTTCATAAGGGGGGTTGTAAGACCCCAACTTATTATAAATGAAATTGAATTTCTCTATTTATTATTTCGAAATAGTAAGGGTTGAATTGATTAATGTGGTTAATTATGGGCAAAATGCGCAAATATTTTAAATAAGCAAGTGGTTATAAAATATTCATTTTTGTCGGGGAATATTCATTTGGTCGTGGAATATTCTTATTATTCGTACGATGGCGCAGCCTTGTGTGGGCCCCATAACAGAAAGCGATTGGATGAAAAAAACAACAAGTATACGTTGTTTATAAATAACGGCGTAGTTGTTACCGTTAATATTGTTGGAATACCCGGTGGTTAAAACACAGTAATACGCGTTGTTGAACAGTAGCACACGGTATTGCACCAATTATTGATTCTTACGTAAGAAGGCACTACTCAATAATTGTTAAATTAATTATTGTTCAATATTTTATTTTATTGATTCAATAATTGCTACGTTGATATTTTATATTATTGTTGTTTCAATAATTGTCACTACACGGTATTTTCTATTATCAAATCAATAATTCATATTATTTGAATAATATTATTAGATAGCATTATTGGCAATGTCTAGAAAGTTCTGTCTAAGGAGAGGTTTGGTCACCTAATTGCTTGCCAATAAGGAGAAATCCTTATTGGAAAGCCCCCTCTTTCCTTAGAACGGCCTGGTTGTCAGTATTGTGATTCTGTAATATTATTTATGAATAATTAATTATTGATTTATATGATAAAGAAAATATTCATTTTATGTGGATATAGATGGAGAAAATTTTTAATGTGACAATTGTTGAAAATTGATATTTTATCTTTTCTCATAAAATAATTCAATACATTATTATATTATAATAATATAATAATTGTGATATTTTTACAATGAATGTGGGATATATAAGTAAATGAGGAGAAAAAGTATTTTTGTTACTAAAAATATTTAAAACATATTTTTCATGGTTGTGGACCCCAATTATCGACTGAAATTTAATTATAGCCTGTAAAATCGTCCGTATGTGAATTTCGGTCAATATCTGTTTGGAATTTGGAAAAACTTTCTTCTGAAAAATTGTAGAGAATTGAATTTTCTATTAAAAGACATAACATTCAAATTTTTCTGATAAAAGGGCTATTTATTATGAATTATTGAAGTTCTGGAATAATTGATTTTTTAAGTTTTAATTATTTTTTTAAGAAAAATGTTTTTTTTATTTTGGTGAGGGGGGCCCACTTGTGTGGCTGATGTTTTGAATCAAAGGAAGTGTGTGTAGGAATTTATTAAAAATATATTAATATTTTATTAAATTTTCTGCTTTGGTGTTCTAAGCATTTTTCTATAAATAGGGAGCTTAGATTAGAATTGAAAATCACACTAGAAACTAAAGTTTTCTCTCTCTATAATATCGAGCGTATTTTTGTGAGTATTTTGGTACTTTGAGTATTTCTATACGGTGCATGTTCCTTCAGCACTATATCCAGTATTCCAGTCAGAAGTACTGTATTTTCGAGGTAAGGGATATTAATTTTTTTATACAAATGATATTATTTCTTTCAACATCACTATGCCAGAATATTGGTAAGATTTTTCTGGTGAAATTCTTGTCTTTTAGTGTCGGGATTACTATTCACGTATACGACACTATTCACGTATACGATACTATTCACGAATACGACACTATTCACAGAAAATATAATTTTTGTTTTTTATCCAAGATATCTATTATGGATACTAGCTTTGATTGTATCCATATTTTGGTCTTCATTCTAAAACTTTACTCCACTATTGTTATTTATGAAGTATTTTTGAACTTGAATTGTTTAAAGTACAAATCCTTAATATTTGTTCTTTTGTTTCACTGGATTCGTTTTCTTTAAAATATTTTTCATCATCCTCAGTCCTAAATGATGATATAACTGAATATCTTTGGCATGTTGTGCAAAGATGAATGATTTTTTGATGAATATCTTTGGCCGTACTGCAAAGATGAACAGGTGTTTAGATGAACATGACCAACTGATGAATATCTTTGGCCTGTAGTGCAAAGATGAATATTTGATTCCAGCTATATATATTGATTGATGTTACGGGGATAAAATATTGACGATGAACTTTTAAATTCATATATAGAAGATAGTAGATTTCATTCTCTACTTAACTTTTCTAATGAATTATTATTTCCGCTACGAATATTGATTTAAAACTTATTATCTATTGTATTCTATTGGATTTTTCCCTGTTGAGGACTAACGATAATATGTTCTATATTATCTTAGTCATAATATTCTTTACTGGGCTAGTTGAGCTCACCTTTTCCTTTTTATTCCATTTTTATTTTCAGGAGGCGAGAATGTAGCGAGTACTAGTCGGGGTGTGGAATGATGGTTCTAGAAGTTGTTTTAGCAGTCCTCACTATTTTGTAAAATAGTGTATCAATAATTGTAATGAAAACTTATTTTAGTATGGATATTGTCTAGATGACAATATTTTTATTTAAACTCACAGTTTAAGTGTTGTCGTATTTTGCACGATAATTGTATTAATAAAGTTGTAGTT
Source organism: Panax japonicus (assembly GCA_020205505.1). NCBI lineage: Eukaryota > Viridiplantae > Streptophyta > Magnoliopsida > Apiales > Araliaceae > Panax > Panax japonicus. The sequence goes on from CM035104.1 coordinate 13,428,477, forward strand.
GTTTCTGTACCATGTATTTGGCGACTCAGAATGATTGTTGTATACCTATTTTGGGGGCGTCACAAGTATCATGTTGACAATTTGGACGTTATTGATTTCTGGATAAATTAAATTATAAATCTTTAAAATTTATCCTTGAACTTTTTTTATTGAATTATTATGTCATTGTCATCATCCTCATGCTTATATTGTGATGAAAGTCATCTTTGGCTTACGTGCAAAGATGGACTGTTGATTATTGGTTTTACAGTTGTATATCATTGGCTTACGTGCAAAGATGGACTGTTGATTATTGGTTTTACGGTTGTATATCTTTGGCTTACATACAAAGATGGATTGGTTATTATTGGTTTTACAGTTGTATATCTTTGGCTTACGTGCAAAGATGAACTATTGATTGATGAGTATCTTTGGCTTATGTGCATAGATGAACTGTTTATTGGTATGATTATGACCAGGGATCATTCGGTATAATCATGACCATTGATGATTACATAAATATCATTGGCCGTAGTGCAGGGATGATCCGATGATGTGGATTATTTATTAAGCTGAGTCTCAGCGATAAAATATTGATTATACACTTTTGATTCGTAGAAGATAGTAGATATCATGCTCTACTTGACTCTTCTAAAATACAGTTGAATATCTTTGGCCGCAGTGCAAAGAAGAATTTATTAGTATGATTATGAGCAGGAATTGTGATTTGGTATAACCATGATTTTTGATGTTTCATGTGACAACCCCAAAATAGGTCCATTCCATCCAACCCATTCTGAGTCGCCAAATACATGGTACAGAAAATAACTACAACTTTATTACAACAAATGTCGTGCAAAATACAACAACATAAATGTTGTGAGTTTTGATACAAATATATACCAACTGTGACTCATGTCCCAACCTTGGATAGCACGTCACAATGGTACCCTACATAAAGGTATAGTCAAAAATTGTTTTAGAAATTAAAACCTTAGGGAAGTGCTCAAGGAAACCTTCGTACGTGGGAGGCCATGCGTTTAGGTTATAATAGATATCATATGGCCAAAGAATTATCCTTGGTTGACCCAATAGACCCCAAAGAAAAATGAGAAGATTACTATCATGTTCTTCCCAATGGTGAGTTTTCTCATGATATATAACTATCTCCACTGTCTCCAATTAAGAATTATACTTCAAATAAACTCCAAGATCATATAAGTAGTGCTCGTAGATATACTCAGCAAGTGGATGAGCACAACCATGCCTTATGATGACATGAGGTTGTATGTCATTAGACATCTTGTATGATAGAAACAAAACACCCTTCCAACATTGGGTTCGCCTCATCCTAGTTGATTCACCAAATGTAACTACTAAATGATTACCACCGTTCTATTCCCCTGTTACCCCCGCTCGACCCAGCTACACTCTTATTACCTGAAAAGGAATTGTGAAGCAAAAGGGTGAGCACAACTAGCTCAGTAAAGAATACCATGACTAAAGATAATTAAATTATCAATAGCCTTCATCAGTAATAAATCAGAGATTTAGAACATATGGTAGATGATAAAACTTTTCAACCATAGTTGCAGCGGAATGAGCAATCCATTAGAAGAGTCAAATAGACCATAAAATCTATTATCTTCTACATGTTAAAAGTCCACTAACAATGTTTTATCCCTGCAACATCAATCAACAATTCATGTCCACAATCACGTGTATAACTCATAATTGTAATTGTAGTTCTAAATTCCTTTTCTCATCCAGGACAAAGATAATTTTCATAACCTGAATAATCAAAGATCATGGTTATACCAAATCACAGTTCATGTTCATAATCATACTAATAAATTTATCTTTGCACTACGGGCCAAAGATATTCATCAACAAGTTATCTTTGCACTACAGGCCAAAGATATTTAACAACAGGTCATCTTTGCATTACGAGCCAAAGATATTCAACAGGTCATCTTTGCACTACAGGCCAAAGATATTCAACAATAATTCATCTTTGCACTACGGGCCAAAGATATTCACATCTCAAACAAATATATAATCATTTCAAAATCTATATAAACCATAATTATAACCATGTTGATCAATTCACCTTTGTACTTAAGCTAAAAATATTCAATTGTAAATTCAATGGTCATGATCATACTAGTCACAATTCATCTTTGCACTACTGGCCAAAGAGAACCCATAGTCATGATCATACCAATAATCTACCCATCTTTACACTCAAGTCAAAGAGAAATTTCTTCACCAGGATTATAAAAATATTATATATGATAATAAAAACAATATCATCAAAACATGTATTTAATTTCAAGATTAAGATTTATAAATCAACGATAATTTGGTTAGAAAAAGAAACCAATTTTTTGTCGTGAATAGTACCCGTGAATAGTAACTCATGAATAGTAACTCATGAATAGTACTCTGTATTCGTACATAGTACCGTATACGTAAATAATGTCATATACGTAAATAGTGCCATATACATGAATAGTGCCGTATACGTGAATAGTGTCGTATACGTGAATAGTAACCCCGACTCAAAAAGGTAGAAATTCTACAATAAAATTCATACCAATATTTCAGTATAATGATATTGAAAGAATAACATCATTATGAAGAAAATAACATCCCTTAATATCCCTTACAATCCCTTACTATCCCTTACCTCAAAAGAACAGCACTTCTGACTGGATATCGGATATGACGCTGAAGAAAACTTGCACTGATGAATAGCAACTCAACAAGTATCTAAATACTCACAAAATACACTCGATAATCTACAGAGAAAAAGAGAGAAAACTTATAAATTCTGGTGTGATTTTCAATTCTAACTTAGCCCTCTATTTATAGGAAAATGTTAGCACGCCGAAGCAGACTTGACCTGCTACCTGATGGCTTTACCTGCTACTATTCCACCCACCGAAAATCATCCATCTTCCACAACAACCAAAAGTGGGGCCCACCCATTTCTAATATTTTTCACCAAAATCATTTATAAACCTAATTTCTGAATCAGTCACCTCTTAAAATTCATAACAAATCATTCGTTCATTTTTAATGGTTCAAAATTTGTGAACATATACTCAACTTATATATGTATAACATATCCAAAAATCACAACGATCCAACGGTCAGATTAAAAATTATAACTCACACAATAAAGTTGTAAGAACACTGATTTGATCTTTTACTACCTCCAATCCGACAAAATACTGATAAAATACCTCAACATTAATTCCTTCATTTATAACCACTTGCGTATTTTGAAAAATTTCATATATTACCCTTAACTTTAACTTGTTATCAATTTAACCATTTACTAAATAGAAAAATTGAATACTTTTATTTCATAAAATTCGGGGTCTTACAATCTCCCCTTATGAAATTTTGTCCCCGAAATTTATGTACCTGGTATTTCAATAGTTGAGAATACATTGCTTTCATTTCAGATTACATCTACCATGTCCTCATGATTTCTCCATTGCTCATCTCCTGTATTTCAGATATCATTCTAGAATACAGCTTCAAAACAAGGGTTAATTGAACAAATTAACATATTACATAATATCCCCATATTATGACTGACCAACAAATAAGTTTAGGTAGGACACACTAGCGAAGGATTTACTCATCTCTCCCCTCCTAGTTCTATTCCCCGATCTCCGCCAGAGATCATATCCCTAAGCTCTGATACCAAATGTGACAACCCCAAAACAGGTCCATTCCATCCAACCCATTCTGAATCGCCAAATACATGGTACAAAAAACAACTAAAACTTTATTACAACAATTGTCGTGCAAAATACAACAACATAAATGTTGTGAGTTTTGATACAAATATATACCAACTGTGACTCATATCCCAACCTTGGATAGCACGTCACAATGGCACCCTACATAAAGGTATAGTCAAAAACTGTTTTAGAAATTAAAACCTTTGTGAAGTGCTCACGGAAATCTTCGTACATGGGAGGCCATGCGTTTAGGTTGTAATAGATATCATATGGCAACAAAATTATCCTTGGTTAACCCAATAGACCCCAAAGAAAAACGAGAAGATTACTATCATGTTCTTCCCAATGGTGAGTCTTCTCTTAACATATAACTATCTCCACTGTCTCCAATTGAGAATTATACTTCAAATAAACTCCAAGATCATATAGATAGTGCTCGTAGATATACTCAGCAAGTGGATGAGCACAACCATGCCTTATGATGACATGAGGTTGTATGTCATTAGACATCTTGTATGATAGTGACAAAACACCCTTCCAACGTTGGGTTCGCCTCATCCTAGTTGATTCACCAAATATAACTACTAAATGATGACCACCGTTCTATTCCCCTGGTACCCCCGCTCGACCCAGCTACACTCTTATTACCTGAAAAGGAATTGTGAAGCAAAAAGGTGAGCACAAATAGCTCAGTAAAGAATATCATGACTAAAGATAAATAAATTATCAATAGCCTTCAACAGTAATAAATCAGAGATTTAGAACATATAGTAGATGATAAAACTTTTCAACCATAGTTACAGCGGAACGAGCAATCCATTAGAAGAGTCAAATAGACCATAAAATCTATTATCTTCTCCATATTAAAAGTCCACCAACAATGTTTTATCCCTGTAACATCAATCAACAATTCCTGTCCACAATCACGCGTATAACTCATAATCGTAATTGTAGTTCTAAATTCCTTTTCTTATCCAGGACAAAGATAATTTTTATCACTTGAAACATCAAAGATCATGGTTATACCAAATCACAGTTCATGTTCATAATCATACTAATAAATTTATCTTTGCACTACGGGCCAAAGATATTCATCAACAAGTCATCTTTGCACTACAGGCCAAAGATATTTAACAACGGGTCATCTTTGCATTACGAGCCAAAGATATTCAACAGGTCATCTTTGCACTACAGGCCAAAGATAATCAACAATAATTCATCTTTGCACTACGGGCCAAAGATATTCACATCTCAAACAAATATATAATCATTTCAAAATCTATATAAACCATAATTATAACCATGTTGATCAATTCACCTTTGTACTTAAGCTTAAAATATTCAATTGTAAATTCAATGGTCATGATCATACTAGTCACAATTCATCTTTACACTACTGGCCAAAGAGAACCCATAGTCATGATCATACCAATAATCTACCCATCTTTACACTCAAGTCAAAGAGAAATTTCTTCACCAGGATTATAAAAATATTATATATGATAATAAAAACAATATCATCAAAACATGTATTTAATTTCAAGAGTAAGATTTATAAATCAACGATAATTTGGTTAGAAAAAGAAACCAATTTTTTTTCGTGAATAGTACCCGTGAATAGTAACTCATGAATAGTAACTCATGAATAGTAACTCGTGAATAGTACTCTGTATTCGTACATAGTACCGTATACGTAAATAATGTCATATACGTAAATAGTGCCATATACATGAATAGTGCCGTATACGTGAATAGTGTCGTATACGTGAATAGTAACCCCGACTCAAAAAGGTAGAAATTCTACAATAAAATTCATACCAATATTTCAGTATAATGATATTGAAAGAATAACATCATTATGAAGAAAATAACATCCCTTAATATCCCTTACAATCCCTTACTATCCCTTACCTCAAAAGAACAGCACTTCTGACTGGATATCGGATATGACGCTGAAGAAAACTTGCACTGATGAATAGCAACTCAACAAGTATCTAAATACTCACAAAATACACTCGATAATCTACAGAGAAAAAGAGAGAAAACTTATAAATTCTGGTGTGATTTTCAATTCTAACTTAGCCCTCTATTTATAGGAAAATGTTAGCACGCCGAAGAAGACTTGACCTACTACCTGATGGCTTTACCTGCTACTATTCCACCCACAAAAAATAATCCATCTTCCACAACAACCAAAAGTGGGGCCCACCCATTTCTAGAATTTTCCACCAAAATCATTTATAAACCTAATTTCCGAATCAATCACCTCTTAAAATTCATAACAAATCATTCGTTCATTTTTAACGGTTCAAAATTTGTGAACATATACTCAACTTATATATGTATAACATATCCAAAAATTACAACGATCCAACGGTCAGATTAAAAATTATAACTCACACAATAAAGTTGTAAGAACACTGATTTGATCTTTTAATACCTCCAATCCGACAAAATACTGATACAATACCTCAACATTAATTCCTTCATTTACAACCACTTGCGTATTTTGAAAATTTTCATATATTACCCTTAACTTTAACTTGTTATCAATTTAACCATTTACTAAATAGAAAAATTGAATACTTTTATTTCATAAAATTTGGGGTCTTACATTTCAGGTGAAGATAAGTGATGAAAATTATCTTCGTCCTGGGTGAGAAGAGGAATTTAGAATCACAATTATGATTACGAGTTATTCATATAATTGTGGATAGGAATTGTTGATTGATATTACAGGGATAAAATATTATTGGTGGACTTTTAACATGGAGAAGATAATAGATCTGATGGTCTATTTGACTCTTCTAATGGATTGCTCGTTTCGCTGCAACTATGGTTGAAAAGTTTTATCATCTACCATACGTTCTAAATCTCTTATTTATTACTGATGAAGGTAATTGATGATGTAAATTATCTTTAGTCATGATATTCTTTACTGGTCTAGTTATACTCACCATTTTGATTCACAATTCCTTTCAGGTATTAAGAGTGTAGCTGGGTCGAGCGAGGGTAACAGTGGATTAGAACTGTGGTCTATAGCTGTTGAGGTTTCCCTTAAAACAGTATGGAAGTAATTTAATTGAGAATTATAGATAAGTGTGTCGTATTTTATACGTCATTTTAACCGTTAATTTTGGTGAACCAAATAAGGTGAGGTGAACCCAACTTTGGAAGGGCGTTTTTGCCACTATCATACAAGATGTCTAATGACAGACGACTACGTGTTATCATAAGACAGGGTTGTGCACATCCACTTGTTGAGTATATCTACGAGCACTACCTATATAATCTTGGAGTTTGTTTGAAATATAATTCTCAATTGGAGAAAATGGAGATAATTATAAGTCAAGAGAAGACTCACCATTGGAAAGAAGATGATAGCAATCTTCTTGTTTTTCTTTGGGGACTATTGGGTCAACCAAGGATAATTATGTGGACATATGATATCTATCATAACCTAGACGCATGGCCTCCCATGTACGAAGGTTTCCTTGAGTATTTTCCAAAGATTTTAATTTCTAAAACAATTATTGACTGTACTTTTGTGTAAGGTACCATTGTAAGGTCTTGTGGTCAAGTTACCACGAGAGTTATATATATTTGTATTAAAACTCACAGCTTATCTGTTGTCGTACTCTGCACGACAGTTCAACGGTTGTATAAATGAAATTTATATTTGATTTTTATAGTGCGATATCTGAAGACTCAGAATGGGTCGTGTGGACCTATTTTGGGGGCATCAAAGCGACGTCGTGAATGACGATGACAAGTTCATAGGTATCAATGTGACGTGTTATCCAAGTCTTGGATAAGAGTCATAGTTTTGAATGATATTTCTATTGTTAATAAATTTCCTAACGTATTCTTGAAGACTTCTTAGCCTATCCCTAGAGCGTGAAATAGAATTTTGTATTGACCCCAGTACAAAACTCATTTCTAAAACCCTCAAATATTTTCTTCACCTAAAACGAACGTAACATGTGCCAAAGACGTTGGCTTGAGCTGTTGAAGATTACGATCGTACCATTCAATATCATCGTGGAAGAGCGAACGTGGTAGCTAACGCGTTGAGTAGAAGATCGTATGCATTTACGAGTGCGATGTGTTAACACAAAGACCCATTTCGTATAACTTACAAATGATGAAGATAGAGTTAAAGACTCTAGAGACCCACGTGGTAATATCAAATATACGAGTAGAATCGACTTTAATCGATAAAGTTAAAGGCCGCTCAACCTACACACCCGGAGATGATGAATGTGAAGAAGAAGGTTCAAGAGGACGTTATTCTAGAAGCAAGACTCGATGAAGAGAGGAAATCTCAACCCTTGATTTTATTGGTCTATTTGAAATCCTCGATGGAGTAGGAACTGTGGCCTATAGACTCGTTTTACCGCCAAGTATGTCGCGTGCTCATAACGTTTTTCACGTATCGATGTTACTTAAATATGTGGATGACCCGAACCACGTTATTAAATTAAAACTAGACGAGATAGCAGAAGATTTAACGTATGAGGAGATACGTGTTAAAATCTTGGATAAGAATGATTATATTCGACACTTAAAGGTTATACCTCAAGAGTTAGAATTTGAAGTGAATTCAAGGTATCCTCACATATTCGGCATACCAGATACGTATGTAAATTTCAAGGGCGATATTTTATAAGGAAGGGAGATTGTGAGACCCCAAATTTTATGAATAAAGATTTAAATTTCTCGAAATATTTTTTTCAAAATTATGATGTGAATTTGAGATAATGTTATAGTTGTGGGTAATATTTATAAATTTTGAAAAGTATGCAAGTTGTTGTATAATATTCGATTGATCAGGGAATATTCGTTTTAACAGGGAATATTCTTACAACGGCACAATCATTGGTGGACCCCACAACAGAATTATTCTCAGATTGAGAAAACGACAAAAATACTTTATGAAAATAACGGCGGAAGTTTTACCGTTAACTGTTGAAACACCCGGTGTTAGAAGTACAGTAATACGCGTGGTTGCATAGTAGCACATGGTATTGATAATTGATGCTTACGTGAGAAGTCACTCAGTTTTGTTCAATTATTGCTACAGTAATTGTTGCATAGTATCTCACGTTATTTGATTCAATTATTGTCAATATTTTATATATTATTAAATCAATAATTGAGACGAAAAAGTTATTAATATTATTATTTACAATATTAACGATGTCTAGAAGTTCTGCAAAGGAGATGTTTGGTCACCTAATTGCGCACCAATAGGGAGAAATCGTTATTGGAAAGCCCCCTCTTTTTTGGAAACGACCTGATCGATTAATATTATGAATTATAATAGAGGTGATAAGTTTTGTTTTATTATTATTATAAATGTAATAAAACAGAAAACTTTTTATATAAAATAGAATACTTTTATAAAGTTATTTGTTTTATTAGACTATAAATAGAATATATGATATTCTATTATCAATAGTGTTTGCATAGTGTTTGCATAGTGTCTGCATAGTGTTTGCATAGTAAAATATTTTTATATAAAACAGAATACTTTTATAAAGTTATTTGTTTTATTAGAATAGAAATAGAATATGTAATATTCTATTATGCATAGTGTTTGCATAGTGCCTGCATAGTGTCTGCATAGTAAAATCTTTTTATATAAAACATAATACTTTTATAAAGTTATTCGTTTTATTAGATTATAAATATAATATATTATATTTTATTTAAAAGATTTTATTTTATTAGAATATTTTATTAATACTGCATAGTAAATCAATATGGACTGTCCGTTTAAAAGTAAATCAATCTGGACCGTTCATGAATTAGTTACTATTCAGTCTATTCTCCTATAAATAGAAGCTCATTCCTTTATTATTTCTTACGAATTTACTGAAAATCTAGAGAGAGAAACTATAGAGAGAAAGAAGAAAAGTATTCTGCTACTTCACTACTATATTCAGTTTCTTCTAAGGTAAGAAATATTATTTGTTATACTCGCAAGGGGTATTATTCTTTTCATATTCATGAAGAGAGTTATTTTCTTTCAATACTCGTAAGGGGTATTATTTCTTTCGTCTTCATGAAGAGAACTTCTGTTATTCCATTCTTTAATATTATGTTGGAATAACATGTTTATGCGAAGTATAACATACATGGTGAAATTCTTCTGTTATTTCATTCTTTATTATTCTATTGGAATAACCTGTCTGTTCGGTCTATCGCATGCCTGGTGAATTATGTTGTTATTCCATTCTTTACTATTCTGTTAGAACATCTTGTCTGTGTGGATTACGCATGACCTGGTTCCATTCTTTATTATTTTGTTGGAATATCCTGTCTGTACGGATTTCGCATGACCTGGTTCCATTCTTTATTATTCTGTTGGAATAACATGTCTGTGCGGTCTATCGCATGCATAGTGATTTTTTCTGTTATTCCATTCTTTATTATTCTGTTGGAATAACATGTCTATGTGGATTATCACATGCATGGTGAATGATCCTTTGTATTCATTCCTTATTAAATTATAGAAATGATCTGTCTAAGTGGATTACCGCATGGCGGACAAAAATCTATTTGCAGTTTCATATATTCTCTTATACTCAGTTGGTTAAAGTTTTGACTTCTATACTCCATGAAATTAGTAGAATATCCTTAATATTTGCGTTTCATCCGGTATCTTTTCATGGAAATATTCTTCTGAGCATTCTTGAATTTTACTCCATAAAGAAGTATCATGTTGACAATTTGGACGTTATTGGTTCCTGGATAAATTAATTCTTGAACATGTTTTATTGAATTCTTATATCATTTTCATCATTCTCATGTTTATATTATGTTGAAAGTCATATGTGGCCTGTAGAGCATAGATGGACTTGGTATGATTATGACCAGGGATTGTTCGGTATAATCATGACCGTAATGTTACAAATGATGTGGTAAAAATCCTCATTGTCCGTAGTGCATTGATGGATAGTTGTTGGCATGATCATGACCATTGATGAATACACGAATATCCTTGGCCCGTAGTGCATGGATAATTTGTGGTCGTGATACTAATGAATATCATTGGCCGTAGTGTAGGGATGATGTGGTTTATTTATTAAGCTGAGTCTCATCGATAAAAGTGATGAAAAACCTTTTAAATCATAGAAGATAGTAGATTTTATTCTCTACTTGACTCTTCTAATGGATTGTTTGTTCCACTGCAGTTAAAATTGATGTATATTATATTTTATCAGTCTAACACTGTTGAAGGCTAACGATAAATTATATTACATTATCTTAGTCATAATATTTCTTACTGGGCTAGTTGAGCTCACCCTTTCTTTCACTATTCTCTTCAGGAAATGAGAACGTAGCCGGGACTAGTCGGGGAACGGAATGACGGTCCAGATGATAGCATTAGTAGTCCTCACTATTCTGTTAAATAGTGTGACAATAAATGTAATGAGGACTCCATTGAGTGTGGATATTGTCTAAATGATAATATTCTTATTAAAACTCTCAATTATGTCTTGTCGTATTCTATATGACATTTGTATTATTAAGTTGTATTTGAATTTTGTACCATGTATTTGGCGACTCAAGATGGGTGATGTATACCTATTTTGGGGGCCTCACAGTTGGTATCAAAGCTTAGAGATATGATCCCTGGCTGAGATGTGAGACAAGAACTAGGAGGGGAGAGACAGGGAATTCCTTCGCTAGTATAACCTACCAAAGTTTATTTGGTATATAATTGGTCGGTCAGAGTATGGGGATAATATGTGATATGATAAGTAACCCTTGTTTTGTGGCAGTATCTGAAAATGACATCCGAGAATGTTGATAATAGCAATGGAGCACAGGAGATCGTTGAGTCTCTACATGTCAATAATCAGAATAATGTGCATTAGGAATGCGACAATCCTCATGCAAACAATAACACTGACCAAATGGTGAACGATTGGATGTTTAGAGGCTTTATGCAATTCATGCAACATCACGTAAGAGAGACTCATGTTCAAAATATAGGTGGAAATAAAGGCAACCCACGGTCGATCACTGCTAAGCAGTTCAAAGAGCTAGGACCGCCGGAGTTTTTGGGAAAGCCAGAACCACTTAAGGCAGAGACGTGGTTAAAGCAGATCACCAAGATATTTGATGTCTTGGGATGCTCCAATGAGCAAAAGGTTCCCTTTACCACCTTTATGTTGCGTGAAGAGGCAGATTACTGGTGGGAATCTATAAAATGTACCCAGCCTGACGCACTCAAGATGTCTTGGGAGAAGTTCCAAGAGCTGTTCAACGACAAGTACTTTCCCAAAAGTATTCGTCACATGAAGGAGGTGGAGTTTATCAAGTTGGAGCAAAATAATATGACCATGTCGCAATATGAGGCTAAGTTTGCGGAGTTATCTCGGTTTGCATCCCATTTGGTCGATAATGAGGAGTGAATGATGCGAATGTTTCTAAGAGGTTTGAAACCTGATATACGTCAATACCTCATTTCTCACAAACTTTGTTTATATTCAGATGTTGTGAATAAGGCTCAGTTATTGGAGCGCGATAATGAGTCAACACAACCAAAAGGTAATGAGCAATAACACGATAATAATCATACCGGTGGCAACGGCCATCGGAACAATGATAACCATCGTGGGGAAAATTATCATGCCAAGAATGTTAACCACTTCGGTGGTAATCATGGCCAAGATAATAAGAATGGACATTTGAAGAAGAGGAGATTCAACGATGATGGAAAGACGTCAGCATCAGCACCCGTTGTTAAGGAAGGAGAACGACCACCTATCATATGCTTTAAATGCGGAGGGGAGCGACATATCAGACCAAACTTTCCATAGCCTTCCAAGGTATGTTTTAGTTGTGGAAAAGACGGTCACATAGCTCGATTTTGTCCTGTAGCGAAATCAAGTCCAGCTGGGATGGTGGCGCCAAAGGCGGATACAGACAAAACAAAGTCGGTGGTTTCAGGGAGAGCATTTTTCATGACTTCTCAAAGAGCGAGTAACCCGAACGAAGTTAGCACGGGTTAGTTAATTATAAATTCTTGCAAAGTCTATACCTTATTCGATATTGGTTCTACCCATTCTTTTATATCTCTTGCTTGCACTCAACGTTTAAATTTGACTCCAGAGAAATTAGACTTTGACTTATTGGTTGAAACTTCGATATTAGAAACCTTCGTTACCTCCACTGTTTATAAATCTTGTAGATTCAAATTGACACTTTCACGTTACCTGTCGATTTTAGCTCCTTGAAAATACTTGCCTTTGATGTGATTTTAGGAAGAGATTGGTTAACTACTCATCATGCTTTTCATAAGGTTGTTAGCTTTCATATTGCTAACCAACCTGTTATGCGAATTCAAGCAACCAAACCACTAAAGTCAATCATTGTCATATCAAGTCATAAGTAAAGAGCCTCGAGCCTTTCACTGGTGATTTCCTTGTGTGGAATGCACCGAAGCCTGACTTTCTGTAGGCGACGTTGCGAATGACGATGACAAGTTGATAGGTATCAATGTGACGTGCTATCTTAGTCTTGGATAAGAGTCACAATTTTGAATGATATTTCTATTGTTAATAAATTTTCTGACGTATTCTTGAAGACTTCTTAGCCTACCCCTAGAGCGTGAAATCGAATTTTGTATTGACCCCAGTACAAAACCCATTTCTAAAACCCTCATATATTTTCTTCACCTAAAACGAACGTAACATTTGCCAAAGATGTTGGCTTGAGCTGTTGAAGATTACGATCGTACCATTCAATATCATCGTGGAAGAGCGAACGTGGTAGCTGACGCGTTGAGTAGAAAATCGTATGCATCTTTGCACTACAGGCCAAAGATATTCATTTGTACTATCTTCTAAGATTTAAAAGTCTATCATCAATATTTTATCCCTGTAACATCAATCAATATACATCTTGAATCAAATATTTATCTTTGCACTACAGGCCAAAGATATTCATTTGTATCGCCAGTTGGTCATGTTCATCTCGACACCTGTTCATCTTTGCACTACGGGACAAAGATATTCATCAGTTAATAATTCATCTTTGCACTACAGGTCAAAGATATTCAGTAATATCATCATTTAGGACTGAGAATGATGAAAAATGTTTTTAAGAAACAAAACCAGTAAGATAAAAGATCAAAGATTAGGGATTCGTACTTTAGTTTATCTAAGTTTAAAAATACTCCAAAATAAACCATAGTGGAGTAAAATTCAAGAATGAAGATCAAAACATAGATACAATCAAATATAGTAACCATAATAGACATCTTAGACAAAGAAAATAAATTTTTATTTTTTTGTGAATAGTGCCGTATTCGTGAATAGTGTCGTATACGTGAATAGTGTCGTATACGTAAATAGTAACCCCGACACAAAAAAGGTAGAAATTCCACAATAAATTCATATCAATATTTCGGCATAATGATATTAAAGAAAATAATATCATTTACGAAGAAAATTGTGACAACCCCAAAATAGGTCCAATCCATCCAACCCATTCCGAGTCGCCAAATACATGGTATAGAAAACAAACTATAACTTTATTACAACAATTGTCGTGCAAAATACAACAACATAAATGTTGTGATTTTTGATACAAATATATACTAACTGTGACTCATGTCCCAACCTTGGATAACACGTCACAATGACACCTTACATAAAGGTACAGTCAAAAACTGTTTTAGAATTAGAATCTTTAGAAAGTGCTCAAGGAAACATTCGTACATGGGAGGTCATGCGTCTAGGTTATGATAGATATCATATGCCCACAGAATTATCCTTGGTTAACACAATAGAACCCAAAGAAAAACAAGAAGATTACTATCATATTCTTTCTAATTGTGAGTTTTCTCTTGATATATCATTATCTCCACTGTCTCTAATCATGAATTATACTTCAAACAAACACCAAGATTATATAGGTAGTGCTCGTAAATATACTCTGCAAGTGGATGTGCACAACACTGTCTTATGATGACACGAGGTTTTATGTCTTTAGACATCTTGTATGATAGTGGCAAAACACCCTTTTAACGTTGGGTTCGCCTCACCCTATTTGATTCACCAAATATAACTACCAAATGATGACCACCGTTCTTTTCCCCTGTTACCCCCGCTCGACCCAGCTACACTCTTATTACCTGAAAAGGAATTGTGAAGCAAAAGGGTGAGCACAACTAGCTCAGTAAAGAATATTATGACTAAAGATAAATAAAATATCAATAGCCTTCAACAGTAATAAATCAAAGATTTAGAACATATGGTAGATGATATTCAATTTCACCTTTGCACTTAAGCTAAAGATATTCAATTATAAATTCAATGTTCATGATCATACCAGTCAACAATTCAACTTTGCACTACTGGCCAAAGAGAACCCATAGTCATGATCATACCAAAAATCTACCCATCTTTACACTAAAGTCAAAGAGAAATATCATCGTTGGGGTTATAAAAATGTTATATATGATAATAAAAAATAATATAATCAACATATAAATTTAATCTCAAGAGTAAGATTCATAAATCAACGATAATCTGGTCAGAAAAAGAAACCAATTTTTGTCGTGAATAGTACCCATAAATAGTAACTCATGAATAGTAACTCGTGAATAGTAACTCGTGAATAGTAACTTGTGAATAGTAACTCATTAATAGTACTCCGTATTCGTACATAGTACCGTATACGTAACTAATGTCATATAAGTAAATAGTGCCATATACATGAATAGTGTCGTATACGTTAATAGTAACCCCAACTCAAAAAGATAGAAATTCCCAAATAAGATCCATACCAATATGTCAGTATAATGATATTGAAAGAATAACATCATTATGAAGAATATAACATCCCTTAATATCCCTTACTATCCCTTATTATCCCCTACCTCAAAAGAGCAACACTTCTGACTGGATATCGGATATGACGCTGAAGAAAACTTGCACTGATGAATAGGAACTCACCAAGTATCTAAATACTCACAAAATACACTCGATAATCTAGAGAGAAAAAGAGAGAAAACTTATAAATTCTGGTGTGATTTTCAATTCTAACTTAGCCCTCTATTTATAGGAAAATGTTAGCACGCTGAAGCAGACTTGATCTGCTACCTGATGGCTTTACCTGCTACTATTCTACCCACCAAAAATCAGCCATTTTCCCCAACAACCAAAAGTGGGGCCCGCCCATTTCTAGAATTTTCCACCAAAATTATTTATAAACCTAATTTCCGAATCAGTCACCTCTAAAAATTCATAACAAATCATTCGTTCATTTTTAACGGTTCAAAATTTGTGAACATATACTCAACTTATATATGTATAACATATCCAAAAATCACAACAATCCAACGATCAGATTAAAAATTATAACTCACACAATAAAGTTGTAAGAACACTGATTTGATCTTTAAATACCTCCAATCCGACAAAATACTGATAAAATACCTCAACATTAATTCCTTCATTTATAACCACATAAATAAATCCATCATTTATATCCACATCAAATAAATATTTTATTATCATATAAATCAATAATTAATTATTCACAAATAATATTACAGAATCACAATAATGACAACCAGGCAGTTCCCAGGAAAGAGGGGACTTTCCGATAAGGATTTCTCCTTACTGGCGCGCAATTAGGCGACCAAACCTCTCATTGACAGAAATTTCTATACATTGCCAATAATGTTATCTAATAATATTATTCAATTAATATGAATTATTGATCTGATAATGGAGATACTGTGCAGTGACAATTATTGAAACAACAATAATATAAAATATCAACGCAGCAATTATTGAACCAATAAAATAAAATATTGAACAGTAATTACTGTAACAATTATTGAGTAGTGCCTTCTTACGTAAGAATCAATAATTCAAAAATACTGTGCATCCACGCGTATTACTGTATTTTAACCACCGGATATTCCAACAGTGTTAACGGTAACAACTACGCCATTATTTATAAAAACTCAAACTTGTCGTTTTCTACATCCGACAGTTATTCTGTTATGGGGCCCACAAATGGCTGCGCCGTCGTACGAATATTCACCGACAACAAGAATATTCCACGACCAAACGAATATTCCCCGACAACAATGAATATTTTATAACCACTTGCTTATTTTGCAAAATTTTATATATATCACCCTTAACTTTAACTTTTTTATCATTTTAACCATTTACTAAATAGGAAAATTGAATACTTTTATTTCATAAAATTCGGGGTTTTACAATCTCCCCTCCTTATGAAATTTCGTCCCCGAAATTTACGTACTTGATAATTCAAAGAGTTGAGAATACCTTGCTTTTATTTCAGATTCCATCTTCCCTGTTATCATAATTTCTCCATTGCGCACCTCCTGTATTTCAGATATCATTCTAGAATACATCTTCAAAACAAGGGTTAATTGAACAAATTAACATATCACATAATATCCCGATATTATGACAGACCGACAAATAAGCTTAAGTAGGATACACTAGCGAGGGATTTACTCATCTCCGCCCTCCTAGTTCTATTCCCCGATCTCCGCCAGAGATCATATCTCTATGCTCTGATACCAAATGTGACGACCCCAAAATAGGTCCAATCCAACCAACCCATTCTGAGTGGCCAAATACATGATACAGAAAACAAACTATAACTTTATTACAATAATTGTCGTGCAAAATACAACAACATAAATGCTGTGAGTTTTGATACAAATATATACCAACTGTGACTCATGTCCCAACCTTGGATAACATGTCACAATAACACCTTACATAAAGTTACAATCAAAAACTGTTTTAGAAATTAGAATCTTTGGAAAGTGCTCAAAGAAACCTTCGTACATGGGAGGCCATGCGTTTAGGTTATGATAGATATCATATACCCACAGAATTATCCTTGGTTGACCCAATAGACCCCAAAGAAAAACAAGAAGATTACTATCATATTCTTTCTAATGGTGAGTCTTCTCTTGACATATCATTATCTCCACTGTCTCTAATCGTGAATTATACTTCAAACAAACACCAAGATTATATAGGTAGTGCCCGTAAATATACTCAGTAAGTGGATGTGCACAACCCTGTCTTATGATGACACGAGGTTTTATGTCTTTAGACATCTTGTATGATAGTGGCAAAACACCCTTTCAACGTTGGGTTCGCCTCACCCTATTTGATTCACCAAATATAACTACTAAATGATGATCATCGTTCTATTCCCCTGTTACCCCCGCTCGACCCAGCTACACTCTTATTACCTGAAAAGGAATTGTGAAGCAAAAGGGTGAGCACAACTAGCTCAGTAAAGAATATCATGACTAAAGATAAATAAATTATCAATAGCCTTCAACAGTAATAAATTAAAGATTTAGAACATATGGTAGATGATAAAAATTTCAACCATAGTTGCAGCGGAACGAGCAATCCATTAGAAGAGTCAAATAGATCATAAAGTCTATTATCTTCTCCACATTAAAAGTTCACCAACAATGTTTTATCCCTGTAACATTAATCAACAATTCCTTTCCACAATTATATGAATAACTCATAATCATAATTGTAATTCTAAATTCCTCTTCGCATCCAGGACGAAGATAATTTTCGTCACATGTCTTTACCTAAAACATCAAAGATCATGGTTATACCAAATCACAGTTCCTATTTATAATCATACTAACAATTTCATCTTTGCACTTCGGCCAAAGATATTCATCAACAGACCAACTTTGCACTACATGCCAAAGATATTCAAGAACAGATCATCTTTGCACTACGGGCCAAAGATATTCATCAACAATTCATTTTTGCACTACTGGCCAAAGATATTCCTCAACAGTTCATATTTTCACTACAGGTCAAATATATTAATATCTCAAAGAAATATATAATCATTTCAGAATTTATATAAACAATTATAACCATGTTGATCATTTCACCTTTGCACTTAAGCTAAAGATATTCAATTATAAATTCAATGGTCATGATCATACCAGTCAACAATTCAACTTTGCACTACTGGCCAAAGAGAACCCATAGTTGTAAGACCTCGAATTTTATGAAATAAAAGTATTCAATTTTTCTTATAATTACTATTCAGTAAATGGTTAAATTGATAAAAGTTCAAGTTAAGGGTGATATATGAATTTTTTTTCAAAATACACAAGTGGTTATAAAATATTCATTGTTGTCGGGGAATATTCGTTTGGTCGTGGAATATTCGTACGACGGCGCAGCCATTTGTGGGCCCCATAACATAATAACTGTCTGATGAAGAAAATGACAAAATTAAGTTTTTATAAATAACGGCGTAATCGTTACCGTTAACACTGTTGGAATACCCGGTTTGTAAAATAAAGTAATACGCGTTGTTGCACAATAGCACACGGTATTACACAGTATTTTTGAATTTTTGATTCTTACGTAAGAATGCACTACTCAATAATTATTACAGTAATTACTGTTCAATATTTTATTTTATTGATTCAATAGTTGTTGCGTTGATATTTTATATTATTCTTGTTTCAATAATTATCACTGCACAATAATTCTCATTATCAGATCAATAATTCATATTATTTGAATAATATTATTAGATAGCATTATTGGTCATGTCTAGAAAGTTCTGTCAAGGAGAGGTTTGGTCACCTAATTGCTCGCCAGTAAGGAGAAATTCTTATTGGAAAGCCCCCTCTTTCTTGGGAACGGCCAGGTTGTCATAATTGTGATTCTGTAATATTATTTGTGAATAATTAATTATTAATTTATATGATAAGAAAATATTTATTTGATGTGGATATAAATGATGGATCTATTTATGTGGTTATAAATGAAGGAATTAATGTTGAGATATTTTATTAGTATTTTTGTCGGAATGAAGGTATTAAAAATCAAACCAGTGTTTTTGAGATATATTGCGTGAGTTATGATTTTTAATCCGACAGTTGGATCATTGTAATTTTTGGATATGTTATACATATATAAGTTGAGTATATGTTTACAAATTTTGAACCGTTAAAAATGAACGTATGATTTGTTATGAATTTTAAGAGGTGAATGGTTCAGAAATTATTTAAGTATCCGAATTTAGCATTTTGGTGGAAAATTCTAGAATTAAGTGGGCCCCACTTGTGGTTGGTGAAGAAATGTGCTGAATTTTATTTCAAATGTGGTAGGTGGGAATAGTAGTAGGTAAAGCCATCAGGTTGCAGGTCAAGTCTGCTAAAATTTTCCTATAAATAGAGGGCTAAGTTAGAATTGAAAATCACACCAAAAACAAGTTTTCTCTCTTTCTCTCTCTAGATTATTGAGTGTATTTTATGAGTATTTAGATACTTGGTGAGTTGATATTCATCAGTGCAAGTTTCCTTCAACATTATATCCGATATCCAGTCAGAAGTGCTGCTCTTTTGAGGTAAGGGATAGTAAGGAATTTTAAAGGTTATTGTGTTTTTCAGTTCGTACTTCTTCCATCCTTCAGAAAATTCAGGAAAAATTTGAAATGATATGTTGATGAGTTTTATTGATTGTGTCCAAAAATGGTGATTTTTGGATGTATAGATTAAGAGTTATGAATTTTATGAGAAAATACTATTTTAAAAGTAACCGCTTATAACTCCTTGTGGTTAACTCCAAAATTGATGAAATTTTTATTGAGAGTACATCTATATAATATCAGTGTGCTCTATGAATTTCGGAATTTTTTGATAAAAGTATAATTTATGATAAATGTTTAAATATTCGGCGGTTTTGGCCATATGAAAAATAGTAAATGAATTTTAAAAATTCTAAGAAAAATATATGTTCAATATGGGACTATATTCTGCTAAATTCCAGAAAAAAAATATTTTTGGAACTGATTTGGTATTTTTCATGTAAATGGACTATTTATGAATAAAAGAGTTAAATATGTTATGTGAAGGAAGAAAATTGGAAAATATGATTTTATGGCTTGAGAATCATATATGTGGTATATGCAGATTTTTTATGAGGGTTTTGATTATTGGTGATGAAACCTTATAAGTTTGGCATTTTATGATGATTAAATGCATTATTTAGTAAAGTTTAAACAGTTCAAATAAATTGTTTATAAGTTTAAGAAATGTTATTCTTTCAATATCATTATACCAAAATATTGGTATAGATTTTATTGTGGAATTTCTACTTATTTGTGTCAGGGTTACTATTCATGAGTTACTATTTATGAGTTACTATTCACGAGTTACTATTCACGGGTACTATTCACTACAAAATTAGTTTCTTTTTCTAACCAAATTATAGTTGATTTATGAATATTACTTTGGAGATTAAAACTATATATTGATTATATTGATTTTATTATCATATATAACCCTGATGTTGAAATTCTCCTTCACTGGAGTGTAAAGATGAGTAGATTATTGGTATGATCATGACTAGGGTTCTCTTTGGCCAGTAGTGAAAAGTTGAATTGTGACTGGTATGATCATGATCATTGAATTTATAATTGAATATCTTTAGCTTAAGTGCAAAGGTTAATTGATCAACATGGTTATAATTATTATTTGTATAATTCTGAAATAATTATATATTTCTTTAAGATATTAATATATTTGGCTTATAGTGCAAAGATGAATTGTTAATGAATATCTTTGGTCAGTAGTGCAAAGATGAACTGTTAATGAATATCTTTGGCCCGTAGTGCAAAGATGAACTGTTGTTGAATATCTTTGGTCAGTGGTGCGAAGATGAACTGTGGATGAATATCTTTGGCCCGTAGTGCAAAGATGAATTTATTAGTATGATTATGAACAAGAACTGTGATTTGGTATAACCATGATCTTTGATGTTTCAGGTAAAGACATGTGATGAAAATTATATTCGTCTTAGGTATGAAGAGGAATTTAGAATCACAATTATGATCATGAGATATTCATATAATTGTGGAAAGGAACTGTTGATTGATGTTACAGGGATAAAACATTGTTGGTGGACTTTTAACATGGAGAAGATAATAGACTGTATTGTCTATTTGACTCTTCTAATGGATTGCTCGTTCCGCTGCAACTATGGTTGAAATTTTTATCATCTACCATATGTTCTAAATCTCTGATTTGTTATTGATGAAGGCTATTGATAATTTAATTATCTTTAGTCATAATATTCTTTACTGAGCTAGTTGTGCTCACCCTTTTGCTTCACAATTCCTTTCAGGTAATAAAAGTGTAGCTGGGTCGAGCGGGGGTAACAAGGGAATAGAACGGTGGTCTCTAGTTGTGGAGTTCTCCCTAAACAGTATAGACAAGTGTGTTGTATACATCTTTTAGTAGTTATATTTGGTGAATCATATAGGGAGAGGTGAACCCAACATTGGAAGGTGTTTTGCCACTATTATACAAGATGTCTAATGACATACAACCTCGTGTCATCATAAGACAGGGTTGTGTTCATCCATTTGCTGAGTATATTTACGAGCACTACCTATATAATCTTGGTGTTTGTTTGAAGTATAATTCTCAATTTGAGACAGTGGAGATAATGATAAGTCAAGAGAAGACTCACCATTGGGAATAATATGATAGTAATCTTCTCATTTTTCTTTGGGGTCTATTGGGTCAACCAAGGATAATTCTGTGGCCATATGATATCTATCATAACCTAGAAGCATGGCCTCCCATGTACGAAGGTTTCCTTGAGCACTTCCCAAAAATTCTAATTTCTAAAACAGTTTTTAACTATACCTTTATGTAAGGTGTCATTGTGACGTGCTATCCACGATTGGGACATGAGTCACAGTTGGTATATATTTGTATCCAAACTCACAGCATATGTGTTGTTGTATTTTGTACGACAATTGTTATAATAAAGTTGTAGTTATTTTCTGTACCATGTATTTGGCGACTCAGAATGGGTTGGATGGAATGGACCTATTTTGGGGTCATCACAGTTGGTATCAGAGCTTAGGGATATGGTCTCTGGCGGAGATCGAGGAATATAACTAGGAGGGGAGAGATGAGTAAATTCTTCGTTAGTGTGTCCTACCTAAGCTTATTTGTTGGTCAGTCATAATATCGGGATATTATGTGATATGTTAATTTGTTTAATTAACCCTTATTTTATGATAGTATTTGAGAATGGCTGCTGAGAATGTTAACAATGGAGTGAATGAGACCGTGGGGATACCTCTAATCACTAACCATGATAATGTGATTAGAGATATCCATGTGGTGAGTGAAGAATTGATAGTTGCACCCGAGATAGTCACAGAGGTAACAGCTGAGAGTGAGGAAGAAGAGGAAGAAGAGGTACCTGAGGAGAATTTATTAGAGGTATTATATGCTCAAAATGTAGAATTTCAAAATCGTATTCATGAGTTAGAAGAGAAGGCTGAAGAACGACAAGCGGTCGTGGAACAAAAGGATGCAACAATTCAAGCTTGTGTTACCCGATATGTGATGCTTGAACAGAAGCATTCTTTGGCAGAGTATAAGATGATAAAGATGGAATCTGAGCTGAAAGAAGAAAAAACTGAACGAGTAAGAATGAGTGATGCATGGGTAAAAGTCACACGACACGTGGATATTGTGGAAAGAGATGTCCGATCTAAGAAGGCTAAAATAGATGACATGAATTTCTTTTTTTGGAAAGCAATTAGGAGAACCCAACATCGAGTTTTTAATTACCCTGTACATAGCGGTCAACCTGAATTCGATATGGATCGAAGATTGATGATTCAGATCATGAAATAGGAGTACGACGAGGCAGTTGAGGGAGGAATATGTCCTATAGAAAAATATATTCCAACGGTAGTGATGACGCCAAATGCTGCCCTAGACAAGTCAAAGCCGGGTAGTTCGAGGGATGGCGGTTGCCATGACTTCCCAATAAATGAGGAACCCAAATGAAGTTATCACGGGAGATAGAGAAATCATGATGACTGGGGAGATAGAATCTGAAATGGAAGCAAGGTATTCTCAACTTTTTGAAATACCAGGTACGTAAATTTCGGGGACGAAATTTTATAAGGAGGTGAGATTGTAAGACCCCGAATTTTATGAAATAAAAGTATTCAATTTTTCTTATAATTACTATTCAGTAAATGGTTAAATTGATAAAATTTAAAGTTAAAGGTGATATATGATTTTTTTTTCAAAATACACAAGTGGTTATAAAATATTCATTGTTGTCAGGGAATATTCGTTTGGTTGTGGAATATTCTTTCCGTCGGGGAATATTCGTACGACGGCGCAACCATTTATGGGCCCCATAACAAAATAACTGTCGGATGAAGAAAACGACAAAATTAAGTTTTTATAAATAACGGCGTAATCGTTACCATTAACAATGTTGGAATACCTGGTTGGTAAAATAAAGTACTACGCGTTGTTGCACAGTATCACACGGTATTACACGGTATTTTTGAATTATTGATTCTTACGTAAGAAGGCACTACTCAATAATTATTACAGTAATTACTGTTCAATATTTTATTTTATTGATTCAATAGTTGCTGCGTTGATATTTTATATTATTGTTGTTTCAATAATTATCACTGCACAATATTTCTCATTATCAGATCAATAATTCATATTATTTGAATAATATTATTAGATAGCATTATTGGTCATGTCTAGAAAGTTCTGTCAAGGAGAGGTTTGGTCACCTAATTGCGCACCAGTAAGGAGAAATTTTTATTGGAAAGCCCCCTCTTTCCTAGGAACGGTCTGGTTGTCATAATTGTGATTCTGTAATATTATTTGTGAATAATTAATTATTGATTTATATGATAAGGAAATATTTATTTTATGTGGATATAAATGATAGATTTATTTATGTGGTTGTAAATGAAGGAATTAATGTTGAGGTATTTTATCAGTATTTTTGTCGGATTGAAGGTACTAAAAATTAAACCAGTATTTTGGAGATATATTGCGTGAGTTATGATTTTTAATCCGACCGTTGGATCGTTGTAATTTTTGGATATGTTATACATATATAAGTTGAGTATATGTCCACAAATTTTGAACCGTTAAAAATGAACGTATGATTTGTTATGAATTTTAAGAGGTGAATGGTTCAGAAATTGTTTAAGTATCCGAATTTAGCATTTTGGTGGAAAATTCTAGAATTAAGTGGGCCCCACTTGTAGTTGGTGAAGAAATGTGCTGAATTTTATTTCAAATGTGGTGGGTAGGAATAGTAGCAGGTAAAGCCATCAGGTTGCAGGTCAAGTCTGCTAAAATTTTCCTATAAATAGAGGGCTAAGTTAGAATTGAAAATCACACCAGAAACAAGTTTTCTCTCTTTCTCTCTCTAGATTATTGAGTGTATTTTGTGAGTATTTAGATACTTGGTGAGTTGATATTCATCAGTGCAAGTTTCCTTCAGCATTATATCCGATATCCAGTCAGAAGTGCTGCTCTTTTGAGGTAAGGGATAGTAAGGAATTTTAAGGGTTATTGTGTTTTTCAATTCGTACTTCTTCCGTCCTTCAGAAAATTTTGGAAAAATTGAAAATTATATGTTGATGAGTTTTATTAATTGTGTCTAAAAATGGTGATTTTTGGATGTATAGATTAAGAGTTATGAATTTTATGAGAAAAGACTATTTTAAAAGTAACCGCTTATAACTCCTTGTGGTTAACTCTAAAATTGATGAAATTTTTATTAGGAGTACATCTATATAATATCAGTGTACTCTGTGAATTTCGGAATTTTTTGATAAAAGTACAATTTATGATAAATGTATAAATATTCGGCGGTTTTGGCCATATGAAAAATAGTAAATGAATTTTGAAAATACTAAGAAAAATATATGTTCAATATGGGACTATATTTTGCTAAATTCCAGAAAAAAAATATTTTTGGAACTGATTTGGTATTTTTCATGAAAATAGACTAGTTATGAATAAAAGAGTTAAATATGTTATGTGAAAGAAGAAAATTAGAAAAAATGATTTTATGGCTTGAGAATCATATATGTGGTATATGCAAATTTTTGATGAGGGTTTTGGTTATTGGTGATGAAACTTTATAAGTTTGCCATTTTATGATGAATAAATGCATTATTTAGTAAAGTTTAAACAGTTCAAATAAATTGTTTATAAGTTTAAGAAATGTTATTCTTTTAATATCACTATACCGAAATATTGGTATGGATTTTATTGTGAAATTTCTACCTATTTGTGTCATGGTTACTATTCATGAGTTACTATTCATGAGTTATTATTCACGGGTACTATTCACTACAAAATTGATTTCTTTTTCTAACCAATTATAGTTGATTTATGAATATTACTCTGGAGATTAAAATTATATATTGATTTTATTATCATATATAACCCTGATGTTGAAATTCTCCTTCATTGGAGTGTAAAGATGAGTAGATTATTGGTATGATCATGACTAGGGTTCTCTTTGGCCAGTAGTGAAAAGTTGAATTGTGACTGGTATGATCATGACCATTGAATTTATAATTGAATATCTTTAGCTTAAGTGCAAATGTTAATTGATCAACATGGTTATAATTATTGTTTGTATAATTCTGAAATGATTATATATTTCTTTGAGATATTAATATCTTTGGCCTGTAGTGCAAAGATGAATTGTTGATGAATATCTTTGGCCAGTAGTGCAAAGATGAACTGTTAATAAATATCTTTGGCCCATAGTGCAAAGATGACCTGTTGTTGAATATCTTTGGCCAGTGGTGCGAAGATGAACTGTGGATGAATATCTTTGGCCCGTAGTGCAAAGATGAATTTATTAGTATGATTATGAACAGGAACTGTGATTTGGTATAACCATGATCTTTGATGTTTCAGGTAAAGACATGTGATGAAAATTATATTCGTCTTGGGTATGAAGAGGAATTTAGAATCACAATTATGATCATGAGATATTCATATAATTGTGGAAAGGAACTATTGATTGATGTTACAGGGATAAAACATTGTTGGTGGACTTTTAACATGGAGAAGATAATAGACTATATTGTCTATTTGACTCTTCTAATGGATTTCTCGTTCCGCTGCAACTATGGTTGAAATTTTTATCATCTACCATATGTTCTAAATCTCTGATTTGTTATTGATGAAGGCTATTGATAATTTAATTATCTTTAGTCATGATATTCTTTACTGAGCTAGTTGTGCTCACCCTTTTGCTTCACAATTCCTTTCAGGTAATAAAAGTGTAGCTGGGTCGAGCGGGGGTAACAAAGGAATAGAACGGTGGTCTCTAGCTGTGGAGTTCTCCCTAAACAGTGTAGACAAGTGTGTTGTATACATCTTTTAGTAGTTATATTTGGTGAATCATATAGGGAGAGGCGAACCTAACGTTGGAAGGGTGTTTTGCCACTATCATACAAGATGTCTAATGACATATAACCTTGTGTCATCATAAGACAGGGTTGTGCTCATCCACTTGCTGAGTATATTTACGAGCACTACCTATATAATCTTAGTATTTATTTGAAGTATAATTCTCAATTTGAGACAGCGGAGATAATGATAAGTCAAGAGAAGACTTACCATTGGGAAGAATATGATAGTAATCTTCTCCTTTTTCTTTGGGGTCTATTGGGTCAACCAAGGATAATTTTATGGCCGTATGATATCTATCATAACCTAGAAGCATGGCCTCCCATGTATGAAGGTTTCTTTGAGCACTTCCCAAAAATTCTAATTTCTAAAACAGTTATTGATTATACCTTTATGTAAGGTGTCATTGTGATGTGTTATCCACGATTGGGACATGAGTCACAGTTGGTATATATTTGTATCCAAACTCACAGCATTTGTTGTTGTATTTTGTACTACAATTGTTGTAATAAAGTTTTAGTTATTTTCTGTACCATGTATTTGGCGACTCAGAATGGGTTGGATGGAATGGACCTATTTTGGGGTCGTCACAATAGTCATGATCATACCAAAAATCTACCCATTTTTACACTCAAGTCAAAGAGAAATATCATCGTTAGGGTTATAAAAATGTTATATATGATAATAAAAACAATATAATCAACATATAGATTTAATCTCAAGAGTAAGATTCATAAATCAACGATAATTTGGTCAGAAAAAGAAACCAATTTTTGTCGTGAATAGTATCCGTGAATAGTAACTCGTGAATAGTAACTTATGAATAATAACTCGTAAATAGTAACTTGTGAATAGTTACTCGTGAATAGTACTCCGTATTCGTACATAGTACCATATACGTAACTAATGTCATATACGTAAATAGTGCCATATACATGAATAGTGTCGTATACGTGAATAGTGTCGTATACGTGAATAGTAACCCCAACTCAAAACGGTAGAAATTCCACAATAAGATCCATACCAATATATCAGTATAATGATATTGAAAGAATAATATCATTATAAAGAATATAACATCCCTTAATATCCCTTACTATCTCCTACCTTAAAAGAGCAACACTTCTGACTGGATATCGGATATGACGTTGAAGGAAACTTGCACTGATGAATAGCGACTCACCAAGTATCTAAATACTCACAAAATACACTCGATAATCTACAGAGAAAAAGAGAGAAAACTTATGAATTCTGGTGTGATTTTCAATTCTAACTTAGCCCTCTATTTATAGGAAAATGTTAGCACGCCGAAGCAGACATGACCTGCTACCTGATGGCTTTACCTGCTACTATTCCACCCACCAAAAATCAACCATCTTCCCCAACAACCAAAAGTGGGGCCCGTCCATTTCTAATATTTTTCACCAAAATCATTTATAAACCTAATTACCGAATCAGTCACCTCTTAAAATTCATAACAAATCATTCGTTCATTCTTAACGGTTCAAAATTTGTGAACATATACTCAACTTATATATGTATAACATATCCAAAAATAAACTATTGAACAGTAATTACTATAACAATTATTGAGTAGTGCCTTCTTATGTAAGAATCAATAATTCAAAAATACTGTGCATCCACGCATATTTCTCGATTTTAACCACCGTGTATTCCAACAGTATTAACGGTAACAACTACGTCGTTATTTATAAAAACTCAAACTTGTCGTTTTCTTCATCCGACAGTTATTCTGTTATGGGACCCACAAATGGCTGCGTCGTCGTACGAATATTCCCCCACAACAAGAATATTCCACGACCAAACAAATATTCCCCGACAACACTGAATATTTTATAACCACTTGTTTATTTTGCAAAATTTTATATATATCACCCTTAACTTTAACTTTTTTTATCAATTTAACCATTTACTAAATAGGAAAATTGAATACTTTTATTTCATAAAATTCGGGGTTTTACAATCTCCCCTCCTTATGAAATTTCGTCCCCGAAATTTACGTACCTGATAATTCAAAGAGTTGAGAATACCTTGCTTTCATTTAAGATTCCATCTTCCCTGTCATCATGATTTCTCCATTGCTCACCTCCTGTATTTCAGATATCATTCTAGAATACAGCTTCAAAACAAGGGTTAATTGAACAAATTAACATATCACATAATATCCTGATATTATGACTGACCAACAAATAAGCTTAGGTAGGACACACTAGCGAAGGATTTACTCATCTCTCCCCTCCTAGTTCTATTCCCCAATCTCCGCTAGAGATCATATCCCTAAGCTCTAATACCAAATGTGACAACCCCAAAATAGGTCCAATCCATCCAACCCATTCTAAGTCGCCAAATACATGGTACAGAAAACAAACTATAACTTTATTACAACAATTGTAGTACAAAATACAACAACATAAATTCTGTGAGTTTTGATACAAATATATACCAACTGTGACTCATGTCCCAACCTTGGATAACACGTCACAATGACACCTTACATAAAGGTACAGTCAAAAACTGTTTTAGAAATTAGAATCTTTGGAAAGTGCTCAAGAAAACCTTCGTACATGGGAGGCCATGCGTCTAGGTTATGATAGATATCATATTCCCACAGAATTATCCTTGGTTGACACAATATACTCCAAAGAAAAACAAGAAGATTACTATCATATTCTTTCTAATGGTGAGTCTTCTCTTGGCATATCATTATCTCCACTGTCTCTAATTGTGAATTATACTTCAAACAAACGCCAAGATTATATAGGTAGTGCTCGTAAATATACTCAGCAAGTGGATGTACACAACCCTGACTTATGATGACGCGAGGTTTTATGTCTTTAGACATCTTGTATGATAGTGGCAAAACACCCTTCCAACGTTGGGTTCGCCTCACCCTATTTGATTCACCAAATATAACTACTAAATGATGACCATCGTTGTGAGACCCCAAATTTTTTGAATAAAGATTAAATTTTCTCGAAATATATTTTTGAATATTATGGTGTGGATTTGATTTAATGTTATAGTTGTGGGTAATATTTACAAATTTTGCAAAGTACGCAAGTTGTTATATAATATTCGATTGGTCGGGGAATATTCGTACAACGGCACAATCATTGGTGGACCCCCACAACAGAATTATTGTCGGATTGAGAGAACGTCAAAAATACTTTATGAAAATAACGGCGGAAGTGTTACCGTTAAAACTGTTGAACTACTCGGTAGTAAAAGTACAGTAATACGCGTGGTTGCATAGTAGCACACGGTATTGATTATTGATGCTTACGTGAGAAGTCACTCAGTTATACTCAATTATTGCTATAGTAATTGCTGCATCATACCTGTCATATTATTGATTCAATTATTCTCACAGTATCATCTGCATAAAATGTTTTTATTAAATCAATACTTAAGACGATAAAGTTATTCATATTCTAAATTGCAATATTTACAATGTCTAGAAGTTCTGTCAAGGAGAGGTTTGGTCACCTAATTGCGCGCCAATAGGGAGAAATCCTTATTGGAAAGCCCCCTCTTTCCTGGGAACGACCTGGTTAATAAATATTGTGAGTTATAATATTAATAATGAATGTTGTTCGGAGTTGAATTTGGAGACGCGGACGTGATATTTGAGTCCGGAACGACGAAATTAGTAAAACTATTCTATAAACAAAAAAAATTCCTAGATTCACTATTTGGTCAAAAAGTCAACAGTTGACTTTTTCAGGAAAAGACAAACTTTAAAATTTCAAAATTATATTTTTGATAAAAATAGTTTCATTATGTTGGAATTGTTTGTGTTAGTGAAAATCAATATTTATTCCAATGATAATTGATGTCTAGGGGTTATATTGATAATCGGATAAATGAGTAATTAATTACTACTAATTCACATGCTTATATAACTATTTGTTCACATATGTGTACTATTGAATCACATTATTTACTATTAGGGGAGTTGGTGCAAGATTGATAATACTTGTATGACTAAATTAAAAATGGAGGTATAGATGAAGGTACTATACTGAAATTCGTATTTTTCATATGATTATACTATTGATTCACATGATTGAACTATTGATTTACATTATTTACTATTAGGGGAGTTGGTGCAAGATTAATAATACTTGCAGGACTAAATTATAAATGAAAGAAAGTTGGAGGTATTGTACTATAATTTTTGAGCCCCAAAACGTGCAATTATCGAAACCATATTTTCCTATAAATAGAAGCTCATTCTTCTTTCATTTCTCACCAATTCACAAAAGCTTTAGAGCGATTATTATAGAGAGAAATTATAGAAAGAAAGAAGAAGAGAAATCTGCTACCTCACTATTCCAGTATCTAGTTTTTTCCAAGGTAGGGAGTATTATTTCTTTCTTATCTATGAAGAGAACTTTTGTTATTCCATTCTTTATTATTCTGTTGGAATAACCTGTATACACGGGCTACCCTATACTTGGTGAAATTCTTCTGTTGTTCCATTCTTTATCATT
Organism: Panax japonicus; assembly: GCA_020205505.1. Classification (NCBI taxonomy): domain Eukaryota; kingdom Viridiplantae; phylum Streptophyta; class Magnoliopsida; order Apiales; family Araliaceae; genus Panax; species Panax japonicus. The sequence continues at coordinate 13,460,042 of CM035104.1, forward strand.
CATTTGGAACATCCTGTCTGTGCATTCTATGCCGGACCTAGTTCCGTCTTTATTATTCTGTTGGAATATCCTGTCTGTGCGTTTTACGCCGGACCTGATTCCGTCTTTATTATTCTGTTGGAATATCCTATCTGTGCGATCTACACCGGACCTGATTCCGTCTTTATTATTCTATTGGAATATCATGTCTGTGCGTTTTACGCCAGACCTGATTCCGTTATTTATTATTCTGTTGGAATAACCTGCCTGTGCGGTCTATTGTATTCCTGGTGATTTCTTTTGTTATTCAATTCCTTATTATACTCAGTTGGTTAAAGTTTTGACTTCTATACTCCATGAAATTACTGGAATATCCTTGATATTTGCGCTTCATCCAGTATCTTTTCATGGAAATATTCTTCTGAGCATTCTTGAATTTTACTCTACAAAGCAGTATCATGTTGACAATTTGGACGTTATTAGTTCTTGGATAAATTAATTCTTGAACTTGTTTTATTGAATTCTTATATCATTGTCATCATCCTTATGTTTATATTTTGTTGAAAGTCATATGTGGCCTATAGTGCATAGATGGACTTGGTATGATTAGGACCAGGGATTATTCAGTGTAATCATGACCGTAATGTTACAAATGATGTGGTAAAAGTTCTCATTGGCCCATAGTGCATTGATGGACAGTTGTTGGCATGATCATTGTGACAACCCGAGAATTTGGACAATTTATTAAGATCTTAAATGATTGATTTAAGGTCAAATAATAGACCTAAACAGAAAATAAGTGTATGCGTTTGATATTATTAGGGTGAAATTTTGATGATTTCAAAATTCTATGAAGGATATAGGTTAATGATTCAGGATTAAGGATTTATGTGATTAAGTTCTGTGAATATGGTTATGTATGTGTGCTGAATATGGTTAAGGGTCAAGGGTTGACTAGATTAATTATATATGTGTCAAACCCTAAGTATATATTAAGAACGTCAACGTTCTGTTAGAAAACCCTAGCAATGGATAAGAAATCGTAGAAATCGGTTCTGAAACCCTAGTTTCAGTTCCGAGAATTCGAAACCCTAAATTCATGATATGAATATGGTGATTAAGTTAGAAAACCCTAACGATATATTCAGAAACTCTAATTTCAGTATCGAGAATTTAAACCCTAATTTGGGAATCCTAATGCGAAGTATTAAACCTTAAGAGTTAAAAAGTTGTGTGTAAGGAATATGAACATTATGTGATGGTTTATCTTTGTTTATTATATAAACAAACAAAAGAAACTAGTGTAACCCTAATTATATATTAGGAATGAAGGATTTAATAACTTAAGGGTTATGGAAAAAGAGAATTGTGGTATTTAGAATACTTACTAATTCTAGGAGAATTATTTTATATATCTCAAATGATTAATTTTATAACCTAATTATAGCAAGTCTAATTGGGTTAAGGAAATAAGTGTGCATGAGTAAGGATTTGTGTTATAATTGAGGAAGTAAAAACCATAATTAGTGGTTTATAAACCCTAATAATCAATTTTGACCATAATTGCTAAATTAGCAATTATAATTAGGAAATACTAATCCTAATTAGCAAGATTTAAGGTATGATTAAGAAATTTTAATATAATTAGAAATTCTAATTATAAGTTAGAAATATTAATTTCTATTTTTTTTGAAAATCTAAAATTGGAAATTTTAGAAAATAAATTGGCTCAAACCCTAAACCCTAGATTGCTCAAAACCTAAACCCTAAGGGTTTGCAACAAATGGAAAATTCTAGAAATAAAAGGAAATGTCATTTATACCGTTTTGTCACATTTTCTAATAAGTTGAGTGTAGATCTTGTTATGATCTTGGGTGGGTGAACTAACCCTAGCCCTAACCTAGCCCTAGCATGTGACTATATACAATTACCAAACAATTAAAACCTATTTTCATTTCTCTTTCATCTATCTCTTCCAAAAAGCTTATCAAAACAAAAACCAAAAAGGGAGAAAGAAGAGGGGAGTTCGGCAGCCACAAGAGGTAGAGATGGGGAGATTTTGATCTTCCATGCCATCTAAAATCTATCTCATACTTTAGATGGAGAAGGAGGAAAAGCTTAGGTATAGCAAAATTTCCACTTATGTAGTCTAATTTTGTTTTTGATTTGATTTGATTTTTGACAATATGAAGTTATGATCTTGAGGTTTAAAACCTTAGATATACATGTTAATGAGTATTTCATGTTTAAAATTAACCATATTGGGAGTTAATTTGGAGTTAATTTGGTTGGGATCAAAGGAATAGAAAAATTGAATTTTTCTGGAAAAGTTAAAACTTTTAAAAGTGTGATCAAGCTTTTGATTTTTGAAATCTATGATGGATATTTGTGATTTATGTTTTGTTATGGTTGACCAAGTGTTGAACTTATGATTTTGAGTCATATGAGGGTAGGTCTACATAATATATGATATTTTATGGTTAGATCTTTCCATTTTTAAGGTTGATGAGCTTGAACGAAGAAGAAGAACCAAAACAGTTTTTCAAAGAATAATCTAGTGGACTGCTGCCCTAAACAGAAAATTCCGAATTTGTTAGGGTGCTCTAAAAATTTTGGATTTGTGATATGTTGTAGTACACTGTATAAGCTTTCCATAGACTCCGAAACGGACTAATTTTGACTCCGGATGAAGTAGTTATAACGTTCATAAGAAGCATAATCAAAATTGCGAAAACAAATTTTTTGGAAAAACCAAGCATGATTTGGAAATGACCTTATATCTCATTCTACTTTGAATATTTGAGTGTGGTCAATTTGTGGAGCTAAATATATGTGTTAAGGATAAAACCCCTTTGGAATTACTCAATTAGGTTGAATATTGAACAAGTTATGTGATTTCTCCCAAACTACACAAAGGTAATAAAAACTGTTAGAATGACAGTTTGTAACAGCCACTTCTGGGCTAATTTTCGGGAGCTTAACATATCCAACAATGGATTGTGATAGATGAAAATTGAAGATCGAAAAGATACGAATCCAACAAAATTGACGGATCGTTAATCGGAATTACAGATCTCATTATATTTAAGATTTAGTAAAGGACTCCAAAACTGTAACATGGGAAAAAGTTTCTGTCCAGATTTGTCCAGGGGCTGTTTTGGCAACTTAAAGTGTGAAATAAATTCTGGCCTTTTGGAAAATGAAAATATATGGTATTATGTAGCTCGTGTCCAAAAATGAGCTAATTCCGAGTTAAAACGACCAAGTTATGACCATTACAATTTTTGTGATTTTCCGACAGAAATCGCTATAAACGGAGTTCTACAACTCCGATTGCCACGAAATTTAAAATGGAGCATCACCTTAACATATATAAGGTTATCCCAAGAGATGGGAATGTTCGGAGTTAAGCACGAGGTAGCTAATTTCTTAAGCTACTCACTAGAATTAATTTTTGAAAAATATCAAAGGAAGTTGGAAAATTATGAAAAAATAATTTTTGTGGATGAAATATGTGTATATATGTTTGTACTAAGGGTAGAAAAATAATAAACTGATTTGGTATTTTCGTGATACGAATTTAAAATACAGCTTGCTGGATTATATAATTTGTGATTCCAGTTTGCTGGATTGAGAAATAGTTTACTGAAATTGAAAATATGTTAAATCCAGTTTGCTGGATTGCAACTTAGATTGCTGGATTTGGAATTCAGGTTGCTGGATTTGGAATCCAGGTTGCTGAGTTGGTAATTTAGTTGCTAGATTTAGAATCCAGGTTGCTGGATTAGTATTTGACTTATTAGATGTTAATGAATACTTATGAAATGAAAAAGTGAGCGTTAAATCATATAAATGTGACTCTATGGCATGATTAAGCGCTTAGGAAGAGTTTAATTGAACTTAAACTCGATATTTGTCCGACTAGACCGTCGGGATGATAAAATTATTTCGGTATCAACTCAAACTTAATAGTTTGACTTGATACCTAGTCTTATGTGTGTTATAGACTGATAGGCTTATGTGTTATGTGTTTAGATTATTCTGTGTGTATAAATATAACAGTATTATACTGTGATGATATTATCCTAATATTGGAGATCTATATTACTAATATTAGGTCTTCGGGTAAAGCGTTATAAATTGCGTTGCGGTAATCAATGGTTCAGGCAAGTTTCTTTGTACTTAACTCTAATAAGAGTGTTTTATTCAAGCTTATGGTTAATCATTGCTGATTGCCACGAAAATTGTACTCTGTACATCTTGCATGTATAAGTCAGGTATGAAAGGCTGATCACTTTCATTACCAGTTGGTTCAGAAATATTTGTTCAAGTTTAAAACTTGTTCAGTCAAAAGTTTGTTCGTGCTAATTCTCAACTATATTGATGAATTATAGCCAAATTATTATTTATACTCTTCAATCATGATATATCGTTATATTATTGTATTTAAACTTGCTGGGCAACTTTCATGCTCACCCTTGCTATATCATGATAAACATTGCAGATAAGGCAAATGCGTTCGAATACAGGAAAAGGTTAAGGTCAAGTTCAGTTTGTGATAAAATGTGTGGCTATTTTGTAATAGTATAGTTTGATAAATGTGTTATATGTTAGAAAGTTTATGAATTGTGTTTAAGTTAAGGTTACTCGATTTTGGGGAAATGTGTGTAAAATTTAATGTATAAACAATTTATGTTTATATCTTCCGTAAATAGTTATAGAAATAGTATACCGGATCCGCGGCGATTTGGGGCTCGGATTCGAGGCTATCACAATCATGACCATTAATGAATACACAAATATTCTTGGCCCATAGTGCATGAATAATTGTGCTCGTGATACTAAAGAATATCATTGGCCGTAGTGCAGGGGTGATTCGATGATGTGGATTATTTATTAAGCTGAGTCCCAGCGATAAAAGTGATGAAAAACCTTCTAAATCATAAAAGATAGTAGATTTTATTCTCTACTTGACTCTTTTAATGGATTGTTGGTTTCGCTGCAGTTAAACTTGATGGTTGTTATACTGTATCAATTTAACACTGTTGAAGGCTAACGATAATATATTCGGCATTATCTTAGTCATAATATTTCCTACTGGGCTAGTTGAGCTCACCCTTTTACTTTTATTGTTCTCTTCAAGAAATGAGAACGTAGCAGGGACTAGTCGGGGAACGGAGTGACGGACCAGATGATAGCATTAGTAGTTCATATTATTCTGTTAAATAGTGTAATAATAATTTTAATAAGGACTCCTTTTGAGTTTGTATAATCTCTAATAGATAATATTTGTATTCAAACTCACAGTTTATATTTTGTCGTATTGTACATGACAGTTGTATTATTAAGTTATATTTGAATTTATGTACCATGTAAGTGGTGACCCAAGATGGGTGATGTATACCTGTTTTGGGGGTGTCACAACCGTTCTATTCCCCTGTTACCCCCGCTCGACCCAACTACACTCTTATTACCTGAAAAGGAATTGTGAAACAAAAGGGTTAGCACAACTAGCTCAGTAAAGAATATCATGACTAAAGATAAATAAATTATCAATAGCCTTCAACAGTAATAAATTAGAGATTTAGAACATATGGTAGATGATAAAAATTTCAACCATAGTTGCAGCGGAATGAGCAATCCATTAGAAGAGTCAAATAGACCATAAAGTCTATTATCTTCACCACATTAAAAGTTCACCAATAATGTTTTATCCCTGTAACATCAATCAACAGTTCCTTTCCACAATTATATGAATAACTCATAATCATAATTGTAATTCTAAATTCCTCTTCGCATCTAGAACGAAGATAATTTTCATCACATATCTTTACCTGAAACATCAAAGATCATGGTTATACCAAATCACAGTTCCTGTTTATAATCATACTAACAATTTCATCTTTGCACTTCGGCCAAAGATATTCATCAACAGACCATCTTTGCACTACAAGCCAAAGATATTCAACAACAGATCATCTTTGCACTACGTGTGAGACCCCAAATTTTATGAATAAAGATTTAATTTTCTCGAAATAAATTTTTTTTATTATGGTGTTCATTTGATGTAATGTTATAGTTGTGGGTAATATTTATAAATTTTGCAGAGTACGCAAGTTGTTATATAATATTCGATTGGTTGGGGAATATTCGTTTTAACAGGGAATATTCGTACAACGGCACAATCATTGGTGGACCCCACAACAGAATTATTGTCGGATTGAGAAAACGACAAAAATACTTTATGAAAATAACAGCGGAGGTGTTACTGTTTAAACTGTTGAACTACCCGGTAGTAAAAGTACAGTAATACACGTAGTTGCACAGTAGCACACGGTATTAATTATTGATGCTTACGTGAGAAGTCACTCAGCTATACTCAATTATTACTACAGTAATTACTGCATCACATCTCTCATATTATTGATTCAATTATTGTTACAGTATCATCTGCATAATATGATATATTGTTCAATTGGGTTTTCGGAACACTTTTCGTGTCGGAGTACTATTCACAAGTTACTATTTATGAGTTAATATTCGTGAGTTACTATTCACGAGTTACTATTCACCTAGTTACTATTCACTCTAGTATTGTGCATTCGGGTATTTGAGTACAATATTATTCCATGAGGAGATGTGCTAATTTTTCAGACCGTTGGTTGAAGTTATATTAGTGAATCAATATGGACCGCTGATGGAGTTATAATAGTAAATCAATATGGATCGCTGGTTTAAAGTTTTAATAGTAAATCAGTATGGACCGTTGTTTTAAGTTTTAATAGTAAACCAATCTGGATCGTCCGTTTAAAAGTAAATCAATCTGGACCGTTCATGAATTAGTTACTATTCATTCTATTTTTCTATAAATAGAAGCTCATTCCTTCATTATTTCTTACGAATTAACTGTAACTCTAGAGAGAGAATTATAAGAGAACCTACATAAAAGTATTCTGCTACTTCCCTACTCTTATATTCAGTTTCTTTTACGGTAAGGGGTATTATTTCTTTTGTATTCATGAAGAGAACTTCTGTTATTCCATTATTTATTATTCTGTTGGAATAACCTGTATACGTGGGCTACCCTATACTTGGTGAAATTCTTCTGTTATTTCATTATTTATTATTTTATCGGTCTGTCTGTGCGTTTACGTCGGACCTGGTTCCATTATTTATTATTTTGTCAGAATATCCTGTCTGTGCGTTTACGCCGGACCTGGTTCCATTCTTTATTATTCTGTTGGAATATCTTGTCTGTGCATTTTATGCCGGACCTGATTCTGTTATTTATTATTCTGTTGGAATAACCTGCCTGTGCGGTCTATCGCATGCATGGTGATTTCTTTTGTTATTTCATTTTTTATTATACTCAGTTGGTTAAAACTTTGACTTCTATACTCATGAAATTAGTGGAATATCTTTGATATTTGCGCTTCATCCAGTATCTTTTCATGAAAATATTCTTCTGAGCATTCTTGAATTTTACTCTACAAAGCAGTATCATGTTGACAATTTGAACGTTATCAGTTCCTGGATAAATTAATTCTTGAACTTGTTTTATTGAATTCTTATATCATTGTCATCATCCTCATGTTTATATTTTGTTGAAAGTCATCTGTGGCTTGTAGTGCATAGATGGACTTGGTATGATTATGACCAGGAATTATTCGGTGTAATCATGACCGTAATGTTACAAATGATGTGGAAAAAGTCCTCATTGGCCCGTAGTGCATTGATGGACAGTTTTTGGTATAATTATGGCTATGGATTCTCTTTGGCCGTAGTGCAAAAATGAATTGTTTTATGGCATGATCAGGACCGTTGATGAAAACATGATTATCTTAAGCCGTAGTGCATGGATAATTCGTGGTCATGATACTAAAGAATATCCTTGGCCGTAGTGCAGGGGTGATTCGATGATGTGGATTATTTATTAAGCTAAGTCCCAGCGATAAAAGTGATGAAAAACCTTTTAAATCATAGAAGATAGAAGATTTTATTCCCTACTTGACTCTTCTAATGGATTGCTTGTTCCGTTGCAGTTAAACTTGATAGTTTTTATATTTTATCAGTTTAACACTGTTGAAGGCTAACGATAAATTATTCTGCATTATCTTAGTCATAATATTTCTTACTGGGCTAGTTGAGCTCATCCTTTCTTTCATTGTTCTCTTCAGGAAATGAGAACGTAGCTGGGACTAGTCGGGGTAGAGTGATGGTCCTAGATGGTGCATTAGTAGTCCTCACTATTCTGTGAAATAGTGTGATAATAATTGTAATGATGACTCCTTTTGAGTTTATATAATCTCTAGTAGACAATATTTATATTCAAACTCACAGTTTGTGTTTTGTCGTATTGTACACGACAGTTGTATTATTAAGTTGTATTTGAATTCTGTACCATATATCTGGCGACTCAAGATGGGTGATGTATACCTAATTTTGGGGGCGTCACACTACGGGCCAAAGATATTCATCAACAATTTATCTTTGCACTACAGGCCAAAAATATTCCTCAACAGTTCATATTTTCACTACAGGTCAAATATATTAATATCTCAAAGAAATATATAATCATTTCAGAATTTATATAAACAATTATAACCATGTTGATCATTTCACCTTTGCACTTAAGCTAAAAATATTCAATTATAAATTCAATGGTCATGATCATACCAGTCAATAATTCAACTTTGCACTACTGGCCAAAGAGAACCCATAGTCATGATCATACCAAAAATCTACCCATCTTTACCCTCAAGTCAAAAAGAAATATCATCGTTAGGGTTATAAAAATGTTATATATGATAATAAAAAATAATATATTCAACATATAGATTTAATCTCAAGAGTAAGATTCATAAATCAACGATAATTTGGTCAGAAAAAGAAACCAATTTTTGTCGTGAATAGTACCCGTGAATAGTAACTCGTGAATAGTAACTCATGAATAGTAACTCGTGAATAGTACTCCGTATTCGTACATAGTACCGTATACGTAACTAATGTCATATACGTAAATAGTGCCATATACATGAATAGTGTCGTATACGTAAATAGTAACTCCAACTCAAAAAGGTAGAAATTTCACAATAAGATCCATACCAATATGTCAGTATAATGATATTGAAAGAATAACATCATTATGAAGAATATAACATCCCTTAATATCCCTTACTATCCCTTACTATCCCTTACTATCCCTTACCTCAAAAGAGCAACACTTCTGACTGGATATCGGATATGACGCTGAAGGAAACATGCACTAATGAATAGCAACTCATCAAATATCTAAATACTCACAAAATACACTCGATAATATACAGAGAAAAAGAGAGAAAACTTATGAATTCTAGTGTGATTTTCAATTCTAACTTAGCCCTCTATTTATAGGAAAATGTTAGCACGCCAAAGCAGACTTGACCTGCTACCTTATGGTTTTACCTGCTACTATTCCACCCACCAAAAATCAGCCATCTTCCCCAACAACCAAAAGTGGGGCCCGTCCATTTCTAATATTTTCCACCAAAATCATTTATAAACCTAATTTCCGAATCAGTCACCTCTTAAAATTCATAACAAATCATTCGTTCATTCTTAACAGTTCAAAATTTGTGAACATATACTCAACTTATATATGTATAACATATCCAAAAATCACAACGATCCAACGGTCAGATTAAAAATTATAACTCACACAATAAAGCTGTAAGAACACTGATTTGATCTTTTAATACCTCTAATCCGACAAAATACTGATAAAATACCGCAACAATAATTCCTTCATTTATAACCACATAAATAAATCCATCATTTATATCCACATCAAATAAATATTTCATTATCATATAAATCAATAATTAATTATTCACAAATAATATTACAGAATCACAATAATGACAACCAGACAGTTTCCAGGAAAGAGGGGGCTTTCCGATAAGGATTTCTCCTTACTGGCGCGCAATTAGGTGACCAAACCTCTCCTTGACAGAACTTTCTAGACATTGCCAATAATGTTATCTAATAATATTATTCAAATAATATGAATTATTGATCTGATAATGGAGATACTGTGCAGTGACAATTATTGAAATAATAATAATATAAAATATCTACGCAGCAATTATTGAACCAATAAAATAAAATATTGAACAGTAATTACTGTAACAATTATTGAGTAGTGCCTTCTTACGTAAGAATCAATAATTCAAAAATATTGTGCATCCACGCGTATTACTGTATTTTAACCACCGGGTATTCCAACAGTGTTAACGGTAACAACTACGCCGTTATTTATAAAAACTCAAACTTGTCGTTTTCTTCATCCGACAGTTATTCTGTTATGAGGCCCACAAATGGCTGCGCCGTCGTACGAATATTCCCCGACAACAAGAATATTCCATGGCCAAACGAATATTCCCCGACAACAATGAATATTTTATAACCACTTGCTTATTTTGCAAAATTTTATATATATCACCCTTAACTTTAACTTTTTTATCAATTTAACTATTTACTAAATAGGAAAATTGAATACTTTTATTTCATAAAATTCGGGATTTTACAAAAATAACATCCCTTACCTCAAAAGAACAGTACTTTCGGCTGAAATATCAGGTATAAGGCCGAAAGAAACTTGAACTGAATAACAACTCACAAAGTATCTAAATACTCACAAAATACGCTCGATAATATAGAGAGAGAAAGCTTATGATTCTGGTGTGATTTTCAATTCTAACTAAGCACCCTATTTATAGAAAAATGCTTAGAACGCCAGAGCAGACTAACCTGCTACCTGATGGGTTTACCTGCTACTATTCACGCCCACCAATTTTGAAATAAAATTTCAACACATTTTTCACCAACTAAAAGTGGGAGCCCACCATGAATTAATAAAAATATTTATTTCTGAAACTTTAATAATTCATAATAAATTACCCTTTTATCAGAAAATACAAATTTTATGTCCATTCCATAGGAAATTAAATTCTTTACAACTTTTTAGATTTAAGTTTTTCCAAATTCCAAACGAAAAATAATTGAAATCCACATACGGACAATTTTTAATACCTCCATTCTGACAAAATACTGATAAAACACCTCAACATTAATTTCTTCATTTATATCTATATAAAATAAATATTTCCTTATCATAAAAATCAATAATTAATTATTCACAAATAATATTACAAAATCACAATTATGACAACCAGGTCGTTCCAAGAAAAGAAGGGGACCTTCCGATAAGGATTTCTCCTTACTAACGCGCAATTAGGTGACCAACCCTCTTTCGTAGATAGAATTTCCTTAGACATTGTCATTAATGCTATCTAATAATATTATTCAAATAATATGAATTATTGATCTGATAATGAGAAATATTGTGCAGTGACAATTATTGAAACAACAATAATATAAAATATCAACGTAGTAATTATTGAATCAATAAAATAAAATATTGAACAGTAATTACTGTAATAATTATTGAGTAGTGTCTTCTTACGTAAGAATCAATAATTAAAAAATACTGTGCAATACCGTGTGCTACTGTGCAACCACGCGTATTACTGTATTTTAACCACCAGGTATTCAAATAGTGTTAACGGTAATAACTGCGCCGTTATTTGTAAAAACTCAAACTTGTTATTTTTTTTTATCCAACTGTTTTCCGTTATGGAGTCCACAAATGGCTTCGCCGTCGTACGAATATTCCCCGACAACAAGAATATTTCACGACCAAATGAATATTATCTGAAAATAATGAATATTTTATAACCACTTGCTTATTTTGTAAAATTTGCACATTTCACCCATAATCAAAGTATTATATAAAATTAACACCTTATTATTTCAAGATAATGAATAGAGAAAATTACATTTTATTTATTAAACAGATGGGGTCTTACAGTAGTAATTATGGTGAAATTAGTGGTAATTGCAGTGCCCGTGGTGGATGAAATTGCAACAGTTGTGGGAATGGAAGCGACCATACAGACGTTTGTGGTGTTTTCAGTAGTGGTGATTGGGACATCAGAACTTGGAATGTTTGGAGCAACCATGGGAGAATTGGTGATAATTTTGCCGGATGTAAGGAATTGCAGAGAGAATGAAAAGGTTGCAGAGGGCTTTTAATTGTTTTTGAAAAATAAGATCTGAAAAGTGGTAGTTGTTTTTTGGGGGGAAAAGGCTTTGATATAACCGACTTTTTAGCTTATCTCGGTTACCTAAATACGACACATTAATTGGGCTTAAATGATGATGAACGTGGGGGTGATGTAGGGGACCAGTAACAAGTGTTGGGTACGTTGCCGAGGTGTTTGATTTTGGGCTTCCCATATTCCTATTTATTCCATAATTATTGGGCATTTGATAGAACTCTTCCATTAAATATCCCATTATAATGTAAGACTGAGGGCAATGTTGGGGTATGATTATTTGGATTTGAATGATTCGATGGGTCATAATCCATGTGGAAGAAGTTTCCCCATGTAGAAACCTGTTTGGGTAGTTAAAAAACTTTAAGGAATCTAAGTTCCTAATTATATTTGATTTCTAACTCCTAAGGAAAGTGTCAATATAGAATTCGACTTCCTTCTTTTACAGAGATTCAGTTTGATTCCATTAAGGAATTTGATCTAATTTGGAATACTATTTCCATACGGGAAAGTGCATGTGAATGTGTGATCACTATAAATACAAGACTACTTTGGTTCACAGGTACACACATTGTTATTATTTTCCCGCACTAAAATACCTCAATTGTTAAATCTTGTTCAGCCTGTACTTATTGACAAATCTTGGCATTAATAAGTAATTAAGATAAAGTTTAACGCCTATTTGGATAAAGAGTCCCTCCCACAATTAGGACTGTCAATTGGATCAGTCAAATTCGAAACCCGATTGTTTAGCCCGCTAAAAGCTCGTTCAATTTTGGGGGTAAGTCTAGTTGAGTTTGGATAAAAATTCAAGCACAAAAAAAATTGGGGCCGAGTTTGGTCAATAGATCGTTCTACCCATTATAAAGCCGAAATAGAAATATATTGTTAAAAACATATAAAATGCATAGACCAAGTATAGTAATCATTACATATTTATATCCCAATTTATATTAATATATAATATGTTTAACTAAAAATTAAGTGCCACGTTTTCTATGAAGTGATCACTTCTATTAGTTTCGTAACAAATATAGCAATTATATAGAAAAAGATTAAGATGAAATATTAAAAAATAATAGATTATAAAATAATTCACTAATATTAATTTAAACATCAATTTAGTTAAAATAAAGAATGACATACGGAACATTTTAAGTTAATTCAAATTATATTTTTCTTGTTTTAAGTGTCAATCTTAATAATATTATATTATATTTTAGAGAAGTTATATGTCTGTCCGTGGGGTTCACTAAAAATGGACCCCACATGTGAAATTATCAAAAAAAATTGTGAAAATATCAATTTTATATTGAAATTTATATTTTGAAACTCATTTTTTAACCCAAAAAAAAAAAGGAATGATGACAAAAAACAAAAAAAAACAAAAATATCACTTCCCTATATTTTAATATGAGCTTGATAAAAAATGTATAAAGTTCGTCATTTTATTTGGGCCGAGCTTAAACAAATTTATTTATTATAAATCCAATAGGTCAAACCGAACCAGAGTCGGATAATTTTAAATTGGAACAAGATAGACATCCTAATAATCAACATATTATTATTTGTTTTGCTTAGTAATCAACATATTATTATTCGTCATTGATGTTGATCTTTGCTTTTTGAATAGGATTGATTAGCCTCTCATCGCCTCTGACTCTGCCTCTGCCGCTCGCCCCCAATTTAATTTTGATATATGCAGGGTTTCTTTGATTTTTTAACTCAAATTTCCCCATGAGTCCTCTTCCTCCTCCTCCATTTCCAAATCCATCTTCTTTCACAATTCCTACCCCAAACCCTAACCCTAATCCTAATTTCTACTCTCCGCACCACCTCCATTACCACCCTCCCTCTTCCACTGCAACCAGTTCTGTCCCTCCACCACCAAATCCTCCTGATCTTCCTATTGCATTATCGACCCTCAAAAAACTCATCCACCTCTCCGAAGCCACCATTCGCTCTGCCTCTTCTATTTTCCCCGCCGTCAGCTCCGCCGCCGCCAAGTGCCCCTTTAATCCCCACCACCGCATTCCACCTGAATCCCTCTTTTGTCACTCCCTTCGATGCCCTTCTTCCCCTTCCCCTATTTGCCCCTCTCCCCTAAATCAAAATCAAAATCAAAATCAAAATCAAAATCAAAATCAATCCATCCATACAATCTCCTTGCTTTCCACCTCTGATTTCTTCTACCAAGATTGCCCGGCTGTTGTTATTATTCCACCTAAGGAAACAATTAGTAGTACTACCAACCAGTTCCTCACTCTTCCGGAGATTTTAATTAATTCTATAGGAGAGGTTGAAAAGGGGTTTACTGATTGTCAAATTAGGTTTCTTCCTTCGGAGATATGGTCTATGAAGAGAGAAACAGAGGCATGGAATGATTATCCTACACTTTATTCACATACCATTCATCGAGCCATTTTATGCCTCTGTTCAAGTACTTGTAGAAAAGTGCTCATAGATGTAATTTCAGTATGGGTAATTGTTAATTCACCTCGTTACGGTGTTGTGATTGATGTATCTGTGAGGGATCATATACTTTTACTTCTTAGGCTTTGTTTAAAAGCAATCACTAGTGAAGCTACTGGTTTAGTTAACACAGGCATACATGAATTTAGTTTGAAATGTCCGGTTTTAGGTCAAGTACTGATGTGGTTTCGAACTCAACTCTCCATATTGTATGGTGAAATGAATGGGAAGTTATTTGCTAGTCACATTTTTAAGCTGTTGATATTGAATTCTGCCACAAATTCCTTAATGTTTTCTGAAGAGCCAGTTGGAAGTAGTAGGGATAAACACAATGATGGGGAAATTTTTGTTTCTCAAGTAGCAGCTGCAGTGGCTGCATTGCACGAACGATCATTGCTTGAAGAAAAAATCAAAGCTATTCGGTACTCCAGACAGCTTAATAATTCTCAGCGGTATGATGGTTTCTTTGTTATTCTGTGTTTCTTGCTGCATTCCTTGAGGTGACTGAAGTGGAAACTTGCTAATTGCTATTTATTCTCTTGTCTCAACCATTGAAACTCTCTTATCTTGTTATGCGAGTAATTATTGATACTAATGTTAAGAGTTAACCTATGCAAGCTTAGCTCTGGAAACACACTTATGCTTTAAGAATTTATGGGAAGTACATTTGGTATCATTGGTGGTTTCAATACCAATGTTCTAAAAGGCGCTAGGCGGGAAGCGGGCGGCCGAGGGGCCTAGCGCCTAGGGGTCCTAGGCGGGGCCTAGGCGGGATTTTTTATTTGGGATAAGGTTCAAAAATGCCCCTGACTTTTACCGCGATGTCTACCGAGCACCTTATACTTTTTTTTGTCCAAAAGTACACTTAACGTTATAATTTTTGGGTCGTTCGTGTCCCTGCCGTTAACAGATCTGTCAACTAGACTAACGGGGTACAATTTTGATGATGTGGCTGCCACATGGAACATTTGTTGAAATTAATGATGGTCAAAACATACTAAAATACTAATTATATATTTACATCAAATACTAAAAATACTAATTTTAAAAAAATACTAAAATACTAATTTAAAAAAAATACTAAAAAAATCAAATTAAAAAAATACTAAAATTCAAAAAAAATACTAAAATTCAAATTATTTTGTTAATTAATCAAAACAACAAAAATTCAAATTACATCATTAAAATACTAAAATTTTACTATAGTTGTATAACATATCAAATTTGACTAAATTTTTTTTAGTAATTAAATTTTTTTTTAACGTTAATTTGAGAAGTAGCGGCAATTATTTTTTTTATTAATATGACATTTAAAAAATTATTTAAATTTTAGTAAATTCGTAATTTGCACTTTCTCTCTTCTCCGATCAGCTCTTTCTCTGTCTCATCCTCTTCTCCGATCAGCTCTTTCTCTATATCTCATATGAAGTTTTGCGTAAACTAAAGTTGAGCCACGTCATAGAGATTGTAATGTTCAGCAACTGTTGAGCAGATGAAGTTTTGCGTAAACTAAAGTTGAGCAAGTGGAGGGAGACTAGAGGGGAGAGAGTAGCTACAGCGGCAGAAGAAGAAGGTAGTTTGATGATGAAAATAATGGAGCTAAAAAGAACACCTATTAATCATAATCTTCTTCGTCTTTGCTTCATCTATGTGTTATGCTTATTAGTAGTCGTAGCGGTGAAAGCCATTGAAGAAGATCCACCATCATCAATTATCTCAAGATTCCAACAATACCTTCAAATCAACACAGCCCAACCAAATCCCAATTACCACGAAGCTGCACATTTCATTCTCTCCCAGGCCAAATCCCTCTCTCTCGAATCCCAAATCCTAGAATTCGTTAAGGGCAAACCCTTGGTCCTTCTGAAATGGCCTGGCAAGTACCCTGTACCCCTATCTCCCCTCCATCCTCCTCAATTCCCACACCGACGTCATTCCAGTCGAGCACCACAAGTGGGCTCATCCTCCTTTCCAAGCCCTAATTCATTCTGAAAGTGGCAACATCTATGCTCGAGGGTCTCAGGACATGAACTGTGTGGAATTACAGTACCCGAAGGCAATTCGTAAACTGAAGATTGCTAAATTCGAGCCAATTAGGACAATTTATCTCTTTTTGTACCCGATGAGGAGATTGGCGGCCACGATGGCGCTGAGAAGTTGGCTAATTCCGAGATTTTCAATAAGATGAATGTTGGGATTGTGCTCGATGAAGGATTGGCTTTGTCGGATGAAAATTTATGGAGAGAGGAGTCCTTGGTTGTTGGTGATGAAGTCTAGTGGAGCTCCTGGTCACAGGGCTAAGCTTTATGATAATAGTGCTATGGAGAATCTGTTGAAGAGCATTGAGAGTGTGAGGAGGTTTAGGGCTGCTCAGTTTGACTTGGTCAAGGCTGGTCTCAAGGATGTTCCATGTGGCAACCACATCACCAAGATTGTATCTTCGTTAGTCTAGTTGGCAGATTTGTTAACGACAGGGGCACGGACGACCCAAAAATTGTAACGTTAAGTGTATTTTTGGACAAAAAAAAGTATAGGGTGTTCGGTAGACATCACGGTAAAAGTCAAGGACATTTTTGAACCTTATCCCTTTTTTATTTTAAATCAATTTTAATATTTTATCTTACATTTATCCAAACAAAAAAATAATATAAAGCAAAACAATTTATAATAAAGATCTTTGCTTAAAGTTCAAACGCATATCCATATTGCTAATGTCAACGTTCAAACATAAACATGTAATTGTTCAAAGTTCAAACATATTTTTAACGTATTAGTTTTATTCATAAACAAGATTGCTATTAAATAATAAAATTTAAAATTTCAAGAATTTAATTCAATATTAAAACATAAGAAAATAAACATAAATTTAAGAATTATATTGTATTAAACTAAATATTACAAATGTATAATCATTTATATAATTTGAAGTTGGTACAAGTTCAAAAAATTACAACTATAATAAAATTATTCATTTTGACTTGATAGTGTTCACTTCTTGTTGTGATTTAATATGCTACAACCTGTATTATGAATATGGTAAATCATTAGAAAAATAAATATATCAAGATCTGGTTTGGGTAATTATTAAAATAAAAAAAACCTCTCCGTTTAGACCCCGCTTAATTTTTTGGAGGGATTTTTTTGCCGCCTTGGGCTTAGGTGGGGGGCCTAGCACCTAGGCGAGGCGCCAAGGGGGGCCTAGCACCTAGGCAGGGCGCCAAGGGGGCCTAACGCCTAGGCGGGGATTTTTAGAACACTGTTCAATACTGGTTTCTTATTGATAGGAATTATCATTTTTAAAGAATTTTGACTTTATTACATCCACTTTATCAACATTTACGGTACAGTTTTATCAAAAAAAATCACTGTACAGTTGACTCGTGAACCAGATGAAACCTATGGATAGGAGGTGCAGAGCTGAAGCTATCTTTTTTTATATAAAAGAAGAAAATTAATTAGAAACAGAAAGAAGAACACAAGTGGTAGGTCAAGGAGTCTAGAAAGACACAAATAATGGAAAATACAAAGCCCTCGAAAGATGGTAGGCCTCCAATTGTTATGGATGTGTGACATAGATACCACTATAAGATCTCATTGCAGCAACCCAGAAAGAATCCAGAAAGGACTCACTGTCCCATAAAAAGGAATAGACAATCATAAGAAAATATGGGCAGGTCTGTTTGAGCTAAACCAAAGAAAGCAAAACATGTGTACCACCAAAGCATCTTATCGTCCTCGTGCCAAAGCCATGAAACCTGACACAAACTGAATCCTAAATTGATCTATGATAGATCCAATCCTAGAATTGCGAAGAAGCAATATCACAGCCGCCAAGAATAGCAGAATCTATGTTCTTTAATGAAACTAAGATGGGTGGTAATAAAGGACTAGGGAGATGTGAGAAGCTTTTGACAAATTATGTAGGTGAGTTAGAATTTTGCTGATGTCATGGATTTAGCATGTTACTGCCCTTGTAATATAACATGATGGTGGGTTGATTTATTCCAGGAACAAGAGAGGAATATAAGTTTTTTTATGTAATTAATTTTTTTTCCTTTCCTAGTCAATACTATCTAGAAAATATTTGCATGGTTGCACATCTCAAATCTTGTTTAAGCTAGTTGGAAAGTTTGTCAGAATCCTTGTTCAGTGACAAGGCAGCCTCATGTTTGTAATACTTCTTAGATAGTGGTATGCACTAACTGCTTTATGTGATTTCATCCGCCAACTCTTATATATCAAATAGTGCTGTGTGCCTGTTGTAGCAATGTTAATGATGTGCCTTTCTTCATCTGTAAATCATTAATCTGTTTGGTTCGTAGTTGTTTGTTTAAAAAGTCACCTGGTTGTGTTTCTAGGAAAGTGTCTTATGAATTTATTTTGTTTTAGGATAGCTGAGCATGAATATGTATCAAAGAGAGCAAATGAGGAGCGGCAAAAACGTGCGGATTATAGACCAATAATTGAACATGATGTGCTCCTTTGGCAGCGGGCACGTAACCAGGTATTTTGTAGTGAAATGACTTTGTTATGAATCATTAAAAGATATTGGTATCAAATGTTGACTCTTCAGTGATATGGTTACTGATCTGGTTAAGATAATAGCTAGGTTCTGATTTATCTAAGAAATTGGAATGTTTTAATTCAATAATCTATGAAAGAAAAAGGAAAATGTATTTTTATTACTAAGATTAGATTCTTTTTGTTCAAGCTTTTAGAAATCATTAGCATTCCAGAAAATGAAGTTGAAAAATTTTAGAAAAATGAAAAAAGTAAAATTTGTCTCTTTCTGTTTAAATCTTGCATGCACCATCGTTCTTGGGGTAAATTTGAAACTTCAAAGTGAAATTGGGATTATAGGCTTTGGGAAATCATTAGCATTCCAAAAAGTGAAGTTCAAAAATTTTAGAAAATGAAAAAAAGTAAAATTTGCCTCTTTCTGTTTAAATATATTATATGCAATGTCTTTCCTGGAGTAAATTGGAAACTTCAAAGTGAAATTGGGATTATAGGTGTCGATTTTCTGTTGGTCGTAACTCTGTCTGCCTGGGTTTATTTGTCTCCTATTTTTTTGAGTGTGTGGCACCAAATTTCAGACACTATGAAAACATGTTTGTAGATTATATTTGTAATCAATTATTATTTATTAACATAGTTTAAAATATAAATATATTGCGGATGTAGAACATTCCAAGGGTTCATATTAAATATGTTTCATCACTTACCGAAATCCGTATTGGAAACTCTAAAAACGTAGAAAAGTAAAGCTAGAGCCTAGATGGAAGAACTAATATTAACTTCCTTTCCTCGTCTTTTCTTTTTCACTAACTTATTTCTTAGTTTTGATAATCGAAACCTTACAACCATTAATAAGAAATTTTTTAGTTGACTAAATGAAAGTTAAATGTATATAGTGAACATTATTGTAATGCGAGCGGATACTCTCGTAGGCTTGGACACCAAGTTGGTGTTGGGCAGCTAGAAGCAATATCTTTGGCTTATAAAAGTTCATATTTATGGTTGAAAGTTATGGAGGAATTAGTCATTTGAGTTGTATGCTTTATATAACAGTTTGGGCCCTGTACTACTTTAATCATTCAACCTAACACCTAAGAACATAACCCCAAGGGTTTGGCTCAATGACATTTGCTCTACTATCATAAGGGAGAGATCAAATGATCAAACATTGGTTACTCCAAGGGGGTACCCACACAAACTTATGCTTTGATTTTCCTGGTGCAGTCTTTTTCTTTTTTTTTGGGGGGGGGGTGACGTTTACCCAGAGATTACTTGAATTCTCAAAGAGGAATGTCCGTGATTGCTTAAATAAAATGCCTAAAAAACACTGACATCCCGTACTTAATGCTCGCAGTGCTGCTTTCTAATGCCCAGAACAGCGCTGTTTCTCGCACTAACTCGTGCCCAATGGTTATACCTTCTACACTAGTACAATGTCCTATGCTTAATATTTTCGTTAATTTTTTGGCACAAAATCAGCCTTAACCGGCCCCACAAGCCTCTTTCCTTACTGTCCAACATAAATTGTGTTAATTTACTTGTGGGGACTGTCCCATTTTTGTCTTGAAGTAATGTGGGAAAATCCTCTCCTATTAGGCCCCAACCTATCAAAAAAATTCCTACTTGTTGTTTCATTAACATTTATCTCACTACACTATTATAGACTACACAACTGCAGCACTTTATGCATGTAAAGGTTTTTATTTTCAATTAATTTTCTTGTTATCTCATTATTTTATTTTGTTAGGAAACCAATATAATGAAATCAAGAGAGGAGTTACTGGCTGAGGAAAGGGATTACAAGCGTCGAAGAATGTCATATCGTGGCAAGAAAATGAAGAGAACAACTACGCAGGTTATAAGAAATTTGAAATTTGACGTTGCATATGTTTAATTATCAAAGTTCTATTGGTTGTATATGACATTTGACACAATCACTTTAATTTCTGCATATTATTATTATTTTTTTGAATTTTGTTTCACGTGCAATTTCCTCAAAAGAAGAAATGGTAATTCTTTTGCCTTTCGAGGCACATTGGAATTGCGAAAAAAATATGATGGACATTGAAACTATAATATAGCTATTCAAATATAAGGTTGAATAATAAAAATTATACTCCCTCTGTCCCATAATAAACGTCCTAATTTGACTTTCATGGTCAAATTGACCATTTTTTAAATTAATAAATCTTTAAGAAAATCAAAATATACTCCAAGTGATTATGATCATAATAAATTATTACTAGTGTTAAGTTTCGAATTTGAAAATTCTGTATAAATATTTTTAATTAATAATTCTAAAAATTGTCAATTTGGCCATGAAAGTCAAATTAAGAAGTTTATTATGGGACGGAGGGAGTAGTATATTAAAGATTTACTCTAGAATATATGAATTTTCCCGTTCACAGTCACGTGAGGGCATAGAGCATAATTATCAAGTTAACGGGATATTAACTTGTTTGATGGCTTACAAACTAGTGTATTACCCTTAAAATCACATGATTTGTTGAGAGCAATCAAAGAGAAGCTGAGATTATTTGATGATATTATGACTCCGAAAAACTAAAACATTGCCAAGATGAACCTTTATACACACATTCCTTTCATTTTTTTGTTTTTTATTTCCTTTTCACTCTTTTTCCTTTTCTGTGTACAGGTTATGAGGGATATAATAGAGGATTACATGGAGGAAATAAAGGCAGCAGGTGGGTTTGGTTGCTCACTAGACGAGGCTGAAGAAGCAGGAAAGGTTACTCCTGAACCAATTCCTGTGCATGGTATTTCTGCAGCAGACAATCTGATGGAGAAAGGAGTGAACAACTCATCTGAAGTAAGCAGTGAATACCCACCTAGTGACAGGAAGCCATTACTTTCTCATAAAAATACCAGATCTTCAAGAATTAAGGATGAGTCTCCCGAAGATTTTAAGCAATATATACAAGATTCTCTCAGGCACCATGATGTTATAGAAAATCAGAATAGTGACGGGAACAAACATAACAGAGATTATAATGGTCGCTTACGTCGACAGGGTAGTGCTCGTTGGCAACAAGATGAGACAGAAGTGTGTAGAAAATATTCTTCACGAAGCCCAGAGAGAAACTATAGCAGGTCACATGATCGAACTAGTCATCGGCAGGATCGAGTTGATCAGCTATCAGAGGATAAAGCTAGACGTAGAAGGACCACAGACAGGAGTCACAGATCAGACTCAGTTTCACATCATGAATTTGAGGACAGGTATGATCCTTCTGAATCCCGTGATAACTGATATGTACGAGGATGATCTCTACTTTGGCAGCAAGTATGTTAGACCAGACTAGCTACAGCAAGTTGTTTTTTGGCGTTAAATTGATGGGGGACATCGGCTTTTTCTTGAAGTGGGTTATAAAGTTACAACTTGAAGTACTGACCATTTCTTCCGTTACGTGGGTAAGCTGGTTGTCATACTTGCATAATTATGTCATTATATGATAAGACTGCTCAATATTATAAGAATTCACAATGATGAGAATTAAGTTTTTGACTTTGTTCTATCACCCGACTTTGCAGTAAGAAGTAATTCAGGCTTCAGCAGTTATCCACATCTGTATCCTCCTTTGTATCCTTGTTGCATTGGTTCTTGATATTAATATCCATGTCAATCTGATAGTTGTCAGTTTACATTTTCTCATAGTTGACTTATAGTTCTAACTCAAGACTAGGCTACGATTCGCATTATATAGTGCTTCTTGCATTTCATATTACTCTATAACGTGTATATAAACTAAACAATTGTATATATAGAATATCATACTATTCTAGGCTTCTAGCCATAAAATTTTAGATAGCAAAGCCTTAGTGTATTATGTCAAATGGACATGTCGAAATGTAACCGAAATAGAAATAGAAATAGCAAGACATCTGCACATGGGAGATAGATTTATGGTACGGCTACTATTGCATAGTTTGCTTGCATGGTAACTGAATTGACATATTACTTTTGGTTTTAGTTTTGTTTCACATTTCCTCTTTTTTTATTAATTTTTTTTTTTGTGCATCTGCCAAAAAAATAGAAACAAGAGAAAAAAGAAAAAGTTGGTGTTACTGTTTATTGCTACTATATGATGTAGCTTTGATGTAGAGAGTTTGAGGCTACAAATAGTTGTGGTCCTGAATGAACATTCAAATAGAGAGAAGCTTGCAAAATTCTGGTTATGGAAGAAAAGTGTCGAATCCAAAATCAAATTGGACCAGATAAGGGAACTTAGGAAGATGCTAGTGTCATTTGGGATGAGTGAGCATGTTTGGGTGATATAGTTAAGTCTAGTTCTAATAATTATAATTAGCATAATAAACAGATAATATCTGTTAAGAACCACAAAATTTATGTTCCTATTCATCAGAATTAGGCCTAAGATATAATTAATGAAGCAGTATAACGGAGAAAATAATCTTTGGCTTTGTTTGTTTCTTGGAAACATTTTCCTTATTTTCGGTTTTTGATGTCATGGAAAATGTGGTCAATTGTAATTCATTTTCCTGTCAACCGGAAAACCTTCAATATTTCAGGAAAATGCCTGTGTTCTCTCTCATCAAACATGTAACCCTTTTCTATCCGTAGTTCTTCTTATTCTCTCCTTTTAATTTCTTAATCAAATTCATATATATATTTTTTCATAAAACACGCAGATTTATAATCATAATTTTTAATTTTTATATTTTGTATCTTAAATCATTCTTTCAAATTTCATGTCTTTTTATCTAGAAAAACACTTATTTTAATGGCTTCATCCCTTCAACAATTTAAAATTTTCTCTAATGGGTTTCTGGAATTAATAATTTTTTCAACTTCTAAAGTATATTTTTTTTGTCCGTGTGTGCACACGCGCATATATATATATAAATATGCATATATATATATATATACATACAGATTTGTGTCTTTAATCATGAAGACTGATCTATGATGAATTTGCTTGTTTTGCTGTTTTATGTATATTTCACTTGTACAAACATTTTAGTTTTTGACCATAATAAAAAATATCATGTATAAATTTGTTTTTGCTTTTGTTATTTTATGAATTTCATTTTTCATTACCAAACATGGGGAAATTATTTAGTCATTTTTTCGATTAGTCAACCACAACTGAAAGTATGCTAGTTTGACTGAAAAATATTTCTTAGAGAATGTTTTCCTTGAAACAAACGGATCTCTTCATAAAAATGTGAAGTACTACAATGTTAGTTGTGTGTTGAAATATCTGCATTTATTTTAGGTCAACATTGTAATCATCACAACTTAAGGCCTAAATATCAATTCTATGTTACAATATTATTTTGTTTATTTTTTAAAGATAATATTTTGAGGAAGTGATAACATTTACTTGACATGTCCTACATATGATATATCTGTCTTCTAATATATCATACTGGCAGCATTTTGTATCATATCTGTGTATATGTCAGAAAAAGATAGATAACCTCCAAGTCAAGGAGCTAAACCATAACATATCAGTCCATCTTTTGATAACAAACCACTTGTTGAATCCTAAATCGTCTTCGTGCATCCTTCTGTATTGCCTACTATATAATGTGTGCTTAACATGAGTGTTTACCAGATGCAGTTTACTTGGTTACGTATTTATGAATTCCTTCTAAGCAGACATTTCCAAATATATGTAATTATCACGAGTATCTGATTAGACAATTGGATGTAGTTTTGTACAGGTTTGTTTGTTGGTGCATGTGTATTTCCAAAAATATAATGAAGTAGTGTTATTGAACACACAAAATTATTTTTTCAAAGATGTATCTACATGCCTAACATTTTAACATTTCTCCATGGACTCTAGTCACAATTTATTTGACTATATAACAATGGTTTTTTAGGAAATTGGTTGAAAAGTTTCTTTTTTTAACTACAGGGAGTTTCAAAGTACAAAATTACCAAAGTTAGCTGAAGTATGATCGAGTGTATTATACCTAAAAATTTCTATTTCAAGCCAATTGAAACAGTACATGGAATTTTTTTTAATTGATTCTTGCTTAACTAGCAATGCACTGCTTTGATAGTAGTTGGTGGTTATTCATTGGAATTGTTATGTTGGTTCAACTCTTTATACTCCCTTTGTTCTAAAAATATCAGAGCAATTTTGACTTTTGTGAAGTCAAACTGAGACATTTTTACAAGTGGTTTATGTAAGTTTAGAAAAATAATAAATAATATAATTAGTATTACTTTTAAGATAGTTTACAGTATTTATAATTGCATCGACTAAAA
Organism: Panax japonicus; assembly: GCA_020205505.1. Taxonomy (NCBI): domain Eukaryota; kingdom Viridiplantae; phylum Streptophyta; class Magnoliopsida; order Apiales; family Araliaceae; genus Panax; species Panax japonicus. The sequence continues at coordinate 13,485,428 of CM035104.1, forward strand.
TTAAATGAATTCATATATTTCATAAAATGTCTTTCTCTAAATAACTTTAGGAGAGTGTCTCCCTTTTGTTTAGGTCATATGATCTTTTGTTTTACTGTTCCCCACCTCTTTCTTTCTCTTTTTTTTTTTTCGAATTTGTTGGGAATACTTGCTTGTGAATCTTATATCAGTCACATTCATAAATGTTCTTTAGGTATGTTTGTGGAGTGTGCCTCCCTTTTGTCTAGGTCATAGAATCATCTGTTTTACTGCCCTTTTTTTCTTTTTTCCCTATTTGTTGCACTATTTGTTGCACTATTTGTTTGTTTCTTCTTGTGTCTGTCTACAAAGAGTCAAAGACACAATACAAAGAAAAAGAAATGACTAAGGGTTACATTCTTAATTTTATGTTGATATACATACTGTTAACATATATACATGATGGTATGACATGCACAATTTTGAGATATTCTCATTTTTATATGGTTTTGAATTTTAATTTATCTATAGGTATTGGTTGTTGGAGAGGTACAGTGTGTAATATCTCAAAACTCAAACACGAATGTAAATGTAAATGCAAATATCAATAAAGAGGAATTTTATTTTCTAATATATTTAATTTATATATTAAAATTATAACTAATATGTAATTGGAAACAGTGGCAAAACTACATAGACAATTGTGGGGTCAATTACTGAAAAAATAATTGTTTTATAATGTAAGGTAAATTTTAAAAATTTTAGGTATTATATTTTAGGTATTATATATAAATAGACCCCACTAAAATTTTATAAATTTTCTATTACACGGGGTCAAATTAAAAATTTATAATTTTGTTAATCAAATTTTAACCACATAGAACTCCTATCCTCTTAATACATATATATCTCTATAATATTTTAAACTAAATAATAATTTAATTTATATTATTTTTAACAATAATTAATTAATTAATTACTTATGAACAATTGTGATTAAAAAAGTCTATTATGAGTCCATATAATGTATATAAATCATATATTATATTACTTATTATATTGTCATTCTAATATATATATATATATATATATATATATATATATATATATATATATATGGGATATGATCCATAGCATGTATTTGCTATGGAGAAAAATTGGGCAAATAGCATCATAGCCGTCCGTTCCATAAATGAAGGCCCCAGATTAAACAATGACTCTTCCTTACGCCAGACGCACTGGCGTACGCTGAATTTAAAATATATCCAATACGCTAGTTCAACTAGCGTAAGGTTTAAATCCTTTTTCGTTAGCCACTTTACCCAACAAAGCAAGCCACTTCTTCTAGTAATGGAGATCCGTAATGGAATATGCCAGCCAACAGTTTTAATATAATAAGGATTCTACCCTTTTTCATGCATCCCAAAATATAAAACATTATTATAATAGTTGTGGTCTCTAAATTTTTATTTTGTTTGTGCAATTGTGGCCACACGGAACATACAGAAATTAAATCTTTTTGCATATTAATATTCAAGCTATACAGGTCCACAAAAATTAAAAAAATGACTGAAATGAACATGATTGACAATGAGTTACACAGCAACAATACCCCAACAATGACTGAAATGAACCTTATTAAACAGAAACACAGTTAAATGCTCTGCATAACTACTATCGTTCATGCGGGCAACCATATGGCTTGTGATTTCCCTCGACTGGTTAACTCGTCGCCAGAAAAATTCGCTCTCATAGCCTAAGATTTCAATAACAGAAAGCCCAGCTACAAAAGCCTTTTGACTGGTGTTGAAGGAATAATTGGAATTTCCATGGTGATATTATTGATCATTGCATTCACGCTAGCAACAAGACACTTGAGGAAAAATGTTGTGAAGCTGCCAGCACCTTTTAACCGATTGACTGGATTCAATGCATTCTGGTTCTCCCATCATCTTACATGCCTAGAAAATGGTAAGAACTTTGATATAATTATTCTATTACAACAATTTAAGAAAATGAACTATATCTGATTGATGGAGTTATATATAGTAACTTGTATAAAATTCTAAAAACACTCTGTTAGTGTCTCAGTCATGGATGTACATCTCTGTTCCCCTGTTCCCCTGTTCCTCTATATGGCTGAGCGGAGTCTGAGAAAATGTCAATATGTTATTCATCCAAGAAAAGCTGCAAACGAGAATATAGTATAACAGAATTAACTTCGAATACTATAAATATATAAACACTTCTAAAATTTGTTCTATCAAATCAGTAACACCAATTAACTTCTCCCAGATTTGCTATACAGAAAATAATTTCCACCACTCTGTGGTAACCATCCCGCTGGGTTTGGACAATTTGACAGATGAATCGCACGAAAAAGGATATAGGCTTGCAGCAGATGATGGAATCAGAGAAGGCTTTGCGAAATCGCAGCTCGAAATCGGTTTAGGAACTCTAGTTGCATCAGGTGTTCGCAGCGATCACAGGGAGGGTTCAGCACCTTCAACAGTCGGAGGGAGAGAGGGAGGGAGGGTTTATGAGGGATTATGCCCAATTTTCCCTATAGGATCTCCATTACTAGAAGTCTAGAAGAAGTGGCTTGCTTTGTTGGGGGTAAAGTGGGTAACGAAAATGGGTTTAAACCTTACGCTAGTTGAACTAGCGTAATGGATATATTTTGAATCCAGCATACGCCAGTGCGTCTGGCGTAAGGAAGAGTCATTTTTTAATCTGGGCCTTGATTTAGGGAACGGACGACTATGATGCTATTTGTTCAATTTTACTCTATAGCAAATATATGCTATGGATCATATCCCTATATATATATATATATATATATATATATATACGGGAAGGATCAAGAGCATAATTCTTAAATAGCATAATGCCTTAAGTAGCATAATTTCATCAAAACGACGTCGTTTTCATGGGACGCGGTGGCATTTTTGTAAATACGCGGTGGCATGGTATTTACAAAAAATGCCACCGCGTCCCATGAAAACGACGTCGTTTTGATGAAATTATGCTACTTAAGGCATTATGCTATTTAAGAATTATGCTCTTGATCCTTTCTGTATACGGGAAGGATCAAGAGCATAATTCTTAAATAGCATAATGCCTTAAGTAGCATAATTTCATCAAAACGACGTCGTTTTCATGGGACGCGGTGGCATTTTTGTAAATACGCGGTGGCATGGTTTTTACAAAAATGCCACCGCGTCCCATGAAAACGACGTCGTTTTGATGAAATTATGCTACTTAAGATATATATATATATATATATATATATGTGTGTGTGTGTGTGTGTGTGTGTGTGAGACCTGAAAATATTAAAATATTAGAAAAAATAGCTTGGGGGCGCTACCCCCGAACCCAGCCAGATTATTTATAACTTAGTAACCCCACTGCAGATTATTCCTGGCTTCTCCATTGATTGGAAAGAAGAGAAAAAGGAAAGAAACGAAAGGAAATATAGAAGTTAGAAGTCAAAATAGCATATAAAAAAATAAAATAAAAAATTGGGAGGATAATTACCCAATGGATCCAACCATTTAGGCCCAACAATCATCATTGTAGCACTTGATTGGTTTTGTTTTTGTTGGCAAAAGATGATTGGAAAATGCAGCCCAAGTTTTGACCACAAAATTCAACTAAGTTCCCATATATATATATATATATATAGAGGCTGAATCCTGTTCGGGAGCCCGGACAGGTTTAAAATTCGGACTTTTTTTTTTTAAAAACAACTAAAAATAAATTTAATATTTTAGTACAGACATGTTTTGTTATATGTATCCAAATCACACCCAAAATACTGTATTATGTAAAAATTTCAGTTCCATAAAATATTAATTTTTTGTTTTTAGTTTTAAAAAAAAAGCAAAAAAAAATATGGGGTCCAGATTTTGGTCAGGTCCGGACTCCCGAGAGTCCGGACCTGATCCATTCTCTCAATATATATATATCAAACAAGTCAAGCTAAACACACACCCTCAAATTTTCGGCAGCACCTCCCCTATAATCTTTCCTTTCTATACCCAGTAGTTTAGAGTCAGCCGTGCCCTCGAACTCCACAAAAAATAATTCCTGTTCTGCCTGTTTTGACCAGTCACCTTGCAAAAATTGTAATAAATAATCTGACCATAAGAAAAATCTCAAATTTTCAGAAAATGTAGTTAGCTTCCATGTCTACAACATATCCAAAATTCATGTTCTAATTCATTACGGTTTAGGAGATATGGAATTTATAAAAACAGGGCAGCAGCTGCCCTTATTTATTTCTTTGTAGGTTTTTTCAACTTCATTTGTTTTATGTTTTTGATTCCTTTTTCATGTTTCATGGTAACATACCACTAAAGACATACTATTAACATCTTTACATGCTAAGAGTTTTTAAGATTTCCTAGAAATGAATTTACAAAATTTTCTACGAATTAAAAGTGAGTTTAGGGTTTAATAGTTTAAGTTCTTTTTTCTCTTCTTTTCTTCTCTTGCTTATTCTTCCAATCTTCGAGCTTTCTTTTTCCTCTTCTTGCTTTGATCTCTCTTTCCCGCTTTCCTTTCTTTGTAGCTGCCGAAATACAGAAAATATGAGGGAGTGTATGATATATATATATATATATATATATATAAACGTAGTTGGATTTTTTGGTCAAAACTTGGACAACATTTCCCCACTCATCTTTTGCCAATAAAATGCTACATATATACAACATACTTATTTGTGGTGTCCCAAATGGCCGGGCCTCTCGGGATATTTATCCTCCCAATTTTCTTTTTTTTTTAAATTCTATTTTGACTTTTGACTTCTATATTTCTTTTCTTTAATTTTCTCTTCTTTTCTTTCCAATTACATATTAGTTATAAGTTTAACACATAAATTAAATATATTAAAAAATAAAATTACTCCATTGATATTTGCATTTACATTTACATTCGTGTTTAGGGTTTTGAAATATTACATTCTCCCCCCTATTACAAGGATTTCGTCCCTGGAATCACCCGTGCATAGTTAAATAAGTGTGGGTAACTCTTCTTCATTTTATCTTTTAGTTTCCACGTAGCTTCTTAAACGGAGTGATTCTTCCATACTACCTTAACCGAATGTATTACTTAATTTTTTTAAGACTTGCTCTTTCTTATCTACAATTTGAGTTGGATCTCTTCGTAGCCTAAGTCTTTGTTAACTTGGCTCATAATCTATTACATGCTTGTAGTCCGATTTATAAGGATGTAAAACAGAAACATGAAATACATTATGTATGTGTTTTAGCTATAGAGGTAAAGCTATTTTATAAGCTACCTCACTTACCCTTCTAAGCACTTCGAATGGTCCTATAAATCGAGGACTAAGTTTCCTCCTATTCTCGAACCTCGTCTTTACTTTTCATGGAGATACTTTCTAGAATGCATAGCTGCCGACCTCAAATTCTCGAGTTTATCTCTTCTGATCTGCTTATTTCTTCTGACAATCTTGAGCCGCTATGAGTCTTCCTCGTATCACTTTGACAATATCTGCATTTTGTTGCATTAATTCTGGTCCGAGCAGTTGCTACTCCCCAACTTTGTCCCAACGCAATGGTGTTCTGCAATTTCTTCCATACAATGCTTCATAAGGCTCATTTCAATGCTAGCATGATAATTGTTGTTATACGTGTAACAACCCCAAAATAGGTCCATTCAATCCAACCCATTATGAGTCGCTAAATACATGGTACAGAAAACAACTACAACTTTATTACAACAATTGTCGTGCAAAATGCAACAACACATATACTGGGAGTTTGTATACAAATATATATCAAATGTGACCCTCATGTTCCAACCGTGGACAGCACCTCACAGCGACACCTTACATAAAGGTATAGCCAAAAACTGTTTTAGAAACTAAAATCTTTGGGAAGTGCTCAAGGAAACCTTCGTACATGGGAGACCATGCTTCTAGGTTATGATAGATATCATATGGCCACAGAATTATCCTTGGTTGACCCAATAGACCCCAAAGAAAAATGAGAAGATTACTATCATATTCTTCCCAATGGCGAGTCTTCTATTGACATATCATTATCTCCACTGTCTCTAATTGGGTATTATACTCCAAACAAACACCAAGATTATATAGGTAGTGCTTGTAAATATACTCAGCAAGTGAATGAGCACATCCCTGACTTATGATGACTCGAGGTTGTATGTCATTAGACATCTTGTATGACAAAACACCCTTCCAAAGTTGAATTCACCTCACCCTCAACATCTATAGACCACCGTTCTATTCCCTTGTTATTCCCCGCTCGACTCAGCTACACTTTTATTACCTGAAAGGAATTGTGAAGCAAAAGGGTGAGCACAACTAGCTCAGTAAAGAATGTCATGACTAAAGATAATTAAATTATCAATAGCCTTCATCAATAATAAATCAGAGATTTAGAACTATGGTAGATGATAAAAATTTCAACCATAGTTGCAGCGGAACAAGCAATCCATTAGAAGAGTCAAATAGACTATGAAGTTTATTATCTTCTCCATGTTAAAAATCCACCAACAATGTTTTATCCCTGTAACATCAATCAACAATTCTGGTCCACAATCATATGAATAACTCATAATCATAATTGTAGTTCTAAATTCCTCTTCTCATCCAGGACGAAGATAATTTTCATCACCTATCTTTACCTGAAACATCAAAGATCTTGGTTATACCAAATCACAATTCTTGTTCACAATCATACTAATAAATTCATCTTTGCACCACGACCAAAGATATACATCAACAAGTCATCTTTGCACTACAGGCCAAAGATATTCATCAACAAGTCATGTTCATCTAAACACCTGTTCATCTTTGCACTACGGGCCAAAGATATTCATCAACAAGTCATCTTTGCACTACAGGCCAAAGATATTCATCAACAAGTCATTTTTGCACTACAGGCCAAAGATATTAATCAACAAGTCATCTTTGCACTACAGGCCAAAGATATTCATCAACAAGTCATCTTTGCACTACAGGTCAAGGCTATCAAACAACAGATCAATAATACTTCGTAACAACTGATTTTGAAGCAGAACTCAAAAATAACGATCAAAACATGGATACAATCAAAGATAGTAGCCAAAATAGATATTTTGGACAAAAAGAAGAAATTTCATTTTTCGATGAATAGTGCCGTATTCGTGAATAGTGCCGTATTCGTGAATAGTGCCGTATTCGTGAATAGTGTCGTATACGTGAATAGTGCCGTATACGTGAATAGTAACTCCGACACCAAAAAATAGAAATTTCACAAAAACATCATCACGCTTCGTGAATAGTACTCGTGAATAGTAACTCATGAATAGTAACTCATGAATAGTAACCCCGACATGAAAAGTTTTAAATTTGATTAAAAAGTTCACCAATATTTCGGCATAATGATATTGAAGAAAAAATATCATTTAAGAAGAAAATAATACCCCTTACTATCCCTTACCTCAAAAGAGCAGTACTTCTGACTGGAATAACGCTGAACGAACTTGCGCCGTATAGCAACACTCAAGATACAAAAATACACTTGATATATAGAGAGAGAAGTAGAGAGAAAGCTTATGTTTCTTGTGTGATTTTCAACTCTAACTTAGCCCTCTATTTATAGGAAAATGCTAGAACTCCAAAGGAGACTAAAATAATAAAATATCATTTTCTTTTTCTTATTCCACACCAACCTTAACCAACAAATTTTGAAAGCCATCTTTGGTCAAAAACATCAGCCACCCATGTGCCAACAACCACAAAAACGTTTTTCTTAAATAAAATAATTAAAATTTCCTAAAATCAATTATTTCGGAACTCCGGAACTTCAATAATTCACAATAAATAGCTCTTTTATCAGAAAATTCGAATCTCGCGAGTTTTTATAGGAAATTCAATTATCTACAACTTTACAGAAGAAAGTTTTTCTAAATTCCAAACAGAAATTGACTGAAATTTACAAACGGACGATTTTACAGTCTATAATAAATTTTCGGTCAAAAATTGTGGTCCACCGACACCCAAAACATGTGTTAATCATTTAATGCTACCAAAATACTCTTCCTCCTCATATACTCATATATCCCACATTCATTATAAAAATATCACCATCAATATATTATTAAAATAATATATTTAAATGAATTATTTTATTAGAAAAAGATAAAATATTAATTTTCAACAATTGTCACATTAAAATTTTCCTCCATCTATATCCACATAAAATAAATATTTTCTTTATCATAATAATCAATAATTAATTATTCAAAAATAATATTACAGAATCACAGTACTGACAACCAGGCCGTTCCCAGGATAGAGGGGGCTTTCCAATAAGAATTTCTTTTTACTGGCGCGCAATTAGGTGACCAAACATCTCCTTGACAGAACTTTCTAGACATTGCCAATAATGCTATCTAATAATATTATTCAAATAATATGAATTATTGATCTGATAATGGAAAATACTGTGCAATGACAATTATTGAAACAATAATAATATAAATATCAACGCAACAATTATTGAATCCATAAAGTAATGAACAGTAACTCCTGTAGCAATTATTGAGTAGTGCCTTCTTACGTAAGGATCAATAATTGGTGCAATATCGTGTCCTACTGTACAACAACGCGTATTACTTTACTTTACCCACCGAGTATTCCAACAGTGTTAACGGTAACCACTACGCCGTTATTTATAAAAACTTTAATTTGTCTTTTTCTTCATCCGACAGTTATTCTGTTATGGGGCCCACAAATGGCTGCGCCGTCGTACGAATATTCCCCGACAGAAAGAATATTCCACGACCAAACGAATATTCCCCGACAACAATGAGTACTTTATAACCACTTGCTTATTTTGAAAAAATTTCATATACCACCCTTAACTTTAACTTTTATCAATTTAACCATTTACTGAATAGAAATTATAAGAAAAATTGAATACTTTTATTTCATAAAATTCGGGGTCTTACAATACGCGAACACTGCCAATGGTAGATGATCATCTCGGTTACCCTTGAAATCCATGACACAGTTCTGAGCATGTCCTCCAAAGTCTAAATTGTTCTACAATAAGTCTACTATTACATAAAAATTGCTCACATATTGTTCACATACACTCCCATGCATATTGGAATGGCCCACGTGCAGAGCAAGTCATGTGGGTTATACCAATATGTATGTGAGTGTATGTGAGCGGTTTTATGTGATAGTAGCATTGCTCATTGTTCCATCGGTCCGCCCTTCAGTTTAAGGATGATAAGCAGTGCTCAACTTTATTTGATTCCCCAACTATTCTTGTACACTCTTCTAGAAATTAGTTGTAAAGTGTGGATCCCGATCTGACATAATTGACACCGGAACACCATGACGAGAAATAATCTCTTTAATGTAGAGTTTCGTTAGCTGATCCAAACTAAACCTCACCTTTATTGATAAGAAATGAGCATATTTTGTTAGCCCACGATCAACCATATTGCATCAAACCCTTTCTATGTCAGAAGCACTACCACAAAATTCATTATAATATGCTCTGACTTCCACTTTGGAATCGTTAGAGGTTGTAATAATTCACTTGGTCGCTGATATTCTGCCTTGATTCGTTGGCTTATAAGACATTTATTAACCCATTCCGCAACCTCTTTCTTCATACCTGGCCACCAAAAATATTACCGGGATGAATAGCATATCTTGTACTATGAGCTTCTCTTAAGATTTCTTCTTTTTAACTCCAGCACTGGAAGTATCCACAACCTCATTTCAAACGGATCATTCCATCTTTGTTAACTTGAAACTTCTCATCACCTTCTCTGTTATTCTTCTCTTTATCCGTTCACATTCTTCATCTTTGTTATGATATCAACTTGTGACGCCCCCAAATCTCTGTAATAGTTACAACTGATTTGATGGTCACTATTCTTAAATATAAACATTTCTACCCATCTAAACATTTAAATTCATCTCATGATACCATAATAAAAAAAAATATATATTATTATTACATTCCCAAGACGCGAAGCATAAGTTCACAACTCCTATACATTCACAGACTAAGTAGTCCCAAAAACATAGAATATGTTACAATACATCATGTTCAAACTATTACAATAACTTACTACATTAATATTAAACGTAAATTATTACAATATTAAAATTGCTCCTCTGGCTTAAGGACACATTTGCCCTGTTACGAGACCATTCGACCTCCTTTATTCCTGCTCCTCTAAATACGAGTACCCAATCACCCTATCTTTCATCCGGTCATGAGACCTTAAAAGCATATTCCTCTCTATCGGCTCTAGCACATTTCCTTCCAATAAGCTTTGTATAGTCTCTAATTGTACAATTTTTCTCTCTATTTCTAGCAAAATTGCCTTCAATTATTGCACCTCTAGTCTGAGAGTTTGCACCTTTGCTTGCTCAACTACTTCGTTCCCTACGTCCGGAACAACCTGCTCATCATTTCCCACCTCCGGGACAACCACAACTCCCTCGTTTACTTCTTCCATCTCTTTTGGATCCTCATTTCCCACCTCCAGGACAACCAACTCCTTCGTTTACTTCTTCCATCTCTTTTGGATCCTCCTCAGTATCCTCTTTTGAGTCTTCCTCTGGGTCCTCTTCGATATCACTAACAAGTTCCGCTACTGGAACATCCTCATATACTACATTTATCCACAAATCCATCCTCGCACGTCATGTCCTACAACAGAACATCAATAATACCCACTCCGCGATTAAGTTACTATGTATTTACTATGTATTTCAGTTATATATATTATGTTATGATACTGAGTGGGTATTATTGATGTTCTATTGTAGGATCTGAAGATCGAGAAAGGATTTGTGGATATACATGTAGTATATGAGAATGTTTCAGTAGCGAAACTTGTTAATGATCCTTAAGAAAACCCAGAAGAGGATCCTGAGGATCCAGAAGAAATGGAAGAAGAAAATGAGGAAGAGCTGGTTGTCTTGTCCCAGCGGTGGAAAATGATGAGCAGTTTGTTCCGGACGTAAGGAACAAAGTAGCTGAGCAAGCATGCGATGAGGTGCAATATCTCATACTAGAGTTGCAACAATTGAAGACAACATTGCTAGGAAGAGATAGGAAAATTGTACAACTAGAGACTATACGAAGTGTATTGGAAGGAAATGTGAGATATGAATGGGTTAGGGCCGATAGAGAGGAATATGCTTTTAGGGTGTCTTATGACCAGATGAAAATGAAAGATAGGGTTATTAGGTCTCGTATTTAGAGGAGCAGAAACAAAGGACACCGAAGGGTCTCGTAACATGGCAAAGGTGTCCTTTAAGACAAATGAGTAATTTTAATATTGTAAAAGTTTACGTTTTATATTAATGAAGTAAGCTATTGTAATACTAATAGTGCTATTGTAATACTAATAGTTTGAGACAAGATGTAACATATTCTATGCTTTTGGGACAGCTTAGTCTGTGAATGTCCACGAGTTCTGAACTTATAATTCGAGACCTGGGAATGTAATAATAATATTTTTATTATGTTATCATGAGATGAATTTAAATTTTTAGATGGGTAGTGATCACCTATAGTTAGTACAAGGATTTGGGGGCGTCACACAATGTACCAGGGTAATCGAGGAATCATGTTGACAAAATAGAGGTATTTTTTAAAATTCAAAGAAATTGAAGTTCCTGGATTTTTTTTCCCGCGATAGCTTTTACGATTTAGCAATTTGTAGCCTTAAGGTAATTCATGTAGATATCATTGATGAACATCTGGTCTTGGCAATAGCAGAGGCCATGAAATAATAGTTTAGACAGTCCCAATTTAATTCTTGGGTGTCAAGTCACTTGCCATGATTAATAATGTAGTAAATCTAAAGTACTTACTTGCGAGTACTTGCTCATTTTAATTTTAAAGCAAACTTTACAGTGACTTGTGCTTTCCTATGGATAGAGTAGTTCTGTGAACATGCTAAATCTTTAATTAAATGTTTATGCATGTGCCACTTATAATATACAAACAATACTTTTTGTGGTATGTTGTTTCCCCGAGCTTTAGTGTGAGCGTCACTTTGTAGCTAGTTGATAATCTCTTTAGGCCATGTTTGTTTGTAAGGATTATAATTTCGGAATTAAAATCTATAGAATTATAATTCTAAAATTATTAATCCTAGGATTAAATAGTTCTAATCACATGTTTGTTTTTCATGGAATTATTCAAGGGATAACTTAAAATAATCTCATGTTATGTGTTTTTTTCACGATTAATTAAAGTATTGGATTAAAAAATATCGTTTGGACTATTATACCATTACCAATAATAACACATTTTAAACTTATTTATACATCAAAAAAATATATTTAATGATTATATATACACCTCCACCCCCACCCAAAAATAATAATATTTTCTAATTATGTATAAACTCCCACCCCGCCCACTTCCCACCCTCACACCCACTCACTCACTCACCCCCTCCCCCCCCCTCCCCCCTCCCCCCCCACCCCCCAACCCCCAACCCCCAACCCCCAAAATTCAAATATAATATTTACTAATTATGTATGCATTCCCACCCCGCCCACCCTATCCCCCACCTCTCCCCTCTCCTCCCCTCCCCTACCCCCCAACCCCCATCCCCGTCCCCATCCCCATCCACCATTCCCCATCCTACCCCACCCTTACCCCCCCACCCCCACACGCAAAAATAATAATATTCAGTGATTATATATACACCCCCACCCCTACCTACCACCGACCACCCTTCCCAAAAAAATAATATTCAGTGAACATATATACCCACCCCAACCCCAACCCCAACACCAACCCCAACCCCCTAAAAAATAGTATTTACTGATTATGTATACAATCACATCACGCCCACCCACCAACCCTCAAAAATGATATATTTACTTATTATGTATAAACTCACCCCGCCCAACTCCTAGGCCCCACCCCCAAAAAAATAAAATAATATTTATTGATTATGTCTACACTCCCACTCGCCCATCTTCCACCAACCCCACCCCACCCCACCCCACCCCACCCCACCCTACCCTACCCATCACCCTTTCCAAAAAAATAATATTCAGTAATTATATATACTCCCAACTCCTCTCTGCCCCCTCTCCCCCAAAAAAATATTAATAATATTTAAGTGGTGTTTGATAAAACGGAGTGTTAAGATCTGAATAATTTAGATATCTGAATAATATAGAGCATCTGTTCAGAATTGTGTCTGGATAAAAAATTGTTGTTTGATAATTAATTTTTTTTAAATGTCTGAATAACAATATTTTACTATTTTAACCCTTTGAACAGTTTAAGCAAAAATAACATCCAAATTAGCAAATTAAAGAAAGATAAATAACATTTAGATGATCAAATTAGCTTTCAATTCATACCAACATGGGTACTTTAAAGAAAATCAGCAATTGATTTTTTTTTAAGAAATTAGGTAAGGTGAATAGCGTAGGACCAATCATCCTGAAACGCAATCCTTTCCGTAGAAGCCTACAGTAGAGAGACCAACATTAGGGCTTATGCTAATAGAGGCGTGAGAGATTAAAGAGTAGTTCATTGCTTCTGTCAGCGCAGAGTAATTCATTTTTAGCAACAATTTTTTGGCTTCACGGAGCTGCTGCTTCTCCTACTCCGTCTCTCTCTCTCTCTGTTGTTCGGCTTATAACCGCAACCAAGCGTTCGATTAGGAAATTACTATCAACCACTGAACATAAGAAATACATGTAATAAAATAAAAGTCAATCCCCAGTCGACTTGCTCCGAGTTTGGACCTCACTATGTAATCTCCGAAGATGACGAGCTCGGAATCGGAGAGATTATCAAGGTTTGAGACTCCATTTTTGTCAAACAGGAGGGCCAAAGAGGGACAAGAGATGGGGATAAAAGAGGAATTTTGTAATATTGTTAAGGTTATTTTTGTTCAAAAAAGAAATAATTTCGTTCAGATGTGGCTATGGATGGTTTAGCATTATTTTTGAATCTTACCGATTAAGAGGCAAATTTTTTTTATCAAACAAGTTGTGCCTCTGACCGAATCAAAGGCATGCCTATTAAGAGCCTTTAAGACCTAAACAAACACCACCTTAGTCTTAGTAAATTTTAAGTTGTCAATTATAATTACAGAAATTGTTGGATATTATTGTCATTATAGAAAAAAGTTGAGGTTAATTTTATCTAACAATTTTTAATACCAAATAGTAGGGATTATAATATCAGGTAGAATATGGTATTAAATAATCTCACATCTTAAGCTATTTTATAATCCTAAGATTAATAGTCCCAAGCTCAAATTTAAAAACAAACAAGACACTTCAGATTAATAGTCCTATCCCAAGTGAAATCCTTGCAACAAACATAACCTTGTGGTTGTTGTTTCTCTTTACATGCGAAGGTAAAACGATACTTAGCCATGAAATTAGAAACTCTTTATCATGGGGCTTAGGTTGGTGTTTCATACTAGACACCTCTTATATGATAAAACTGAATGATTGTCGTCTTCACAATTTTCACCCTACAATTAAATCTGGGTGTCCGTAATTCATAAACGATATCAGTCCTGTGCATCTTGGGGTTGCACATATCAATTAACGAGAGAAACCATTTATAAATAATTGTGAATATCTTCTCCTGAAGTTCTTAAGATTAAGCCTGATATAAGCATGTTACTGTGTGAAGGCTAACTTGAGGAAAATACAAAATAGAGTTCCATCTACTCATTAACAGGTAGAATGCTATGTATTTGAGGGACAGGTTTCTAAATTTAGTTTATGCTGCCATTGTGTAAGATTAGTTTGCAGACTCTTGTCTAGCCATTGATGGACTATTGAGTGCTCACACTCACTAGATAGGCCTATAAGTGGGTTAGCCGCTTGCTGATTCTGTTGGTACTGCCTTCAATAGGCGCTAATATTTTATTTTCTTGTCTTTTGTGCCAAAATATAAAATTAGAATGCTATAGTGAATATCACATCCTCTGAATAATTGATGAAAGATCGACACATCTTTGGATGTGATTACATAGTGATAGGAATATTCACAAGCGGTAAATGAAAAAAGGTTCTAATATGTTAGCCAAGCTATCGAGTAGCAGCCATCCCTGATGGATGTGTTGTGTCCAGTTCTGGTAGTCTACTTAGAATGAGCTTATTTTATAGTTCTTTTTATTTATTTATTTATTTAAGACATGACAGATCATGCTTTAAAATCATGTGATTTCGGAGACGATGCTCGTCGATCTTTGCCCGAAAATTCATGATTTTTCATATTTGGTGATGCACTATTGTAGGGTTAACATCCAGGCTTGTTATGTATAAGTAGTCCAAACTCCAAACTAAACAAGCTGTTTGTGTTGAAAGCAAATATTAAAGTAATGGTTTGCAGATAGTAAGTGCATTGTTGGAAGGATTATGCTGAATTCTAAGTACAAATGTATTTGAAAAAATTGAATTCTTTTTCTTCCACGGATGCATTTGGTACTATGATGAATGTCTTTTATAAAGCTCTTAATATACCTGGCAAATAAAATGTCAGATTTGCAAGAAAAGTAGAAAGCTATTCATTAAATACTTTTGGTGTAAAAGTTTAATGATATTGTGCTAATGTCTCATAAATTTCAGTCCGTGCATATACAATTGCTTGGGCAGCTACGATGTTTATAGATAAAGAGATTTAGGTGGTGTTTGATAAAATTTAGTGTTAAGACCTGAATAGTTTAGACGTCTGAATAATATAGAGTATCTGAATAGAATTGTATCTGAATTAAAAAATGTTGTTTGATGATTACTTTTTTCAAAATGTCTGAATAAAAGTATTTTACCATTTTAACCTTCTAAACAAAACTATAAAATAAAATAAAAAAACAAAACAAGTCCGGCCGCCGCCCCCTCCCCGCCGGCCCTCCTCCCTCTCCACTACTCCGGCCGCCGCCCCTCCCCTCCCCTCCCCTGCTCCGGCCCCCTCCTCCCCTCCCCTCCCCTCCCCCTGCTCCGGCCCCCTCTTCTCCCCTCCCCAGCCCCTCCCCTCCCCTCCCCAGCCCCTCCCCTCCCCTCCCCCTGCTCCGGCCGCCGCCCCTCCCCTCCCCTCCCGTCCCCCTGCTCCGGCCGCCGCCCCTCCCCTCCCCTCCCCTCCCCCTGCTCCGGCCCCCTCTTCTCCCCTCCCCAGCCCCTCCCCTCCCCTTCCCTTCCCTCCCCTGCTCCGGCCGCCGCCCCTCCCCTCCCCTCCCCTCCCCTCCCCTCCCCTCCCCTGGTAGTGGTGGTGGTGGCGGTGGTGGCCGTGGCGACGGTGGTGGCGGTGGCACCGGTGGTGGTAAGATCTGGTAATAGTGGTGGTGGATAGAAAAAGAAAATGATAATATTAATGAGGGTATTTTTGTCCAAAAAATAGCAACTCTCATTCAGACATGCCTCTTAATCTTACAGATTTGATTTTGTAGCTTAACCATCTAGAGGCATTAAGAGGTAAAAAAAAAAAAAACAAACAACACACCGCCTCTGACCGAATCAGAGGCGGTCCATTCAGAGGCATTAAGAGGTAAACAAACACTGCCTTAGAAGTGATTGGCTCGAGTCTGAAATAGTAGTTAACCTGTACCATGATTGCACTTGCATCATGCACTGTTTTAATACTAGTTTTACATGATTTTGCTCGTTGTGTTCTATGTTTGAGGTAACACGTGATACTAATGTTAACATCTGAATTCAAGGTGAAAATTTGAGGATATATATGCTCTAATATACCATAGACCTAATAGTTTAGCTTTTGGGTCAATATGTGGTTCCACATGAGCCCTACATTCTAGTAAATGCATTCTTGATACTAGTTTACCATGATTGCATCTTGTACTATAATACTACGTTTGGATTGAAGTAATGAAGGTGGGAATGAAATTACTCATTGCTATGGGATAAAAAAAAATTGTGTTTAATTGCTATGGGAATGGATTGAACCATTCTTACTCCTCCTAAGTTTATGAATTTTATTTCATGGATGTTTTTGTTTGTATTGAATATCTAAAGACGTTTTGTTTCTTTCTATTGTTATTCTCTTTAACAATATAAAAAATATTTTATAATTTGGTTTTTTTTATCCGTTTAAATTTTGAAACAATTGAGTACGAATTAACAATCAGTCTCTCCTTTGTATATTCCATAATCTGCTGATTTTCCGTTTAGGTTATCTTTATTTGCTGCGAGTCCGAGTACATGATGATTTAGACATTACTTAGGGATTAGATTGGTGGCTAGAAGGACATGATGATTTAGACATTACTTAGGTAATTAAGGGTATTTTTAGAATTTTTTTTGAAATCACATGCCAGGCACAAGACCCAGACGTGTCAGGCACGTGACCATTTTCCAGGAAACTCTATAAAATACCCCTTTTATTTCAATAGAAGGGGATTTTTTGATTCTCTCTGAACCGAAAACTTTGAAGAAAACTCTTGAATCCTAAGAGTTCTGCCACTCGAGCAATAGTTTACCTGCTCTTCTCCCCTTTTCAACTACTCAATTAAGATCGTACTCTTTGTGGATTTCTTTCCTCTTCAGTCAACACGAAATCCTAATCCTAGTAATGTACGGTTTTCTTACCCATATTTGCAAAGATATCTGGTAGAATAAATTATTTGTATTAATTTATTAACATTATGGATTATTTTTCCTCATTTAGTTTGTTATTTAATTACGTTTTGTTATTTTAAAAGTTATTTGATGATGAATTATAATTTTATTTTAAAAAGTATTTGATGATGAATTATAAGTAATAATTGTTCCATATATATATATATATATATATATATATATATATATATATATATATATAGAGAGAGAGAGAGAGAGAGAGAGAGAGAGAAGATCCAGTCCGGACGGATCTAATGTCCGGAATTTTTTTATTTTTTTGCTTTTTTAAACAAATAAAAAAAATAATTAATAATTTATGGAACTGAAATTTTTACATAATACAGTGTTTTGGATACATATAACAAAACATGTATGTACAGACTGTACACACTGTATTATGTAAAAATTCAAATTCCATAATTTTTTTTATTTTTTGTGTTTTAAAAAAAAGGACCGGATTTTAAACCTGTTTGTCCGGTTCCTATATATATATATATATATATATATATAAAACTCAAAATTGAGTTGATTTATTAAAAAATGTTAAACAATAAATTTAGTAATATTTGTTATATAATTTAAAATAAACATAATTGTATTAATTAAAATTTAAAAAAAATTATGTTAATTTTAAATTTAAATATGACGTAAGTTTATTTATTTATTTATAAAATATCTTAAAGTTGATTTTTTAAAATTATTAATGATTGTATTGTATATTTTGAAGCGCATGAAGTATTTATATAATCCCCATTTTGAGACTTTGAGGTATCAAATGAGCCTAAGATAATACTACCTCCGTCCCAGGATAAAAGTCCTTATTACTATTTTGGGTTGTCCCATGTTAAATGTCCTTTCTTTTAATAACCAAACTATTACACATTTTTTCCTATTATGCCCGTAGCATTAAATATCTCATACTTTTCTTATTCTAATTCTCTCTCCATATTTAATGACATTATTATAGGCAATTTTGTCATTTTATTCCTCTTCTTAATATGCGTGAAAAGTCCACCAGGACTTTTATCCTGGGACGGAGGGAATAACACATAATCCATAGATTAAATCATGCACTAATTATGGGGCAAAATACTCCCTAATTGTCCTAAAACACATAGTTTTATCTTATCCGTAATTTTTACAAGCAAATGTAGTTAGGGGTGAGCATTCGATTATTAACTGAACTGAATAAGTATTTCGGTTATAACCGAAAACCGAACTTATACTATTTTAGGTATCTGAACAATTAACCGAATTTTATGATAACTGAATAACCGAACAACCGAATAACCAATTCGGTTATTCGGTTAATAACCAAATTTAAAAGACTTAGCAAGTACAGTGAATTGAACAGGTGAGTATTCAACAGCAGCAACAAGCCAGCAGCAGAACAGTTCCTACATATTACTAAAGACAGCAGCAACTAGCCAACTACGGTCTACATATTACAAAAACATGAACTGTCATTCGACAGATAACAACAACAAGCCAACAACAGAAATACAGAACATTTCCTACAATGAGACAGTGACTACATGATTAATATCAATCAACAACATGCAGCTGCCAGCCAACTGAGTCGAGCCCAAACAGCAATAGCCAAGTAGCCAACAAGTTTAAATCCACTATCAGCTAGAAGCAAATTGCAAACCTCCTCGGCCATCTTTGAGTATGCCACTCTAAAAATTAAATAAATAGCTTGTAAGTGAATGTTTCAATAGTAAAAGAGCCAATAAAAAAAACTCAAAAGACAATAATATAGTTATCACAGCATAAAAACGTATGAAAGGTTTGTTTTACAAATTGTTTTTGTAAACTGAATAAGATTTTTGATGGTAATGCACATAACAGAACTTCATTGAGTGAAATAGAATAAACACATGTACACTATTGGTGCATGAATCAAAACAAATAGATGTGAAGACATTAAACAGAATAAACAAAGAGTACTAATAACTAAAAAAATCAAAACAAGATATCACTTTGTAGCAGTATATAATACAGACTAAGAATATAGGAAACTTAAGATAAAAAGGCCACAGAAGATTGTTATATAGATATTAAATTGCAGGCTTTTCCATGACCAAAGTACGCAAATTTTTAAAAAATTAAAACATAGACCTTAAAAGTAGACTTTTGAGATGCAGCTGATGCTAAAATCACCATCATCACCTTTGCAAGCTACTAAATAAATGAAAGGGAAGAACAAAAATATCCTGCAAAATACGTATAGCAACAACCAAAGAGAACACTGATGACTTCAAAAAGGACACCAACTATCAAACATTCATTACAAATAGATAAAAATAACTAAATAAGTATCAAGGTAACCTTACAGCTAAAATAAACATTGATAAGAAAACAGTCTAGAAAATAAAAACTAGTATAACTTTTCTCCTACTAAAATCTGAAACCACCAAGAGATTAATATTTTTTTCTTATTGACACAGTTAACTACAAGAATCAAAAATCACAATTCTTTTGGACTAGCAAACTACAACCCATTTCTTCCTCAAAATTGAAAATCTCCCACACAATTCCTTAAAAGTCAGACCTCAATATTTGACCCAGAGCAAAGGTAAAATGAAATCATTATATAACACCAATGACCAAACCAAGGAGATATAAACAGACAGAGTGGAAGAAATATTCATTTCATTAATTTCATTTAAAAAAGCAACCAATATAAGTGATAGCTTTTCTAATCTGGATTTAAAAAAAAAAGAATTAGTAGAGGCAAAAAATCATATCCAAAAGAAAGTATAGGGAGCAAATCTATGGAATTATGATGTCTAAATCTAATTCATGTTATACTACTAAGCTCGGACAGAAACACCTTCATTAGTATATATGTTGATGCAAATATTAAAATAAGCCATTTTAATTATCACAAACTCCAATTTATGGAACTCAGTCAAATTAAAAAATATATAAGTATATTCTAATGTTAGAAGGATTAATTAAATGAAAGAACATGACATCCAACAATTTGTATGTCTTCCATTCTTACTAAAAATGATGAAGCTATTTGATTTTTCTGATTTTCATGACAAGTGACACCATTGGCAAGATTCACATCGATCCGAAGTCCGAACCAACAATATTTGAAATTATAATCCTTCTATTTTCGGTTTTCCTATCAAATATATGTAGATACCCACCCACACTAGTAATCGGTCTTTGAGAATTTAGTAAAGGTAAATAACAAAATTACCATAACAAATGGAGAGCTTACCGCCGGCGCCGAGATCTGAGAGTTCGAGATGAAGGGTCGCCGGCGCCGAGAGTTCGAGAGTTCGAGATTTGCAAGGACGAAACCAACTCATGGCTGCAGGGGGCCATGGCCTCCCAAGATCTGGAATTTTTTTTTGTAGTCAGTCCCTCTATTATTTCACGGTAGTCGGTAAATTAGATCTGGCCTCCGCGGCTCCGCCTACCTCAGATACTTCCAATCTCGATTAGTCATCCACACACATACATACATATTTGATATTTTTATAAATCAATTTGCAATGGTTAGGGTTTTGAAAATCTGGTCTACTGCTTGAAATTTATCTTTCTTCGTGTTACTGAAATGGTTTTATATAATTATATAGACATATGAAGCTGTCAATTTGATATTATTGGTTTCTGTTTTGCTCTATTATCTCTTAAATTCAAAGTTGTGTAAATAAATGAATTTGGTAATGCTTACTCGAGTACAAGTATTCTAGCCCACAAAACTTGTAGTACAATAATTTCTTATCTTGAAGAAATTTAAATTTTTTTTCCCTAATGCTAGGATTCCACCACCAAAAAAAGAAAAAGACCCATGAATGGGGATTTGAACCAACATGAAAGAATGTAGTTTTAAGACATTATATATAATTTTTCACACCTTGTGAAATCCCCTTCGTTATTGTCACAAATTTTCATTTTTATTTTTTAATTCAACCTTGTATCAATATCAACATTGGTTGGATGACATTGTTTCATGAAAGTGTTTGTGCTTCTATGCTTAATGAGACCATTCTGAGTTGGCACAAGGTATCTGAAATTATTAGAGCCCACAATAAAATTCTTGGCCTCCCCAAGATCAAATCCTGGTTTCGTCCCTGGAGATTTGAGACTTGAGGCTTGAGAGATCTGAGACTCTGAGAATGAAAGTTCGAAAAGACGAGACTTGAGATTTGATTTGAGGAGAGTTCGAGTCTTCGAGAATTTAGTAAAATAGTAAATTAGTAATGAATGGTCAATGGGCTGACTGATGAGTGCTGACTAGGGAGTCAACACTATTTTAACTCACGTGTTGTTCGGTTATTCGGTTTAACCGAATAACTCAAAAATAATATCCGTACAAATTAATCGAAAATCGTAAAAAAATTCGGATATAACCGCAATATTAAAAATAATCGAATTTTCAAAAAATTTCGATAAAATTACTTCGGTTCGGTAATTCGGTTATACCCGTTTTTTGCTCAGTCCTAAATGGATCCGGTTAACATGAAGTTTAATTTTTGATAAGTTGGTCAATTGACCAATAGACTGCTGACACACATAGAACATCACCTGCGTGTCAGCACTCTATTGACCAATTGACCAACTTTCCTAAAAATAAATTTCATGCTAACCACTTCCGTCCTAAATGTAGTTCCAGGGAATTATTTTATTAAATTACTGTAGAAGGTGATGAAGAGTGGAATTGAATAAAAATTCTAGTTTTCTTTTGTCTATTTTAAATTTAGAGATTTTTTAGGCTATAAAGTCAGTTTTTAACATTTAGTCGCTTTTATTTTTGATCGATTACTATTATATTTTAAACTAAATATTGAGAGACGTTTGAAATCGAAGTTTTTACTTAATAATATATTACTCCCTCCATCTCACGATAAAAGATTAGGTTGGCTATTTGTACATATCAACAGGGGCGGACCTAAGGCAGGGCAGGGGGCACCTGACCCCACTGAATTTTCAGGGGGTCAGGGGGGCATATTAGAAAAAAAAAGAGGGTTCAAAGTGAATTTTGTATATATTATGTATAAATTCGGTAAGAATAAAATCACCATTCACGGTTCAGCCATCTCTGTTTCCTTAATTCGGCAATCTCCACTAACTGCTAAGTAACTATCCATTTTTCCCCAATCCCCACTAGGCACTAACTGGCTATTGCTAAGTCACAATCCCCACTAGCAGTAACCTTTTTTATTCTTTTATTCGGCAACTCACAAATGGCAATAGATGAATAGAGCAAGCGATTAGCCCGCCCCTGATCTCACCATGTGTTTTCCATGTTTTCTATATTCTTTTATCCATGTGCTTTCTATATTCATTGTTTTGCACATCAGCTTCAGTTGACACTTGTTGTAGTTGCTAAGAAACATAAGTCATTATGTTCTTTCTTTGATTATGTTGGATTGTTAGCAAATGTTGTTGGGGCTTCTTGCAAACGAAAAGAAATTCTCCGATTGAAGCAATTTCAAAAAGTAGCTGAAGGAGTTGCTAGTGGCGAAATCAAGAGTGGACGAGGTTTGAATCAAGAAACAACAATAAAACGACATGGAGAAACGCGTTAGAGTTCACATTTTAAAATAATTTTGAGTGTTATTACCTTATTTTCTACAATAATGGATGTGCTCGAGTTTGTAGCAGATGATGTCGAAGGGGAGAAAAGTACAGAAGCTAGTACACTTTTGAAATTTATGCATGATTTTGAGTTTGTGTTCTTTTTACACTTATTGAAAGGAGTCATGAGAATTACAAATGACTTATCACAAGCCTTACAGAGGAAAGATCAAGACATCGTAAACGCAATAGCTCTTGTCAATGTAACCAAGCAACGATTACAATGCATGAAAGAAAACTGGGATGATTTGTTAGCGAAAACTTGTGAATTTTGTGCATTACATAACATAGTTGTCCCGAGGATGGACTATATTTTTGTGTTTCCAGGAAGACCACGTCGCAATATTGAAGAAATCACAAACCTTCATCGCTTTAGGGTTCAATTATTTTTCACTGTGATTGATAGTCAACTTGGGGAGTTGAATGATCGTTTTGATAACACAAATACAGAGTTACTTTCATGTATATCATGTCTTGACCCGCGTGACTCTTTCTCGGCATTTGACAATAAAATTTAATTGAATTTGCGAAACTTTACCCTTCAGAATTTGATGATATGGAACTTTTGGCACTTGATGGTCAACTCCAAAATTATATTGTGGATATGAGAGACGATCCCAATTTTTCGAGTATAAAAGGAATTGGTGAATTGGCTCAAATGTTGGTTCAGAAAAGAAAGGATGATGTGTATCCCCAAGTCTATTTGTTGCTGAAATTGGCTCTACTTTTGCCCGTTGCTACTGCAACTGTTGAAAGGACATTTTTAGCTATGAATATCGTGAAGAATGAACTTCGTAACCAAATGAAAGATGAATGGATGAATGAATGTTTAGTAACATACATTGAGCATGATATTTTTGTAACTATTAAAAATGAAGCTATCATGCAACAATTTCAAGCAATGAAACCTTAAAAAATGTTATTATAAATAATATTTGAGGATTGTTTAGTTGTGCAAGTTATTTTATGAAATTTTTATTCGTAAGATTTTTTTTCAAGTTTGACCCCACTGAACTATTGGTCTGGATCCGCCCCTGCATATCAATGATGATAAAATGACAAAATTATTCATATTTAAATTGCCATTTAATTGCATAATGTTTTGACTAATAATGTTCCATAAAATATTCAGAAAGATTAGAAATATGACAATTTACTAAGAACATTATAGGTAAAATATTTTTAAAATAGATTATTTAAGATAAGTAAATATTTAACTTGGACTACCTAAAATAGTAATAAGGACTTTTATCCGTTCCAGAATATAAATATATTTTTAGCTTTGTAAGTGAAATTAACCACTTTGGAAAGTAGACGATTTAAGGGAAAAGGTCATTATTTAACATGGATCCAGTTACCATGAAGTTAATTCATGATAAGTTAATTAATTGACCAATATAATACTGACACGCAGAAAAAGATCACCTCCCAGTTGTATTAATCAATTGACCAAAATTAAATTCATAATAACTACTCCCATTATTTAATATATATATATCTTTTTATCTGCTGCACATCACCCACACCCACTACTAGGTCCGATATTGATCATAAATACTTTCCCCATCTCCATATACTCTCTGTATTTTAAATATAATAGAAACGGTATTTAACTACTACACAAAACGACATTGTTTTGCGTAATTAAATATATAAAAGAAAAATAAACTCCTTCCCATATTGTGTACAGGATAATGTTTTGTAATTTTTAAAAATAATAATATTATTTTAATAAACAACTCGTGCAGAAATATGAAGACGTCTCTCACCTTGCCAGCGTTCCCCTTTTATACTTGCGGTGGACTTCTGCACAAAATGTGTTGAATTAGTTATATTCCATCTTTGAGTTTTGATGATAAATTATTCATATACTAAATTGTTTTATGACATTTCAGGTATATTGGTGATAAGGAACATTGATTGGATATTCAAGTGATTGAAGAATTTTTCTTTACTAGGAAAACCAACTGTAAGGTCAATTGCATACTAATTGATTTTTCCTTCAAAGGCTTTAGGACATATTATTTGCATTTTGTTATATGTGTTAAATGAAAAATGATGAATTTTTTTTTTCCAAAAATAAAATGAGATCAGATTAATATATATCATCAAGTACAAAAAGGGATTTATATTTTATTTAATATATATTACATGTGTATATTACTACAGTAAAACTCCTATTTAGGAATACTCTATATAAGAATAACCTCTACAATATTATAAAAAAATTTGGTCCCAATTTGGGCCAATTATAAATAGGAATAACCTCTAAATTGTAATATGTTATATACTTTTTAAGTTCTGTATTAAGAAACTATACCTCTATATAGTAATAATTTCATATATATATATATATATATATATATATATATATATATATATATATATATATATATATGAGATAAATATTAATTTTAAAAGACAATATTTTCTATAAAAGACTACATTTTCTATAAAGAACAACATTTTCTTATAAAAGACTACATTTCCTATAAATGACCATATTTTCCTATAAAAGACCACATTTTCCTATAAAAGACTACATTTTCCTAGTTTAAAAATCTAAATAATTTATGTTTTCTTTAATTTTTGTTATAAAATCTATATTTTTGTTAAAGTGGATATTTTTGGGTGTTCGAAAAATATTTTGTCCCAATATCTCTATTTAGTAATAACCTCTCAATTAGAATATAAATTGTTTGGTCTCAAGTCTATTCCTAAATAGAGGTTTTACTGTATATATATGTTTCACATGCATTAGTCCGTGGGTTATATCCTGAAATCAGTTGAGAGCATACACGTGGACATATATGTATTATGCATGCTTAGAAAGTCTAATGGACATTCGTGTAAAATGTTGAGTATATGTACAAATGTTTCACGTGTGCATGCCAGCTATACACATTTGGAATATGATATGTAAGTGCACGGTTTACAAGGATAATGATTATAGAGTCTTGGGACTCTAATGCCTTGAATGTTGGAAGTCTAAAAAGTTTAATGTCTCACGTCAGTCTCCTTTTTGATATCACACGTCACTTGATATATAGAGAGATAAAGTCAAAACTATTTTTGAAAGTGGGATGTCTGTTAAAGGGTTGTTTATATTTATCCCAAACACTAAAAAAAATTGAATTTGTTATTTGGATAAATATCACCTTTGTTGTTTGGATTTATATGCCGTTTGAATATTGGAACAAAAATATCTATGTGCAACGGTAACTTTAATGGGATTATAAAAACCGTAACACATGCATGGATTGATCACAACTCACGAATTTATTATTGCACTAATTACTGATATATATCTAGCAACTTTATTCTATTGGTGCAAACATTTGAGCAGCTAAGCAATTAAATTTTTGATATTATTTGAGCCGGTATTTGGTAAGATTTAATTGTTTATCTTTTTGTGCTAATTGATCATTGCATACAGTTGAGCCTTTAATTGTTAAATTGAT
Source organism: Panax japonicus (assembly GCA_020205505.1). NCBI lineage: Eukaryota > Viridiplantae > Streptophyta > Magnoliopsida > Apiales > Araliaceae > Panax > Panax japonicus. Next base: position 13,512,086 of record CM035104.1, read on the forward strand.
TATTCTTGCATTGATCATAGACCTCTATATTTGTATTGAATTTTTTGTTTTATACTAAGTGTAGTCTAAAGGTGTTAATCCTAGTGGATTAGAGAAAAAAGTTTACAAACAGGTTCAAGGAAGCAAAGGTGCTTGAAGAGTGCATAGGTGCACAAGGAGCAAGAGTGCTCAAGAGAAATTAATTGTTATTAAATTATTGTAAGAATCTATTTTGTAATCAGTGTTTATTTACAAAGAAATAAATAAAGTGAGTCTCCAATACTAGTTGGTATTGGACGTGGACTAGGCTATTATTATAGAGGGTAATAGCTGAACCACGTAAAAATTTTTGGTGTTAATTTTATTATTTGCTTTACTCACATAAGTTATTTAATTATCTTAAAAATTAAAATTTGAATATTTGCATTATATTAAGATAATTCTTTAACACCAAGTATTTTATTTAAGTTATAAATTCAGCAGGATATTTAGTCAATTCAGTAGACTATATTAATTCAACAAACTGAATTAATTAATATAGTAGCTTGAATTTAATAGCTTGATCTAAAGTTTAAAAATTGGTCATAGATTGCTCTCACACTTATTCAACCCCCTCTTCTAAGTATGCCTAGTTAAATTTCATTTGGTATCAAAACTTGGCTCTACTTATCTTGGTCTTAAAGGCGACTTGTACGAAAAGATTCTGACATGGCACAGTTCGGGAACAACAATCAAGAAGGACAATCAACCAATAGACCTCCTTTGCTGTTTGGAACAGAAAATTACAACTTTTGGAAATTCCGAATGAGGATCTATCTTAAAAGATATCCTTGGGAATGGTGGGTTGTGGAGAACGATCTAGTTATTCCACAAAGAGATGATGGGACACCAAAGATTCTGCTAGAAATGGATTCAACCGAAATCTATATGGTCTCATATGATTCAAAGGCAATGAACACACTTCTCAACGACATGGTACAATCCGAGATAGATAAAGTCTCCTCATGCAAAAAATCTAAAGAAATGTGGGATACTTTAGTGGTAAGTCATGAAGGCACCTCCAAAGTACGAGAAGTCAAGCTAAGCATGCTTATGCACGATTATGAAATGTTCAAGCTCAAAAAAGATGAAACCATCAAGCTAGCTCAAACAAGATTTCTAGTCCTTATACTCCTTGAAATTGTTGGACAAGACTATTCCTCAAAGTGAGATCAACCGTAAGTTGATTCGGGCTATGCCCAAAAGGTTTGCTTCTAAAATCACTACTCTTCAAGATTCTGCTACTATTTCTTCCATGGATACTTTAACTTTGTTTGGTGAATTAGAAGAATATGAACATCAGTTAAAGAGATATGATGATGTGGACGAAACTCCTCGAAGAAAGGTCTTAGCTCTTACTGCAGATAATGAAGAGGAACTTGATGATAACTCCGATGAAGAAATAGCTATGATGTCAAGGAAACTCAAGGGGTTACTACAAAGGAAAAACAAGAGGAGAAACACTTTCAATTCGAACAAAGTCAAAGGAAAACAAACTGAAGAGACGTGCTTCGAATGTGGACGTCCTGGTCACTTCAAGAAAGACTGTTTTCAATTAAAGAATAAAGGGAAGACAAACTACAAATACAACAAGAAGAACAAAGCCTTTATTACTTGGAGTGATGAAGAATCTGAAGTAGAGATCGATGCTAAAGATGAGATATCAAAAGTATGTTTCGTGGGAGTTGAAGGTGAATCTAATAAGGTATCTTTTAATGAACTAAACTCTTTAGAATAAGAAAATAAGAAGTTAAGAGAAAAGAATGTATGCTTAAAAGGATTAGTTAGTACATTAATGAATGAAGTAGATTCATTAATAGATGAAAAGAAAGAAAGTGAAAAGGAATATTCCACATGTAAAGAAGAAAAGGTTTTGATTGCAAAGATTGATTATTTAAACAATTATAATAAAATACTTTTCAATAAGGTAAAATTCTTAAATAATGAAGTCCAAAAATTGAGTAATGAGTTAAAAATGAGAGATGTGTGTATTGATGCATTTAGTGATAATCTCCTATTAAAACGTTTCCTAATAATGAACTTCGAAAAGAAATAGACTCACTAAAATCATCTCTTGCTAAATTTGCTCAAGGTGAAGAAAATCTAAATGTCATATTAGGTAAAAAACGACTTGGTTTTGAAAGACAAGGAATTGGTTTTAATTCTATACATAAAAAGAGTAATATAAAAATGTTAAAATTAAATTCACGTTTTAGTTTAAATTATTGCTCTCCTTTCACAACTTGTAAACATTGTGGTATTAAAGATCATTTAGATATAAATTATTTTAAGAAACGAAATAAGGTTAAAAAGGTATGGATTAAAAAGAGTGATTTACTTGCTACTAATATAAATGGACCCAAAAAGATATGGGTACCAAAAGGATGAATTATCTTTTCTTGACAGGTATGTTTAAAGGCAAGAGTTCCATCTCAAAAATGGATTCTTGATAGCGGATGTTCTCGTCACATGACAGGTGATAAATCAAAGTTCATGGAACTAGACATCAAGAAAAAGAATAGAACGATCACGTTTGGAGATAATAGAACCTGTGAAATACTCGAAAAAGGTAAAATTGAAAATGGTAAGGTAAGTATAAATAATGTTCACCTAGTTAACGGTCTTGAATTTAATTTAATAAGTATAAGTCAATTAATAGATAATGGTCATCAAGTTAATTTTGAAAAAGATAAATGCATAATATTTCATGGTACTAACAATACTACTCTAGTTGCACAAAGAGAAGGAAATATATATACTATTGATTTTGAGCAACAGGATGAAGAACTATATCTTACTTCAGTACAAAATGAAGCTTATCTATGGCATAAGAGGATGGGACATGTTCATATGGATCTAATCAAAAAGTTATTTGTAAGGAATCTTGTAAAAGGACTGCCAAAAATAAGGTTTGAAAAGAAAGGAATATGTATTCCTTGTCAACTGGGAAAATAAGTGAGAACTTCTTTTACGACAAATAATATGGTATCAACCTCCTCTCCCTTGCAATTACTTCATCTTAATTTATTTGGACCAGAAAGACATTCTAGTATTAATGGTAAATTTTATGCATTTGTAATAGTTGATGATTTTTCTAGATACACATGGGTATTATTTTTTAGAACTAAGGATGAAGCATTTAAAGAGTTTGAAAGATTAATATAAGGAATCTTGAAACAAAGTATAGCTACAAACTCATTAGAATTAGAAGTGACCATGACATTGAATTTCAAAAAGATTTTATAACCTTTTGTGATCAAAGAGGTATTAGCCATGAATTCTCAGCACCAAGGACTCCTCAACAAAACGGGGTGGTGGAAAGGAAGAATATGACTCTACAAGAGACAACTAGAACTCTATTACAAGAAAGTAAGCTTCCAAAGAAATTTTGGGCCGAAGTAGTAAGTACATTTTGTTATGTTTTAAATAGAGTACTCATTCGTTCTAGTATTTTGAAAACACCATATGAGCTTTTAAATAATAAAATTTCAAACATAAGTTATTTCAAAATATTTGGCTCTAAATGTTTCATTTTAAATACAAGTTACAATTTGGGAAAATTTGATGCTAAGTCATATGAATGAATATTTATTGGCTACTCTCAAAATAGTAAGGCATATCACATTTTCAATATTAGAAAATCATGTGTAGAACAATCTGTTCATATCACTTTCAATGAGACTAACAATGATCTTCCAAAAGAAAGTGAAGATGATGCAGGAAATTTGGAGACAGTCAGAATTTCAGCAAACTGAAACGAACAAAACAGGAGACCGAATGAACAAATTCAGCAAACGAAAATAGATGACCAGCATGAATATGAACCTGAAAATTTGCAGGATGCTGAAGATGAGTCTAATGATCAAGAGGAAGTTATGCATAATATCCAAATGCCAAGAACAACTAGATATATTAAGAATGATCCTCCAGAAAATATCATTAGAGATATCAACAAAGGTATAACCACACGAAGAGGTTTACAAAATCATTGTGCATTCTCTGCATTTTTGTCATAGGTTGAGCCAAAGAATGCAAAGGATGCAATTCTTGATGAGAACTGGCTATTGACAATGCAAGAAGAACTTCAACAATTTGAGAGATGCCAGGTGTGGGAACTTATGTCTTCTCCAAAAGATGTTTCCATCATTGGTACTAAATGGGTATTCAAGAACAAGCTTGATGAGCATGGGACAATCATTCGTAACAAAGCAAGGTTGGTAGCTCAAGGATACAACCAATAGGAGGGGATTGACTATGAAGAAACTTATGCACCAATAGCAAGGCTGGAATCAATCCGAATTCTATTAGCTTTTGCATGCTACAAAAAGTTTAAACTTCATCAAATGGATGTAAAAAGCGCGTTCCTTAATGGATACATCAATGAAGAAGTATATGTCAAATAACCTCCTGGATTCGAGCATGAAAAGTTTCCTAATCATGTGTACAAGTTAAAGAAAACTCTTTATGGCTTGAAACAAGCTCCAAGGGCTCGGTACGAAAGGTTAAATAAGTATCTCTTATCAAACGGATTTGTTAGAGGTAAAATAGATTCTACATTATTTATTAAGCATAAAAATTTCAATATCATTATTGTTCAAATATATGTAGATGATATAATTTTTGGAGCTACTAATGATTTTCTTTATGAGTGGTTTTCCAAGTGCATGCATAAAGAATTTGACATGAGCTTAATGGTAGAGCTTAATTACTTCTTAGGACTTCAAATCAAGCAAACAAAGGAAGGAATTTATATTCATCAAATCAAATACAAAAAAGAACTACTCAAGAGATTTGGCTTTGAAGGATCTAACTCGAAAGGTACACAAATGAGCACATCAATTAAGCTCACCACCGATGAGAAATGTATTGATGTTGATATAACAAAATATCAAGGTATGATTGGATGTTTACTATACTTAACTGCTTTTAGACTCGATATAATGTATAGCGTTTGTCTGTGTGCAAGATTTCAGGCTAAATCCAAAGAATCGCACTTAAATGTTGTTAAAAGAATTTGAAATATTTAAGTGGAACAATTAACTTAGGGTTATTTTATCCGATTTGCAATAACTTTGAACTAATAGGTTATTCAGATGTTGAATATGCAGGGTGTCAAATTGATAGAAAAATTACGAGTGGTGCTTGTACTTTCTTGGGACAAAGTCTCGTATCGCGGCATAGTAAAAATCAAACCTCAGTGGCTCTTTCAACTACTGAGGGGGAATACCTAGTTGCAGGAAGTTGTTGTTCTCAGATTTTAGGGATGACACAAACTCTATGTGATTTTGATATATTATGTGAATGTGTGCCCATATATTGTGATAATTCTAGTGTAATAGATATTTCTAAAAATCCTGTGTTATACTCACGTACAAAACACATTAAAGTGAGACATCATTTTTTGAGAGATAATGTGTCAAAAGGTTTTATTAAATTAATTTTTATTCCTACTGAAAATCAAATTGCAAATATTTTTACTAAACCATTAAGTGTGGATAGATTTTGCATACTGCGAAGAGAACTTGGGATGTGTATCGTATTGCTTATTTTAAAATTTGCACTATCGTTATCCTAGTCTGTATGTATATCTAACTAAATGCTAAACTTTAGGATAATTAATTATGTTTTTTTTTTGGTTGCCCATTTAAGTCTTTTATTCATGTACACAATATCTATCATAATGATTTTGAAAACCGAAACGACGGGACTGGAAAAGACGGGACTGCAAGGGTTTCTCAGGAGAAGTAAGTGAGCATGAGTATATATACATGCATCCATTTTTTTCCTTTTACTATGTATCTTTTCATTTTCCTTACATCTTATATTTCTTCTGAATATCTCTTACTTTACTTTATCATCTTGTTCTTCATCTGCAAACATCACTCACCATGAGAACTCGAACTCATAAACGTTCTTTGATCGATTCTGATGACGATCTAACTCCAGTTCCTCCCCAATCAACTGTCGGACCTTCACGAAAGCAACAAAAATTGAAGAAGGTCGTGTCTGATGAAACAGAGTATTTGGACTCTTCGTCTTCTGACGAGTCCACTTTCAGTCCTTTCTTGTCGACATCATCTGGACCATCTCAAAGATGGAAGTAAACTCTTCCATCCTGTAAGCCTGAGTTTGCTCCACCATCTGATTCAGTAAATCTTATCCTTTCTTCAGATCTTCTTGACAATTTCTTTCGTAGCAATGCCTATGAAGTACGGTTTAAGACCGTTGTGTTTCCTAAACAATTTATTTATGAAAAGTCTGTCGATCAAATCTGTTATCAACAATCTCCTTTGAGAACATTTTTTGACTCTTGTGGTATTTCTTCTATGCTTTTTCCTCCATCAGTTGCATACCCTAGACTTATTCAAAAGTTTTATACAAATCTAGAGTGCCATGGGGATTTTTATACAACTTTTGTCAAAGGAAAATCTTTATATTTTACAGTCATGGATTTTGGTAGTATTTTGAACATTCCATCTTCTAGTGTTTGTCCCTTTAATAGAAAAGGAGCTGTTCATTTTCCGTTTACCCCTCTGGAGCAGTTACAAATTTTTATGAACAACTCTTTGTTAGATGATGTTTATACTCCAAAAACAGTGGATGTTTCTCCTATTTCTTGTGTACTTCATCATCTTGTTAGATACAATATGTTGCCTCGTTTAGGTGGAGGAGCAGATTTTACCTACCAAGACCTGATAATCGTTGTCATGATTTTAAAAGGAGTCTCTTTTTATTTATCTCAAATGATGCTTCACCAAATGACCACTTGTTTGCGAAAAACCAAAACATGTTTTCCTTACAGTTCCACTTTCACTACTATGTTCAATCATTTTAAAATTTCTTTTGAAAATGAAATCTATGTTTCTGTTACTGATTCCATCAGCGTTGGTTCCTTGAAAATGTCGCGTATTATTTTACTTGATGGTAAGTTTGTTCGAAGTACTTCTGATAATCCTATCCCTCCTCCAATGACAAATCTAACTTCACCTGTTCTACCTCCAAATCAATCTTCTCCTGAAATTGTGGATATGTTGAAAGTTATCCTTAGTAATCAAGAGAAAATGCAAATTGAAATGTCTGCTCTTCACAACCGTATGTCTCTGTTGGAGAAAGGCAAGTTGCCTTTAGGAGCGCCTGCAATCAATAAACTCTATCACAACATTGAAGATGAGTTTATAGATTTACAAGCCGATTTTGAAGTGCAAACTATTGCCTTGGCTGAGGTAATGAAACATCGACTTAATCGAAATTCTTGTCAGTTGAGTCAGGAGATTAAGTTCGTTAGTAATCAGGTGGAAGAGTTAGCTGATTTCATGGCTATGAGGTTTAACGATGTGGGCTCTAAACTACATATGCAGCGTAAGCACTCCACTATTACGGAGTGGGTGCATTGCAACTGGTTAGCCGAATATCAAGGTGAATTTCTTGAGGTACCTTTACCACCTGCAACTGTTATTCCTCGGCCTCTCCAATTTGCTACTGATCTGAGCATTGTTGAGAAGGTTCATTGTGCCAATCATCGTTCATACTTCACGCAGTGAGATGCTCAGCGGGCCACGGTGGTAGATCTCGATTGATAACGTTCCCTCCCTTTTTGTTCGATGACAAAGGGGGAGAATTTAAGTTGAATTAAATTTGGTTTTCGGTAGATTGAATTATAGTTTGTTTTATGTTGGTTTTTGAGACGTTGATTTCAAGTGTTGAATGATTTAAAAGTTTTAATTTGATATGTTTGACCTGATATGTTTGAAATTGATACTTGATACTAACATAAAACGCAGGTAGATGAAATGCAGGTAGCAGGTTACTGAAAATAAATTTATTTTAACAGTAATATTATGATAACATGGATTTAGGGGGAGTTAAATTATGCATGGTTTTAGGGGGAGCTAATTGGAATTTAATTTTTTGGTTGTCATCATCAAAAAGGGGGAGAATGTTGACTTAGTCATATTCCATCCTTGAGTTTTGATAATGAATTATTCATATACTAAATTGTTTTATGGCATTTCAGGTATATTGGTGATAAGGAACATTGATTGGATATTTAAGTGATTCAAGAATTTTTTTTACTAGGAAAACCAATTGTAAGGTCAATTGCATAATAATTGATTTTTCATTTAAAGACTTTAGGACATATTATTTGCATTTTGTTATATGTTGTGACACCCCCAAATCCGGTACTTCCATTTCCACAGGATTTGGTGTTCACTGTATAAACATCATCTATCTATCTACCCACAAATAAAATACAACCATACAATAGATAGAATAAATAATAAATCTCTCCCCTTATGGGGTTACATCAACTGCATAACTAAATAAATCCCAGGTTAATCTAACCTTAAAATATCTGTGCGGAAACATAACAATTAAGTCTTAAGTAACATCAATTCTAAATGTCATTACACAACCACATAAACAAATAGTCTTCATTACTTGCTAATCTTGCCCTTGCCTTTACTAATGGAAGGCTCGTCTGTTCTCTCGTTCTTAACTGCAATGTTATTATTACACAAGAGTGAGCACGATTGCCCACAAGTATAACAATATAATAAATGAATAATAATAACATGCGAATGAATTAATAACTTTGAATATAAAAGCTCAACTTTTGAATCAAGAATGAATAACAAGAATCAAAAGAAATTCTGAGGGTCACAAGACCTTGAACTATGTCCTAGGTTATCAAGTGTTTATCCTTGAAACCTTTAGCAGTCATAAGACTATGGACTCTTCTTCTTGTACTTAGGGGGATCAGCTATTAGTACCATACTGTGCACAATATCTTAACGCTAAAGCGTAAATAATCCCCTATTAAAGGGTTGTTCATCTCAGTTTGACATCGGAATCCGCACCGAAGGAAGTTTGGTTTGGATAAGATCAATAAAAGTTCTAGAATTTATAACGCTTATCAACTATGGACTAGTTGAATCAATAAGGGTTCACTAGTCTTACAAGGTTCAACAATAAATGATATTTAATTTGAATAATAAAATTCAAGATGTGTACAATCGAATAAGTATTGTATAATAGGAATTATGTTTTTAAAGAATGGTAAGATCTAATATGAAATCTTGACTTGAACAATAATAAACAAGATAGAATAATGAACTTGCTTTATGCAAAGAATTAAGGTTTAGGAACTTGCCTCGTGTGTAGACTAAACGATTACTACTTCCGTTCACCACAAGTCCTACACACATACCATATATATTCACGAAATTCATTAGTTATATTTTCTGTTAATTATTTCATATGAACTCTACTTTATTTAACAAATCATTACCCTTCTAATTTAATTACTTAATTAAATTAGAATATTTTCATTCTCTTACTATTATTACACTCGAATAAATTATTTCATAATAATTTCCATCGAATATTTATTTTATTCCATAAATATCTCAATTAAAATATTTAATTTATTTTATTAATATTTTAATAATAATTTTCATCGAATATTTATTTTATTTTTTATTTTTATTTATTTATTTTTTTTTAATTTTTTTTTTACCGTTGGGGAGGGTAATGTAGTTTGGTAACGCCCGCCGGGGGCGGGGTTACCCAGGCTCATTTTCTGCAGTTTCTGCAGTTCTGCAGTTCACGAACATAACAAGGCCAAATTAGGCCAAAAATCAATCACACGTAAAATTACATGAATATGGCCATAACTTCCAATTAGTTATTTTTACACAAATTTAGACTTACCCAATCATTGTAATACATATATAATCATTACTTAACCCATCTAGCATGATTTTTAACAAGTCACAACACATAATTTGCAAAATCAACACATTTACTTCCACTGTTCTTGATGTTCTTGAAGGTTTTGAAAATAAAAAAAATGAAAATTGTCACTACGGATTCGTTATAACACCTAATCCGTTTATTTAAACTTTGGTCTCTTCGTATCAACATGTATAATAACATACGAATGTAAAATTTAGGGATAATATACGTTCAATACATGAAATATCACGTATAAGGCCATATGGCCAAAACCCAAACTCTGTAAATTTTGAAATAGCAATTCATGGTATTATGAAACTGATGACATGATAATTCACATAATATATATATAATCAAATACGATTTGATGTATCTTAACCCATATATAAACTCATAATCAAACCCTTTTTCAATTACAGAGATTTTACAAAATATTTAAAAACTATTTTTATAAAAACTAAATGACGTAACTTTAAAATTTGGGAAGAAGGGATTACCCTTGAATACTCTGCTTAGATTACACAAGGTGACAACAATTCCCAATTTCTCACACTTTTTCATCTTTAATCACAGTATTCACAATCTCTCTCAAAGTTCTCAAACTCTCTCTGCCTCTTTGCTTTTCTAGACTTAGAATAATAATAATAAAAGAAGACGTAATATAACAGAGGGAGAAGAGAACTGATGCACGTAATGGTTAGTTAACCCAAACATGGGTAACTACATCCAACCACTACTAGGGCCTTGTTTGGCAACCCTTAATTGATTCAAAGTCATTTAATTTAATAAAGTTTTATCATATAGTTTGAAAATGTCACACTCCTTACAAAATAAATCCAATATTTTATTTAATATATTTTAAATAAAATATAATTTCTCATAAATTCACATAGTCACATAAATAATTTTCTCATTAATAAATAATGTCAAATTATTAATTCTCTAATTAATAATTAAATTAATTAAAATAACATAGGCTTATTAAATACTTCTTTTAATTCAATAAGTTCACATAATCACATACTTCGAATAATAAAAATTCTCCACATTAATTTAATAAATGTAACACATAATTAAATTAATCTATCACAACTTCATCAATTAATTATTTAATCTAATAATTAATTCATCAAAAAATATTTATTCAATCCAATAAATATTAAAATTAAATTACAAAATTACAGTTGTCACATCTTTCCCCTCTTAAAAGGATTCTGTCCCCAGAATCACAACTCAAAAAATTGTCCCGTTACATTCTCCCCCCTCCCCTTACAAAGATTTTATCCCCAGAATCGCATATAACAATCTAAGTAAATAAATGAGGATAATTCTTCATCATATTCTCTTCGAGTTCTCACGTAGCTTCTTCAGCGTTGTGGTTCCTCCAAATTACCTTAACAGAAGGTATTACTTTATTTCTCAAAACTTGTTCTTTTCGGTCGATAATTTGAACAGGAATTTCTTCGTAAGACAAGTCTTTGTCGAAATGTAGGGGTTCATATTCAATCACATGCTTGTAATCGAATTTGTAGGGTCGTAAGACTGAGACATGGAAAATATTGTGGACATTCTCTAGAGATGGAGGTAAGGCTACCTCATAAGTAACTTCTCCGACCCTTCTCAGAACTTCAAAGGGTCCGATGAATCTTGGGCTCAATTTTCCCTTCTTTCCGAATCTGATCTTTCCTTTCCAAGGTTAGACCTTTAAGAACTCATAACTACCTGGTTCGAACTCAACATTCTTACGGTGTGGATCGGCGTATTTCTTCTGTCTATCTTGAGCTGCTGTCAATCTTGCTCGAATCACCTTGACTATGTCTGCTGTTTGTTGTACCAATTCTGGGCCTAGTAGTTGTCTTTCGACAACTTCATCCCAATATAGTGGAGTTCTGCACTTTCTGTCGTATAACACTTCATAGGGTGGCATTCCAATACTAGTGTGGTAACTGTTGTTGTAACCGAACTCTATTAATGGTAGGTGATCATCCCAATTTCCTTTAAAGTCCATCACACAAGCTCTTAGCATATCTTCTAATGTCTGAATCGTTCTCTCACTCTGTCCATCTGTTTGAAGGTGGTAAGCTGTACTCATTCGCAATTGCGTACCCATGCATTCTTGAATATGTTTCCAGAAATTTGATGTGAAGCGCGGATCCCTATCTGAAACAATTGATACTGGAACTCCGTGCCTCGAAACAATCTTTTTTACATATAGCCTCGCCAACTGATCTAAGTTGAATCTTATTTTAATCGGAAGGAAGTGTGCAGATTTCGTCAGTCGGTCAACGATAACCCATACTGCGTCATAGCCTTTCTAAGTCGTCGGAAGGCCAACCACGAAGTCCATTGTAATATTTTCCCATTTCCACTCCGGGATCTCTAACGGTTGTAGCAATCCACTCGGTCTCTGATGTTCCGCTTTCACTTTCTGACAGGTCCGACACTTGGCAACACATTCTGCAACATCACGCTTCAAATTCAGCCACCAGAAATGTTGTCTAAGATCTTGGTACATCATGGTACTACCAGGGTGAATCGAATATCGTTAACTATGAGCCTCGCTTAAAATATCTTCTTTAATCTCTTGAACTGGCGGTACCCAAATTCTATTATCAAATCTCAGTATTCCTTCCTTATCCATCTTAAATCTTGGTTCAGTTCCTTCAGATATCTTCTTTGTCACATTTTTACATTCTTCGTCCTGAAGCTGAGCCTCCTTAACTTTATCCAGTAGGGTTATACCAGATTGCATCTGAAATATTTTCTCATCAATCTTCATAGGATACTTCACTTCCAATTCCAGCTTCTTCAATGCTGAAATTAACTCCTCATGTACGGTTAACAACATCAGTTTCTCCCGACCCTTTCTACTTAAGGCGTTGGACACCACATTTGCCTTACTCGGATGGTATAGAATCTCACAATCGTAGTCCTTAATTAACTCCAACCACCTTCTTTGGCGCATATTCAAGTCTTTCTGTGTAAAAATATATTTCAAACTCTTGTGGTCTGTATATATTTCACACTTCTCCCCATAGAGATAGTGCCTCCAGATTTTTAAAGCAAAAACTACTGCAGCTAACTCCAAGTCATGGGTCGGATACCCCTTCTCATATTCTTTCAGTTGTCGTGACGCGTACGCAATGACTCTGCCATTTTGCATGAGCACACAGCCAAGTCCTTTGTGCGACGCATCACTATATACCACAAAATTTCTTGTGTCATATGGAAGAGATAACACAGGGGCTGAACGTAACCTCTTCTTTAATTCTTGAAATCTTTCCTCACACTTCTCCGTCCAAACAAATTTCATCGATTTTCTAGTCAGATTCGTCAACGGGGTTGCGATCTTGGAAAAATCCTAAATGAATCTTCTGTAATAACCTGCTAATCCAAGAAAACTTCTTACTTCTGACGGCGTCTTCGGCTGATCCCAGTTAATCACAGCTTCGACTTTGGAGGGATCCACCGAAATTTCGTCCCTATCGATCACATGTCCATGAAATTGTACCCTTTCAATCTAGAATTCACATTTCAAAAATTTAGCGTACAACTTTTCTCTTCTCAACGTCTCTAATGTCACCCTTAAATGTTCTTCATGTTCTTCCTTGGTTTTCGAATATACCAAAATGTCATCTATAAATACCACTACGAATTCGTCCAAAAACGGCTTGAACACTCCATTCATTAAGCCCGTAAATGTTGCAGGAGCATTTGTTAGACCAAATGACATTACCAGAAATTCGTAGTGACCGTATCGGGTTCTGAATACTGTCTTCGGTACATCTTCTGGTCTCACCTTCAGTTGATGATAACCACTCCTCAAATCTATCTTTGAAAAGTATCTCGCTCCCTTTAACTGATCGAACAAGTCATCGATTCGCGGTAATGGATATCTATTCTTGATCGTGACCTTATTCAGTTCTCTATAATCGATGCAGAGCTGCATTGTCCCATCCTTCTTCTTTACGAATAAAACCGGCGCTCCCCACGGTGATACACTCGGTTGGATATACTTCTTGTCTAGTAATTCTTGTAGTTAAACCATCAGCTCTTTCATCTCTACCGGTGCCATTCGGTATGGTGCCTTCGATATTGAAACCGTTCCTGGAGCCAAATCGATCACGAATTCAACCGCTCTATCTGGTGGAAGTCCTGACAAATCATCCAGAAATACGTCTGCGAAATCCCTCACTACTGGTATCTCCTCTATTTTCGGATTTTTTTACGAATATCGACTATGTAAGCTAGATATCCTACACAGCCTTGTCTTACCAACTTCCTGGCCTGTATCATCGTCAGACAACTCGCTTGTCTAGGCGACTTACTACCATAAAACACAACCTTTGACAGAGTCATAAGGTTAATACGCTTCTTCTGGCAATCAATTACTGCCCCATAATTGGATAACCAGTCCATACCCAAGATAATATCGAATTATCCAAGTCGAATAGGGATAAGATCTACGTTCATAATGTTACCCTTAATATCCACTCTACAGTTCTTGTGCACGTACTTAGCAGGAATAATTTCTCTATTCGCAATTTTTATGTTCATGGGATATTCTAACTCATCCTTAGGCAATTCTAAGTTCTTGGCAAAGTCATCGGATATAAATGAACAAGTAGCACCCGAATCAAATAATACATAAGCATTAACTTTATTGATCGGAATGATACCTGACACCACATCGCGAGACTGCACTGCATCCTGAACTGTCATGTTGAATGTTCTGGCGGTCGGTCGGTTGGTTGCAGTTGGTCCTGTGATAGTCAGAGTGCTTCCACTGTTGTTTCCTCTATTCCCTCCTGTTCCTGTTCCTCCAGATCCCTTCTTAGGACAATCCCTTGCAAGATGATCCTTTGAGCCACAAGTAAAACAGACACCCTTCTTTGGTTTAGAACAGTTAGGTGCTATGTGGCCTTCCTGACCACAATTGTAGCATACTCGTTTTCCCTTTATGCAAACTCCCAGATGAGCTTTTTCGCAGGTTGAGCACGCTTCAATATTCTTCTTTTGCCCTCCTTGTTGACTTCCAGCTGACGAGTTATCGGACCACTTTCTCTTCTGATTATTATTACCTCCCGTGCTACTTCCACCAGCCTTGTTAATTCCTTCATTTTCACTCTTTTTCTTCTTCTGATCCTGATTATATTTAGATACCGCATCGCTTCCACCGTCAACGAGTATGGCCTTCTCTAACACTCCAGCAAAAGTGTTCAATTGGAACAATGACACCTTGATATACAACCAGGGCTTCAGTCCCTGCTCGAAACGTCTTGCCTTTCTCTCGTCAGTATGCACTTGATATGTGGCGAACCTAGCCAATTCGTTGAACCTTGCCGCATAATCTGCTACGGACATATTCCCCTGTTTCAACTCCAAAAACTGAACTTCCATTTGGTTTTGCGAACTAGTCGGAAAATACATCTCGAAAAATATCTCCTTAAATCTCTCCCAGGTTATTACATCTTCTCCTCCCCGTACTTTGTTTGCCTGCCACCAATAGCTGGCTTCAGACTTCAGCATGAATGTTGCATATGAGGTCTTCTGGTCTTCCCTTACTCTGGCGACGTCAAACACCTTCTCCATCTCCATAACCCATGTTTAAGCTTCGATTGAGTTCATAGAACCTTTGAACTCTGGCGATCCCACCGCCTTGAAGTCCTTAAACGTTGTGTTTGGTGGAGCTTGAGGTTGATTGTTAATTGCTCCAGCCAGTAAATTCACCAACTGAACGGGGTCAGCATTGGTGGTGTTGTTGTTGTTATTTGTTGACCCTTCCTGGGCTGGTCGACGATTTGGTCGTCTTCTTGGCGGCATTTTTCTGTTAAATAAACGCTTTATTAGAACTTTATTTATTTCTCTAAATAGTTAAGGCATTACTCAACAATTTAACATATCACTTAACACATCATCTCAAACAACTTGATATATTTGCATTCAAATCAAAGTTTTAACATTAAACGATAGCATAACTGCTATTTACATCAACTATCATGGAATAAAGAATCTACAGGATTTAAAACATTCAAATATTCTTTCGTTCATAAACACGTCAGAATTTACATATAAAAACTAATTAAGTCTTTCACATAATTAAACAAATTTTATCACTGTTTGTCAAGGCACTGGATAGCCTTGCTACGTTCCTCCTCCATGATGCGGCACATCGTTCTACGATCTAGCATATATGATGGTAGATCCTCAAACTGGATTGGATACTTCCTAACTCGATCTTGGACCACATTCATTGCATTTTGTAGTGTAGATTATGTTTCCCCAATCTTCGCTTTCTTTGCACGACTATCATCCTCTGCACGATCAGCTCGACGCAATTCTCTTACCCAGCCTTCCTCTGCTATGTTCAGCCTTTCAGATGTTTCCTTCAGTTCCTTCTTCAGTTTCTCTATCTCTTCGGTCTTATCTTCAGTTTGACCCTTCTCATGGACCAAATCTCATTCTACATTTGCCAGTCGAGAGTGAAGAGTCAAAATCTCCCTCTCTTTCTGCTCTAGAGTAATATGCTGAATAACCGCTCGCTCAGTCAAATCATGGACCTCATCTCGTAACTCCACGTTACGGTCGTATAACATGTCATACATCTCAGCATCAACGGTGTACTGTGGTAACTCCTCTTCTTCCTCTTCCTCTTTCTCTTCCTCAACAAATTCCTCCTCAGGATCCTCCACATGATCAGTCTCGGGCTCATGCTCCTGACCAACAACGGTGATCAATGGAGATGACTCCCTCTGTACCAGCTGCTCCCTAACGACATGAATGTCTCGGGGCTCCTCCTCTGTCGGTACTATAGGTACACGAGGTTCTTCCTCCCCAGTTTGACTAGCTTATCCAACATTCGACATCCTGACAACAAAATTTTAAGTTTTAGTTATTAATCAGTGATAGCGAACACATAGATTAACACATAAGCACATAAAGTCTTTTATTATCTTTAATGAATTTAGAAATTCATTTCTTAGAACTTGATAAGAGTTTACCACTACTATGTTCTTGATCTCCTACAAGGCTACTACCTAAGGTTGTTCCCCCACCTAAGGTTCATAACCTACAGCTTTGATACCAACTTGTGACACCCCCAAATCCGGTACTTCTATTTTCACAGGATTTGGTGTTCACTGTACAAACATCATCTATCTATCTACCCATAAATAAAATACAACCATACAATAGATATAATAAATAATAAATCTCTCCCCTTATGGGGTTACATCAACTGCATAACTAAATAAATCCAAGGTTAATCTAACCTTAAAATATCTGTGCAGAAACATAACAATTAAGTCTTAAGTAACATCAATTCTAAATGTCATTACACAACCACATAAACAAATAGTCTTCATTACTTGCTAATCTTGCCCTTGTCTTTACTAATGGAAGGCTCGTTTGTTCTCTCGTTCTTAACTGCAATGTTATTATTACACAAGAGTGAGCACGATTGCCCACAAGTATAACAATATAATAAATGAATAATAATAACATGCGAATGAATTAATAACTTTGAATATAAAAGCTCAACTTTTGAATCAAGAATGAATAACAAGAATCAAAAGAAATTCTGAGGGTCACAAGACCTTGAACTATGTCCTAGGTTATCAAGTGTTTATCCTTGAAACCTTTAGCAGTCATAAGACTATGGACTCTTCTTCTTGTACTTAGGGGGATCAGCTATTAGTACCATACTGTGCACAATATCTTAACGCTAAAGCGTAAATAATCCCCTATTAAAGGGTTGTTCATCTCAGTTTGACATCGGAATCCGCACCGAAGGAAGTTTGGTTTGGATAAGATCAATAAAAGTTCTAGAATTTATAACGCTTATCAACTATGGACTAGTTGAATCAATAAGTGTTCACTTGTCTTACAAGGTTCAACAATAAATGATATTCAATTTGAATAATAAAATTCAAGATGTGTACAATCGAATAAGTATTGTATAATAGGAATTATGTTTTTAAAGAATGGTAAGATCTAATATGAAATCTTGACTTGAACAATAATAAACAAGATAGAATAATGAACTTACTTTATGCAAAGAATTAAGGTTTAGGAACTTGCCTCGTGTGTAGGCTAAACGATTACTACTTCCGTTCACCACAAGTCCTACACACATACCATATATATTCACGAAATTCATTAGTTATATTTTCTGTTAATTATTTAATATGAACTCTACTTTATTTAACAAATCATTACACTTCTAATTTAATTACTTAATTAAATTAGAATATTTTCATTCTCTTACTATTATTACACTCGAATAAATTATTTCATAATAATTTCCATCGAATATTTATTTTATTCCATAAACATCTCAATTAAAATATTTACTTTATTTTATAAATATTTTAATAATAATTTTCATCGAATATTTATTTTATTCCATAATATCTCAATTAAAATATTTAATTTATTTTATAAAAATTTTAACAATAATTTTCATCGAATATTTATTTTATTCCATAAATATCTCAATTAAAATATTTAATTTATTTTATAAATATTTTAATAATAATTTTTATCGAATATTTATTTTATTCCATAAATATCTCAATTAAAATATTTAATTTATTTTATTAATATTTTACTAATAATTTTCATCGAATATTTTTTTTATTTTTTATTTTATTTTTTTATTTATTATTATTTTTTTGATCGCCGGGGCGGGGTAATGTAGTTTGGTAACGCCCGCCGGGGGCGGGGTTACCCAGGCTCATTTTCTGCAATTTCTGCGCGAACATAACAAGGCCAAATTAGGCCAAAAATCAATCACACGTAAAATTATACATGAATATGGCCATCACTTCCAATTAGTTATTTTTACACGAATTTAGACTTACCCACTCATTGTAATACATATATAATCATTACTTAATCCATCTAGCATGATTTTTAACAAGTTACAACACATAATTTGCAAAATTAACACATTTACTTCCACTGTTCTTGATGTTCTTGAAGGTTTTGAAAATAAAAAAATGAAAATTGTCGCTACGGATTCGTTATAACACCGAATCCGTTTATTTAAACTTTGGTCTCTTCGTATCAACATGCATAACAATATACGAATGTAAAATTTAGGGATAATATACGTTCAATACATGAAATATCATGTAGAAGGCCATATGGCCAAAACCCAGACTCTGTAAATTTTGAAATAGCAATTCATAGTATTATGAAACTGATGATTCACATATTATATATATAATCAAATACGATTTGATATATCTTAACCCATATATAAACTCATAATCAAACCCTTTTTCAATTACAGAGATTTTACAAAATATATGAAAGCCATTTTTATAAAAACTAAATGACGTAACTTTAAAATTTGGGAAGAAGGGATTACTCTTGAATACTCTGCTTAGATTACACAGGGTGACAATAATTCCCAATTACTCACACTTCTTCACCTTTAATCACAGTATTCACAATCTCTCTCAAAGTTCTCAAACTCTCTCTGCCTCTCTGCTTTTCCAGACTTAGAATAATAATAATAAAAGAAAACGTAATATAACAGAGGGAGAAGAGAACTGATGCGCGTAATGGTCAGTTAACCCAAACATGAGTAACTGCATCCAACCACTACTAGGGCCTTGTTTGGCAACCCTTAATTGATTCAAAGTCATTTAATTTAATAAAGTTTTATCATATAGTTTGAAAATGTCACACTTCTTATAAAATAAATCCAATATTTTATTTAATATATTTTAAATAAAATATAATAATTTCTCATAAATTCACATAGTCACATAAATAATTTTCTCATTAATAAATAATGTCAAATTATTAATTCTCTAATTAATAATTAAATTAATTAAAATAACATAGGTTTATTAAATACTTCTTTTAATTCAATAAGTTCACATAATCACATACTTCGAATAATAAAAATTCTCCACATTAATTTAATAAATGAAACACATATAATTAAATTAATGTATCACAACTTCATCAATTAATTATTTAATCTAATAATTAATTCATCGAAAAATATTTATTCAATCCAATAAATATTAAAATTAAATTATAAAATTACGGTTGTCACATATGTCTTAAATGAAAAATGATGAAAAAAGTTTTTTCAAAAATAAAATGAGATCAGATTAATATAAATCATCAAGTACAAAAAGGGATTGATATTTTATTTGATATATATTACATGTGTATATTACTATATGTTTCACATGCATTAGTCCATGGGTTATATCCTGAAATCAGTTGAGAGCATACACGTGGACATATATGTATTATGCATGCTTAGAAAGTCTAATGGACATCCGTGTAAAATGTTGAGTATATGTACAAGTGTTTCACGTGTGCATGCCAGTTATACACCTTTGGAATATGATATGTAAGTGCACGATTTACAAAGATAATGATTATAGAGTCTTGGGACTCTAATGCCTTGAATGTTGGAAGTCTAAAAAGTTTAATGTATCACGTCAGTCTCCTTTTTGATATCACACGCCACTTGATATATAGAGAGATAAAGTCAACTGTTTTTGAAAGTGGGATATCTGTTAAAGGGTTGTTTATATTTATCCCAAACACTAAACAGAATTGAATTTGTTATTTGGATAAATATCACCTTTGTTGTTATGGATTTATATGCCGTTTGAATATTGGAACAAAAATAATACATATCTATGTGCAACGGTAACTTTAATGGGATTATAAAAACCGTAAGACATGCATGGATTGATCACAACTCACGAATTTATTATTGCACTAATTACTGATATATATCGAGCAACTTTATTCTATTGGTCCAAACCTTTGAGCAGCTAAGCAATTAAATTTTTGATATTATTTGAGCTGGTATTTGGTAAAATTTAATTGTTTATCTTTTTTGTGCTAATTGATCATTTCATACAGTTGAACCTTTAATTATTAAATTGATTATTCTTGCATTGATCATAGACCTCTATATTTGTAATGAATTTTCTGTTTTATACTAAGTGTAGTCCAAAGGTGTTAATCCTAGTGAATTAGAAAAAAAAGGTTTATAAACAGATTTAAGAAAACAAAGGTGCTTGAAGAGTGATTAAGTGCACAAGGAGCAAGAGTGCTCAAGAGAAATTAATTGTTATTAAATTATTGTAAGAATATGTTTTGTAATTAGTGTTTATATATAAAGAAATAAATAAATTGAGTCTCCAATACTAATTGGTATTTAACGTGAACTAAGCTATTATTATAGAGGGTAATAACTGAACCACGTAAAAATTTCTGGTGATAATTTTATTATTTGCTTTACTCACATAAATTATTTAATTATCTTAAAAATTAAAATTTGAATATTTGCATTATATTAAGATAATTCTTTAACACCAAGTATTTTAATAAAGTTATAAATTCAGCAAGATATTTAGTCAATTCAATAGACTATATTAATTCAGCAAACTGAATTAATTAATATAGTAGCTTGAATTTAATAGCTTGATCTAAAGTTTAAAAATTAATCATAGATTGCTCCCACACTTATTCAACCCCTTCTAAGTGTGCCTAGTTAAATTTTAAAATGTTCATTCACATGAGAAATAACAGGAGGCTAAAATTACACCTCTGACAAAATCTATTACTCCCTCCGTCCCATAGTTATAGACTAAATTTCTATTTTAAGATGTCCCAATATATAGACTACTTATATGTCCCAATAAATTACACCTCTGACACCGCTGAACAGCTTGTCCGGTATATGCGTTAGTTGCTGAGTGAAAATTTTCCCCACGAATTAAAACTCGGGTTGTGGCTATAGCATCAATCCCTGCCGTAACTGCATTCATGGAGTACTCAAGTAGTGACACAGGTACCTGCATATAAGGAGAATGAATGCTTCTTCAGGCTCGAAGCTAATCATGTGTATGCTCCCAACTAAAGTGAGCACTTGCAATAGAAAAAAAATCAGGATGAAATAAATATTGCAAGTTTTCAATTTCAAACCTTCACAATGAGATCGACTGCCTTGTAAGCTGAATCAACTGGCCCTGTTCCAACCGAACAAGCAATATGTTCTTGGCCATGAACATCAATTAGTTTAACGGTTGCCGTTGAAAGACCGAGACTTCCACATGTAACCTGAACTAGGTAATAGGTCCTTTTCAATTGACCGGCACTATTTATACCTCAAGCCCAACTGACTAATACAAAACCAAGCATAAAATGGAGTCCATACATACCTGTACATCTCCAAGCTTCCAAACAACTTGAGGCTGGAAAACTTCATCTGAGACCAGTGCTATTAGGTCATCATCAGTAATAGTCTGAGACACCAACAGAGAAATTAAACTTATCATAAACAGATATGAAATCGAGACAGCACTTTACAAAATTTATAACCAATGCCTTACAATTCCAGTTCCTAAATCAATCGTAATTGGCTTTTGCGCATTATTGCAAACTGAATATTTTCACACTTTTATTTATGTTTGAGAGAGTGATTTAATGCACACAAACATTTGATTGTAACACAACCTACTACATAATTGCTGGTGTAATTGTTTGACTTTTAAATACAAATCCAATTTAGCGGGAAAAAAATACGACATAATTTGTTAACAAGAATATGTAGCAGTCCACTGTGTTAGATCCCAGAGGGCACAATAGATCTAGAAGGGGGGGGGGTTGAATAGATCCTTATCTTCTTCGAATACTTTTCTGGTTTATGATGTATTGTTCATATTAGAATATATGACAAACATAGAATCTTTTCGAGCACAGCGGAATAAGTAAAAGATTCCCCTCCTACATTGATATATTCATAATCATACAAACATTGTTCGTTAGGTTAGTTTAGTTGTAAGCAGTTAAAACATACATAGCAGTTATAGCAGTTATAGACATAATGTAAATGACATAATGTAAAAGACACAAGGGGTTTTAAGTGGTTCAGAGACTCAAGCTCCTAATCCACTCTTCTGCTTTCAACTAGCAGGATATCCACTAAGGAAGGGCAGCACCCTGAATCATTAAGATTCCTTCAAGGCCAGCAGCCTTGGGACTTCAGTTCACTAAGAACTCTTCAAGGCCAGCAGCCTTGGGACTTCTCTAGTTCCCTAGGAACTCTTCAAGCCCAGCAGGCTTGGAACTTCGTTTAGTCCCTCTGGACAAGGACCCCTCAGGCCCTGGCTTCTTTGAGTTGTAGTTGTTGTTGTTGGAGTCGGTGCAGAGCTGCTAAGATGTCTTCATGCTCTGAACATCTTCTATCTTTAGCAGCTTCGACTTGATCATCCTTGAAGAGCAGTTGAGTGTTGCATGATGCTCAGCTTCTTAGATTGCTCAACTACTCCGGATGACCCCTTTGATGAACTGCCTTGGAGATCATTCTTCATGGTACTTGATGTCTGCACATGAGAGACTTCTAGGATGACTGTAAGCTCTTCTGCAAGGTACCTAGAAGCTTTCTCAAGCTTGACACCAAGATGGCTTTTGTGATCTCCCTTCTTGCTACTCGATGTCTTGATTCCCATGATGGACTTGCTAAGATGATCGTAAGCTCTTCTCTATTGTACTTAGAGTCTTCCCATGATGGACATCCAGATGGCATGATGCTCTTCTTTCTCTCGGCAGTTCAGAACACTCTTCATGTAGTAGAACTCTCACTTCTACATAGTAGAACTCACACTTCTACTTCTTGCTTGATCTGACTTTTGAGTGTTCTTGGTGGATCGTAGAGTGAGTCTCTGGACTCACTATTACTTAATTCGATCAGTCCACATTCTCTCCAAAACTCAACTTATTTAACCAACCTTGATCTTTGAAGCTTTTCTACATTTATACATCTTCCCAATCCTTCCGTTGGAAAGTAGCCGTTGGAAGCTATTCAAATGTCTTACACAGATCTCAAGTTGCTTGATGTAGACTGCTTGATGTGATATGACATACTTTTTCTGACTCTGCAGTCTACTATTTCACCTACCCTGTCAGATGTATCACTTTACTGTCCTGGGCAGGTCGAAGACTTTATTTCTTCTGATTTCTTGATCAGAGGTTGTCCTTTTGCATCGATGCTCTCAATGAACATTTGTCCGAATTACCCTTCAGATTGAACCGTTGCCAATGCCTCAATCTTCAGGTATCCGAGCTCTACGATTCTGATGCACGTCTTCAGGGACCTGATCGTAGTGTCTTGTTGACTGATGGAGACAACACTATGATCTTAGAAGAGTGTTGATTGAAATCTTCAATGTAGAACACCTCTTCCTTGTATTGTGCAGTGCTTCAATACTTCTGTTTGCTTCGACTGTTCTCAGATACTGATGGCCTAATTCCTTGCTCTGGTTCCCTTCTGAATATCAAGACACTTTAGATTTGTGGCGCGTCCAGCTTGCTTTCTCCTGGTGATCTTCCGCTCACTTATCATCAATGAACTGACCCTGCACTTAATCACTTTAGCCTTGCTCTTCAGAAGCTGACCAGTATCTCGGTTCACCTTCCATCAGTTCTTTCTTTGTCTGACAAACAATACGATCCTGGTTGCTTCCAAGATCGTTGCCTTCTGTTTTCTTGATAGCAACTGCTTTAGCTGACTTTTCCTTAGTCAACTGCTGAAGTCTTCTTTGAATCATCTTGTGGAAGACTTCATCACGAATGGCCTTTCAACTCAATCTTGATGCTGATTGGTGCTTACTTTTTCTGCTGGCCTGCATGTCATTCGTTGAGTGTTCTCTGGTTCCCTTCTGTGGATTACATCTTTGCGGTGCCAGCCAGAGGCTTCGTACCTTTGGATATACTGGGAGTGCTCATTCATTGAGAACCGTATCTGCTCTATGATTCAGACTTAGCATTGTGAGCATTACTGTTGGAGTCGTAGTTCTGCACTCTACGATTAAGCTTTGGCTGTGCAGACACTACGATCCTGAAGATCACACTATGATCTTTGACTCTGCACATTACGATCGTAGAGTTAGCTTGGTGATCGTTGAGTTTACTCTACGATCGCTGACTTGAGCTTGTTGTCTTCATCTGATCTTGTCCGACTACGATCTCTGCATTTGTTCAGTGGACTCTACGATCGCAGAGTGTGGTCTACGTTCCTTGTCTTTGACTGGCATCGCTAGACTCAACGACTCTGAGCGTACAGTGCATTTCATACTTAGCTTTGGCAGATTGTCGTTCGGCTTATAGGCAGGCTGTCTCTACGATTCAGAACATGACTTCCTCAGTACACTACGATCCTGAGGAGGCTCTTCTCGATACACTACGATCCTTCTTCGTTTCCCCTGGAAGTCTACGAACTCTGAGATCTCACTATCTTGCATACTCCTATTCAGCCTCGATAGCTCCCGAGTTGACTCTGACTCTCCTGGCAGACTACGACTTCTGGTGCAGTGCTCGACGATCAGACAAGCCTGTCTATTACATCATAAGATCAACCTAACAAGCTTGATCTTTCTATATTTATAGTCCTTGTACATCATTTCTTTTTAAGGACTTTACAAAGCCGTTTTGCTTATGTAGGATCAACCTAACATTTTTGATCAATTCATTCTAAGTCCTTGTACATATATTTCTATTATCTATCAAAGGACTTAACAGCTTTTCTTCATGCAAACATACTTGCATATTCATTCATATATATCATAATCAAATCATATATAAATAGGAATACCATTCACATGTTTATTCCTGACAATCTCCCCCTATTCGATTATGACAAAAACAATAAGTGCATATGCATGTTATGAATGAATCTTAGATACAGTGAGAAGCTGTATTTCTAAACAGTTAATCATGAATGTTATTTATATTAATATGGCAATTATATATATTCAGACATTCTAAATCCTGGATCCAGAACATACTAACAGACTAGAGATATACCTCCTTGGCTCCATGTATGATTCCAGGATTCTTGTCGATCGGCTACTCATCAGCTGCTGCTTCCTGCTCTTTCTCCCCCTCTGATGATGACCTTCTCTCTTTGATTGATTTCCCTTCATCATTTTTCTGATATGGCTCCCCTTCAGCTTTTGTGATCTTGGCATCATCATCTTCAGGCTCCCCCTCAGATGATGATTCTCTATCTGCTGCTGCTTTCTTCTTCTTTGACTTTTTCTCCCTTAACCCTCTGCTCTTCTTTTGGTGCCTCTTGCTCCTCTTCTTTCTTCGCCTCTCTTTCTCCCCCTTTTTGTCATCAATCATTTGGGAGAGCTGCTCCATGTTGGACATAAGCTGCTCCATCAGGTAGGAGGAGTTTGCAACTTCAAACTTTAGCTCTTGCTGTCCGAGTTCAAGTTGCACAGAGAAGGACTGTTTCAGATCGTCAATCTTGTCAGAGAGGGCTTCGATCTGCTTTGCATTTGCCTTCTGGACTTGTAGAGCTTCTGCCTTCTGATCTTGGATGGCCTTCTGATAGATGTTATCTCTCTCTTGGAGTTTGAGAGATACATCAGCCAAGATAGCTTGAAGCTTGTGCTTGAAGGAATCATCTCCTGCTCCTGTCTGCTTCTGTGTTTCTTCAGTGAGCATAGATATCTTCTTGCTTAAATCATCAGAGCTCTTCAGTAGTTCCTGCTCCAAAGTAGTTTGATCATTTTGATTGGCAGCTTCAGGTGGAGCAATGGATTGGACTCTACGATTGTCATCTTTGGACAAGTTTTCAAAGGTGTGGATAATCTGAACAATAGTGGAGTACCAATTGCTTGTGGAGGATGATGGAGTATCTGTTAGCAGTGCTTGATCAAAAGGAGACTCTTGAGATTGGATTTGAACATCATAAGCAGTAGAGTGATCAGACTCTACGATCAGCTTCTTGGACATGGTTCTTCTTCCTTCAGAGTCCACTCTATGATCGTAGGGGATGTGGAGATTTCCAGCATGTCGATAGATCTTGAAGTGGGGCTGGTTTGTGATCAGCTTGGTGGCAAACTTCTTTACTCTTGGAAAGTTCTGAGCCACCAGTTCCATGCTTGGAAACTGCTTATAACACCAACTGAAGTAGTTTCCATCTTTTTCAGTAATGGCCTTTAGCCATGGCATCCACTGGAAGAACCATCTCATTAGCAGATCATCAGGGTTGTAGAGAATGGTTGTGCAGTCCATTTCCATGTTGTTCCAGTTCTTGACCAAGTCAAAAGAGGTCATTCTTACTATTCTGATCTGTTCACCTCCATGGTTTACCCATCTTTCAGGAGGAGTCTCTGATGGTTCATTGGGAACTTCTACTACTATTCTCCTGATAAATCTTGCAGGTGAGAGAACAGGGTGAAGTTCTGAATTTCCTGATCTTCAGAGTTGGAATCATTTTCAGCTTCTTCCTTCTCAGAGTCAGAGCCATTTAGATCAGCTTCAGCAGAGGGATCATCTTCATGTTGCATTTCATGTTCAGACTCTTCTTGATTATCTCCAACAGAGAGTCCTTGCTGAATTTCATTATCTGAACTTTCTTCAACAAGACTTTCCTTAGATACTTCTTCTTCACTGATAGCTTTTTCTTCAGCATCTTCTCCTGAGGATACAGATTCATCATCACTTAATTCAATGATGGCATTTGATTGGCCACTGTTCCTTTTGGAGGCAAACTGGGCTTGCAGTCTGTAGCTCTTTCTTCTTTGTGGAGGTTCAACTATTGGAGAGACAAATTCTTCTTCTTCCTCAGTCTCTGACTCCACTTTCTTATCTGATAAACTTCTTTGAATATCAGCACTGGCAGGGGCAGAATCTTCTTCCTTATCCTCATCATTTTCTGAGTCATTATGAAAGCTCTCTTGGATTGAGGGGACATGTTCTTCTTTTTCTTCTTGGATAGCATTTTCTGACCCATTCTCTGGGCTGGTTGGGACAGTTGTATTTGGGGATGAACTTTGATCAGAAATTTCTTTTTCTTCATCAGAGTTGCTTCTCTGAGTATTGGCCATGGGACTAGAGCACCTTTCCTCATCAGCAGATGTATTGATTTGAGAAGCTAAGGCTGGCTTGTCCTCCACCTTAGCTTTCTTGCAGACTGGCCCTTGAAGCAACCTGCTGCTTCTTCTTTTTGTGGTCTCAGCAGTTTGGGCTTTTTCTTCTTTACTCTTGATCAAGGAGGAGACTCTCCTTGGTGGGGCCTGGGCTTTCTTCACATCACCAGCTCTTTTCACCACTTTTGATTTCTTCTTAGCTGGTGTGATTTCAGCTGCTTCAGAGTCACTGAACTCAGAGCTCTCCGCCTTTACTGTCTTCCTCTTCTTTGCAGAGGCTCTACTACTGCTCCCAGCTGTCAGTCTTTTGTTCTCCTTAGGGTTCTTCTTCCAGTTTTCAAATAGTTGAGGAGACATCACCTTGTGCACATTCAGGGCTTCTCCCTCATCATCCTTGATCTTTCCCCTTAGCTTTTTCTTCAGTATGATACTTAACAGCCTTCCATGATATACCTTGGTCAGGGGCTTCTTCTCAGTCTTCTCTACCCATTTGGAGATCTGATCTATCAAGATAGATCCAAAGTCGATTTGTTTCTTCAAAACTATTGCAGACATGATTTTCAACTGCTGGTCGATCACTGTGTCATGTGCAGTGTTCTTACATAGTATGCACTTTCCAACTATTTCAGCGAGGAACTCATATTGCTCAGGGAACTCCTTCTTCTTCATGTCCTTGAAACTAGGGTTTCTTTGATACCCCATAATTTCCTTAGCTAATTCAATATTGACATCATCAAGGTTCATTAGGCCTTGGTTAAGAAATCCTAGGCATTGGTTTAGGTCAGAAGATTTTAACTTGAGAGACTGACCTTTAACCTTGGTGGTAAGGGTTTCCGAATTTATAGAGACGTTTGAGTAGAACTCTTTAACCAGGTTGCAGTAGACTCGAGTATTTGCTTCAAGGCATTCTGAAAATCCAGCCTTCTTTACAAGCTCGAGAATATCTCTGAACTTCTTTTCAGATTTCTCAAACAATTTGATCCCAAGCTGAATACCAGTGATCACTTGTCAGTTTTCCATTTTGAGTAGTTTGAAGAATGTGGGTATTAAATATAGAAAGGTTTATGCGAGATGACTGTCTGGTTGGCAAGACTCTGGAAGTTAACTGATTTGCTCTTGAAAAGCTTTCTAGGGTTTTGAAAATGGGAGGGAGAAAGGTTCGATATCTTTTGGTAACTGTCTGCAGATTTGAACTAGTCTTTATGGCAGTTCCTTCTAACTCTGCATACTCAGTGATGTGTCAATTGTCCATTGGTTGCACGTTGCCCAGTAATGAGCTGTAACTTCCCACAACTTTTTTAGTTATTAGAGGAGTGGACGTTTAATTGGCGTGGCTTTGACCGTTGACCTTTTGATTCGTAGAGTAACATGATGAGATAGCTATAGACTCTACGATTTCATTTGTTTACTCAACGATCAATTTCTGAGAGATACTGCAGTGGATGGCTTCGTCTTTCCTCCTTACATTGACGCAGCATAGCTCATTCACTGATGTATTCGAACTTATCTCCTCAATCTTGAATGGCTTAACAGATGTCTCATTCTTCATACTCCTTGAACTGAAATACCCTTTGGTAGGACTACGATCGTTGAGTTTTCTTCTTCTGTTGCTGAGGTTGCACTACGATCGTTTAGTCAGCATTACGATTGTTGAGTTTGTACTTCAATCGTTTAGACCTCTTCAAGTTCAACTCTACGATCGTTGACTGACTTGGTTCTTTTGAGATGAACTAGATCAAGCATTCCTTCTGGGATAAGATAGCTCAGGAAGGGCCAACTTCTTAGAGTAGCCAAGGAGTCAGGTTTGTCCCTGAGGCGCTTTTCAGATGAAATACTAAGACAGTGATTTTCAATGACATCTCATTAGACCCTTTTTGATGAGAAGATCTTCTATCATCTTTAAGTATCCGCAATGCTGAAATCGTGGTGTCCTTCTACTCTTACTCTACGATCATGTGTTTGATCGTAGTCACTTCACGATTATGGATTAGGTGGCTGAAGGGTTGTCAATAGTTCGTTTTGAGACGATCCTACTGACTATGGATCTTCATTTGGTTCATCAACCACAAGGTTTTGGGACTTTGTAGCTGGTACATCTTTTCCAGGTTAATGATGCAGTTATTCCTTAACAGATCACTGCTCCCCCATTGTTGATGCCGTCATCTCAGATGGATGTGATTCCTTCTTCATGTTCATTTGAGTGCTGCCCAGCACTTCTACTTCTGACTGGAATCATCATCGTTGATCAGTCTTTCTTGTATCGTAGAGATGAGTATTTTCAGGATTGATCACTCTACGATTATTTGACAGCACTACGATCGTAGTCATCTTTGACAGTCTTTAGTTTTGAGAAGTTCTGCTTCGTAGAGAACTCCTTTTGTCTCAAGCTCAAAGATCTTCTATTGTGAGCTTCCCTTGAGGATCCTTGCCATAAAGCGTATCTCATGGGCACATAGAGTCCTCTTTTATCTTCTGCAGACTTTTCTCTGAATAGTCCTTAGCCTTCTGCTGGTTGAATACTTTTGAGTGAAGTCTTCTGCTTCAGCATTCCTTAGTGTGGTCAGACTGACCAAGTACCTGCAGGTTCAAGTAATTTCTACTTTTGGTCCCCATTGTTGAATGGGTCCTGCTAGGTTAGTTTTCTAAACTCCTATTCCTCTTATCTGGATAATCATTATGTTTATCACCAACAGACATTCATGCAAGCAACTATCTTGGGATAATACATTTAAGATGCATGACGGTGAGTGTGTGTAGGATTTGACAATTAATAACACACTCTTTATCTATGATGGCTTCATCAATTACTGGGTTATGTTTACAATGTTTAAGTGTTCACATAGTGTGAATCAACTCTGCTGTTTATGAGTATCTAGTTGATTTATGGATGTGATCAGTTTCTACAAATCAACAAGATCCTCTTGTAGAATTGATCATTCTCTGTGTGTTGTTAAACACTTAGAACATAGGCTTGTACACACATACTAACACAACAGCAATGATTACATACCCTAAGATTCATCTGGTCTTTGATACTCTTATGATCCATTTCAGATTTTCTTCAAGATGTCATCTTCAGCCTAAAACTTGGTTAAAGAGAAAGTTTGTAGACATTTGAATTATCTATCTTTAGACTACTTTCTCTATTCACCTTTTTAGGAAGATTATGACTTGTTGACAGAATACTGTCATAGTTCATAAGATGGTGCAACTATGATGTATACATTGATGGTGAGGAGCCGTACCTTTTTTTTTTGTCAGTTTCTTAACAGTCATTTACTTTAGTTATACTGAGTTGAGGTATTGATGTGCATAGCTTTTACTTTTGCCCCTTTTCAGCTTAATGCTCTTGTCGGCCTTTCATCAATCAGTCGTGGTCTTGAAGATGTAGATCAAGAGAATCGTGGCATTAAGATCTTTGACATCCTTGAGTTTTCAGAGACAGCACTCAGTTGTTGGTTGGTCACTCATACGATTGAGAGGATCTTCTGTTTCCACTTGATCAGTCATTTCTTCGTATGCGTGACCTCTTCATCTTTCAGACTGATGAATGCTTTACTCCTTGTTACTGATGTCTCTAGCTCCTTTTCTCTCGTCTGATCTTCAGACTACAAGATTGACTGCAGACTAGGATTGGTCTTGTTGATATAGCAATCGAGGATATGAACTAATCTGAGCAGCTTCAGGTGTATACACATTTTTACCTATACACAGTATTTCCAACGTGTGAGTTCTTCTGCATATAACAGGTTACTTACTACTAAACTAAGTTTGGAACAATGTTGGTGCCTTGGATCAGACTCAAAGCGATTAGCTTTAGAATACAGCATGAGAACCTGCTCTGATACCAATTGTTAGATCCCAGAGGGCACAATAGATCTAGAAGGGGGGGGGTTGAATAGATCCTTATCTTCTTCGAATACTTTTCTGGTTTATGATGTATTGTTCATATTAGAATATATGACAAACATAGAATCTTTTCGAGCACAGCGGAATAAGTAAAAGATTCCCCTCCTACATTGATATATTCATAATCATACAAACATTGTTCGTTAGGTTAGTTTAGTTGTAAGCAGTTAAAACATACATAGCAGTTATAGCAGTTATAGACATAATGTAAATGACATAATATAAAAGACACAAGGGGTTTTAAGTGGTTCAGAGACTCAAGCTCCTAATCCACTCTTCTGCTTTCAACTAGCAGGATATCCACTAAGGAAGGGCAGCACCCTGAATCATTAAGATTCCTTCAAGGCCAGCAGCCTTGGGACTTCAGTTCACTAAGAACTCTTCAAGGCCAGCAGCCTTGGGACTTCTCTAGTTCCCTAGGAACTCTTCAAGCCCAGCAGGCTTGGAACTTCGTTTAGTCCCTCTGGACAAGGACCCCTCAGGCCCTGGCTTCTTTGAGTTGTAGTTGTTGTTGTTGGAGTCAGTGCAGAGCTGCTAAGATGTCTTCATGCTCTGAACATCTTCTATCTTTAGCAGCTTCGACTTGATCATCCTTGAAGAGCAGTTGAGTGTTGCATGATGCTCAGCTTCTTAGATTGCTCAACTACTCCGGATGACCCCTTTGATGAACTGCCTTGGAGATCATTCTTCATGGTACTTGATGTCTGCACATGAGAGACTTCTAGGATGACTGTAAGCTCTTCTGCAAGGTACCTAGAAGCTTTCTCAAGCTTGACACTAAGATGGCTTTTGTGATCTCCCTTCTTGCTACTCGATGTCTTGATGTCTTCCCATGATGGACTTGCTAAGATGACCGTAAGCTCTTCTCTATTGTACTTAGAGTCTTCCCATGATGGACATCCAGATGGCATGATGCTCTTCTTTCTCTCGGCAGTTCAGAACACTCTTCATGTAGTAGAACTCTCACTTCTACATAGTAGAACTCACACTTCTACTTCTTGCTTGATCTGACTTTTGAGTGTTCTTGGTGGATCGTAG
The DNA here is from genome assembly GCA_020205505.1 of Panax japonicus. Taxonomy (NCBI): domain Eukaryota; kingdom Viridiplantae; phylum Streptophyta; class Magnoliopsida; order Apiales; family Araliaceae; genus Panax; species Panax japonicus. The sequence goes on from CM035104.1 coordinate 13,544,713, forward strand.
AGTGAGTCTTTGGACTCACTATTACTTAATTCGATCAGTCCACCTTCTCTCCAAAACTCAACTTATTCAACCAACCTTGATCTTTGAAGCTTTTCTACATTTATACATCTTCCCAATCCTTCCGTTGGAAAGTAGCCGTTGGAAGCTATTCAAATGTCTTCACAGATCTCAAGTTGCTTGATGTAGACTGCTTGATGTGATATGACATACTTTTTCTGACTCTGCAGTCTACTATTTCACCTACCCTGTCAGATGTATCACTTTACTGTCCTGGGCAGGTCGAAGACTTTATTTCTTCTGATTTCTTGATCAGAGGATGTCCTTTTGCATCGATGCTCTCAATGAACATTTGTCCGAATTACCCTTCAGATTGAACCATTGCCAATGCCTCAATCTTCAGGTATCCGAGCTCTACGATTCTGATGCACGTCTTCAGGTACCTGATCGTAGTGTCTTGTTGACTGATGGAGACAACACTATGATCTTAGAAGAGTGTTGATTGGATCTTCAATGTAGAACACCTCTTCCTTGTATTGTGCAGTGCTTCAATACTTCTGTTTGCTTCGACTGTTCTCAGATACTGATGGCCTAATTCCTTGCTCTGGTTCCCTTCTGAATATCAAGACACTTCAGATTTGTGGCGCGTCCAGCTTGCTTTCTCCTGGTGATCTTCCGCTCACTTATCATCAATGAACTGACCCTGCACTTAATCACTTTAGCCTTGCTCTTCAGAAGCTGACCAGTATCTCGGTTCACCTTCCATCAGTTCTTTCTTTGTCTGACAAACAATACGATCCTGGTTGCTTCCAAGATCGTTGCCTTCTGTTTTCTTGATAGCAACTGCTTTAGCTGACTTTTCCTTAGTCAACTGCCGAAGTCTTCTTTGAATCATCTTGTGGAAGACTTCATCACGAATGGCCTTTCAACTCAATCTTGATGCTGACTGGTGCTTACTTTTTCTGCTGGCCTGCATGTCATTCGTTGAGTGTTCTCTGGTTCCCTTCTGTGGATTACATCTTTGCGGTGCCAGCCAAAGGCTTCGTACCTTTGGATATACTGGGAGTGCTCATTCATTGAGAACCGTATCTGCTCTATGATTCAGACTTAGCATTGTGAGCATTACTGTTGGAGTCGTAGTTCTGCACTCTACGATTCAGCTTTGGCTGTGCAGACACTACGATCCTGAAGATCACACTATGATCTTTGACTCTGCACATTACGATCGTAGAGTTAGCTTGGTGATCGTTGAGTTTACTCTACGATCGCTGACTTGAGCTTGTTGTCTTCATCTGATTTTGTCCGACTACGATCTCTGCATTTGTTCAGTGGACTCTACGATCGTAGAGTGTGGTCTACGTTCCTTGTCTTTGACTGGCATCGCTAGACTCAACGACTCTGAGCGTACAGTGCATTTCATACTTAGCTTTGGCAGATTGTCGTTCGGCTTATAGGCAGGCTGTCTCTACGATTCAGAACATGACTTCCTCAGTACACTACGATCCTGAGGAGGCTCTTCTCGATACACTACGATCCTTCTTCGTTTCCCCTGGAAGTCTACGAACTCTGAGATCTCACTATCTTGCATACTCCTATTCTGCCTCGATAGCTCCCGAGTTGACTCTGACTCTCCTAGCAGACTACGACTTCTGGTGCAGTGCTCGACGATCAGACAAGCCTGTCTATTACATCATAAGATCAACCTAACAAGCTTGATCTTTCTATATTTATAGTCCTTGTACATCATTTCTTTTTAAGGACTTTACAAAGCCGTTTTGCTTATGTAGGATCAACCTAACATTTTTGATCAATTCATTCTAAGTCTTTGTACATATATTTCTATTATCTATCAAAGGACTTAACAGCTTTTCTTCATGCAAAAATACTTGCATATTCATTCATATATATCATAATCAAATCATATATAAATAGGAATATCATTCACATGTTTATTCCTGACACACTGTGTTAAGTAAGAAAGTTTTTTTAACCGACAAATATGAGTGGAAAGATATTTCAAAACAAAATAAATATTATCAAGTTAGGTAGCACAAGTATCACCAAAATATTCATGATTATAAGTTAACCTTAAATCACTTCCAATTGCAAAAAAAGCCATTATGACTATTATACAAGGGTACCAAGCCCTTTTTCATTACAAGCTAAAAGCTTTCCTGTTTCAGGGAACTTGAACAATAAAGGGGAAATCCATTTATTCCAGCCATTTTGCATATTAATGATAATCTTTTTATTTCCATAATCTGTCTTATTCTTCAGCTGTGCATAATTCAAGACCTTATTTTTTTAAGGAAACTTCCATAAATAAAGAATTTGTTAATTTCATATTAACAATGAAATAGATTTCTTACATAACTCCATTTATATTATTTTGAGAAGTTCATCCATAGATAACAGAAGATAAATCATATAGTATTATTTTTCATTATCATCGGAAATTTCAATGCAAGAAAAAAGCATTTAACAACTACATCGGTAATTGTATGGATACAACAGTAAATGATGGCTCTTTGTTTCTCTAGTTGTCAGTAGGATCATAACTTATCAGTGTGCGCTCTGATTGCACTATTATTCCATTCTCTAGCAATGACATAACTTGAAACGCAATAAAAACTTTATTAATAGCTGTGAAAGTATAAGAATTTCAATTCACCTTTTTCTTCTCAGCTACAGATTTAAAACTCCGAAACAGATCGTCAAATTCTTTTCCATCGATGTCATATCCCAGCTGAAAAGGCAATAAAGCAATGTTGTTAATTCATGGCATAAAAACATCAGAACTGATATTTGGTTCATAGATGACATGACACTGAACTATACCTCCAAAAGTTTAGATCTCAAAGCATGGCGTCCACTGCACAAAAAGTTGAGATAAGAAGCTTTAGAATTTTTCTGCTAGTTTGTTAGTCAGGAAGAGCGATGAACAGCCAAATATGCAAATTGCATCAAAGCCACAAAGATTATGGAATAAAGTCGTCGTATCATGACATAGCAATTTGATTAGAACAAGTTCAAAACCAAACTTACAGGTTAGGGAAATACTTTATCACATAACTTATTTTGGAAGGATGGGGTTTGTTTGTTGGCGGCTGTTTGGGGGGGACCCAAAAAACACTGCAGTCAGATAATGGTGCTTCTAGGAGATTTAAGCTTGTCCTCCTTCCCCCTTTAGCCCCAAACACCCAGAGTTGCCCATTTCCCTACTACAAGAAGAGCACCCTTATTCTGTGATCCTACATTTCTAAAGTGTGGATGTTGGGTCAAATTTACCAACAATTCGCAGATATGCAGATTCAAATCTCAATTCCTCGTAATCTGCAAGCTTTACCTTATGGTTTGGACATACGCCATATAAAAGAATATTTTATTAAATATGGGAAAAAGAGATTACAAAGCAGGTGATAGAAAAAATAGCTACTGGAATAATCACTTATGCTCTAATGAAGCACCGCCCACCAATCCTCAAGTAAATCTGACACTTGAACTCCCCTGAAAGCTTCCATTGAGTAAGCCCAAAGAGAAGCAAAGAAAGAGACTTTGTCCCAAAGTAAACCAACATCCATAGCCCGCCCAGAGGCATTTCTCTTCGTCCAAACTCCAAACCCCCCACAAATGGTGATTACAAGCATAGTTGTTAGAATCTTACGATACGCGATACGATACGTAGACAATTTGATACTTATCGCAGGGTAAATCTAAAATGACACCGTATCTTACGAGATTCAGTTACGATTCGATACGATTCTTGCGAAACGATACAGTTGCATGATACTTTTTAAAGTTAGCAACCGACTTGAAAAATATTTTATGTAGAACCAAAAGTATAAAAACAAGACTTTTAAGCATTCTACCCTTTCAAATGAAAAGGTTTTTTTAGCATAAATATTTTTTATATCGTTTGATGAGCCTTTAATCACTTTTTAGAGTTTTATATCTTCTTTAGAATATCGTTCTTTTTTTCTCACGTCGCTTTCTATAAGCAGGTGCATAAATCTCCACTTGTTAATGTGAATTATTATCTTTTGTTTTTATAGATAAAAGGTGAATCTGAATTTCCGTTTTCTCTTGTTACGCTATAAATATTATTAAAATAATATAGAATAAATCAGAGTATTTTGGCTACTATCTAACTATAAAATTTATTTTTAGTCTATTATAATATTTACTTGAGTACTTTTATATATAGTCAAGCTAGTATTATTGATTGTCCAATAAATTGCTTGTTTTATATGTTTAAATATATATTACCACATTTTTCATTTCATTTCCGTATCGTACGATACGATTCATGATACGATACATGAAACACGATATGAGGGTTTTCGATACACGATATGATTCACGATTTGACGACTATGATTAGAAGGACTTGTGGAGAATTTAATGTCAAGTAGAATTCTATATGTTGGTTGAGTTTTAGGTTGAGACGAAAATATGAGCGCATAATGATAGTTAAAGGCCAAAATCACACGGCGCACGTAATAAAATTTTAAAAATAAAAAATGCCAAACCCCGATAATGCAATAATTTACGTCGTCAAATTTCAAAAATAAATCTTATGACCTTAGTTTAGTCAATACTCTCGCACTGCTCTCGACTCTATAATTAAGAATTAGCACGAAAGCCCCAGCAGTGTATCATCCAAAGGGAGGCAAAGAAAAGGAACACCCTACCAAATAACATAGAGAAACTTTCGTACTTAAAAAATCTGGAGTTACAAGTCCATACATCCCATATGATTGCAAATAGCACACAAGACCACAAAATTTTATTAATTTTCCCTCTGCCAAACCCCAAAATCTCAAAGTAAATGAACATCTTCGAATTCGACAGCAGATCCAAGATTATTCAAAAATTCCACAGAAGACCACATACATTTTCCATAATTGCCCTATCAAAAAAATATATTGTATGTCCAAATTTTCTCAAGGGAAGCTGTCCAGGCAAAACAAAATTCAAACTTCCAATCCCTAAAATTAGCTTGCTTCCACCAAATCTTAGAAGTTATATTGTAAGGATTTGATGACGGCCGAATTAAAATAACTAGAAGTTGGATCACATTCATGTTGAATCAAAAAGATAGGGTTATGATGTATAAATAGTGTGTGGTATATCTTGGATTACGTCAGAGAAGAAAACTTTACAATGTTCCAAAAACAAAAGACTACAATACCCTAGAACATCCTCTGTAAAAGAAGATCCATCCTTAATCCTAAAACATTTGTATTATACATACATATTTTTTAGTTTTGTTCCCTAAACCTCATTTGCTTTGCACCTAACCACAACAGTAATTTTTGTCAGTTTCTTGATTTCAGCCATTGCAAATCCAGTTTAATTTACCTTTGCATTCTTGCAAAATTTCCTATGAAAACACTCCCACTACCATCATCGCTTTCACTTCCTATGAAAGCTTCTCACATTACTATGGGTGAAAATCCAATAACAATTCAATGCCCAAAAATATCAAGACTAACATATAGTGTACAAGTACATATAAGGAAATATAAGATCTGTGCAAATTAAAATATGAGTAAATGACCTATAAATAAATATGAGTGTATAAACAGATATTTACAGGTTCTCTCTTTTTCCTTTTTAGTCTGAGAACATTTAAAAGTTGAAAGACAAAAATAAAAAATAATCTGAAAGGCATCACATCAAGTAGAAACTTTACAGTCCATACCTAAGTTTTCCAAGGACAATACCAGAATCATCAGAACGATGGAGCCCAATATCTTCAGGAGATATAATCTCATACGTATTTTTATGTTTAAGCATTCCATCCTACAAGACGTAAAGCACGAGGCAACAGTTTCATTAAGTGTTATTCAATTATTAGACACGAGAAAAAGCATGAAACTATATTCAGTGTTTGAGTAAGGAGAGAAATTTGAGTAACTACAGGAGAAACATTTTATAAAAACTAATATATGAACATAATGAGAATAAAACCATATACAGTCAACTATCAACATGCCATAAAATATAAACATTGCCAATAAGTACAAGTGATTAATTATTAGTTAACTTTAGGTTGTTATAAGATTAGGTTTGTTTAGTAATAGTACTAGTAGTCTACTAGTGTTTGGTTATAAGCATATTAGCAGGGTACTCAAAAATAAGTGTAACTACACTATTATGCCAAATTGATAATGAAAGGTGTCTTCTGAAAATTCTCTCTAAATTCCTAGTCTTCCGTCTCTGAATCTCTTCCATTTGACCTTTATTTAATTCTGATTCCTTTTCTTCTACATTTTTTCTTAATCTAGTTTAATAATCTTAAATAATAAAAAATTCAAGACAATTTCACAGTAGAAAAGGATTTTTTTTAAGTGAAAACATCAACCAAACACAGAAATTGAACTTTTGAGTAAATGTTTATGGAGAATATCAAAGAGCCTAAAATTTCCGAGTCTGAGATGGGAATAAGTAACATATTGACAATTCCAACTACATATCACTGGCAACAAAACTCTGAACACAAAATTGCAGGCTCAGGTTGCAAAACAACTACATCTAAAATTTCACAAAAGGCAGGAATATATCCAACACACTATACTGAACACCCAATTCTGGACTCTCGACCAATATTTATTTATTTTTATATGAAAATGATATTGGCAAAAAGGCAGCTAGGGCGTGCACCCATATATACAAATGGAGGAGATACAAAAAAGCAGGATAAATACAAGAACTACACCATCACCTAGGCAAAACTTTTGATAAGAAATTGATAAAAGCAATTGGTGAATCATGAAACACCTCATTCTTCCGAAAGAATAAAATGCCCAAGAATAAGTATTTGATATACATAACAGTAAGAGCCTTAACTATATAAGGAATATTTAGAAAGAGCCTTAACTACATATGGAAAAAAAGCCTACATAAAGATTATTATACTGTAAATTACCTTTACCAAAGCCTGCATGATACAATGGTAAATCCTACCATGCCATCTAAGAGAAAGGTACGATCAGGGGTCCCAATCAGGGGTTTAATTGCACCAGTAAAAAAGCTACAAAAAAAAACTTGCATCGCTGTTTGCTTTTTTGTGCTGCCATGGAAAAGCGCAGGATGCCAAGTCCTTTAGACTGCGGGTTCAACTCACAAATCAGCCACTTTAGACAAACACAGCTAAAGCTTGCATCATATTTGTGTCCACTAAACCTAAATTAATTAGTCTAGGGTAAAAACCTGCACACCCATACTACTTGAAAGAATAGTCGCATGAACCATAAGCAAAATATTCATGACTCTATTATCCATTCTATCAATCAAGTGTCCACATTGTTAACATAAGTTACAATATCTTTATTTCAGTATTAGCACAACCGTAGGATCCTTGAGTGGCTATTCATGACTATAATATATATATATATATATATATATATGTGTGTGTGTGTGTGTGTGTATATATGTATGTGTATATATAAGTATGTAGGATTACGCTAGCCTCGTAAATATCATCACTTGATGAAATGTGTTCCTCAATGAAACTATCTACCGAGCTTGCTCACATTTTCTAAAAAGAATGAGAAACATGAATTATAGATTAGATAATGTTATCCACTTATTCAACAATTTCATGGAAGAACCACAGACCCACCAAAACTATTCATGAGCCGTGATTCATTGCTCTAAATATAGGAATGTGAATGGTAAAAGAAACAATTGAGACTGGAGAGTGTCGACGTTACTTTATCATCATTAATTTTTCCTTATTTTTTGGCTCATTGTTCTTTCCTTATTTTTTCACTTGATAAATAATCCTCATTGGTCGTTATGTTCATCATAATTTGTACATTTCCCTATCACAATAGAATTCCAATTGCAGGAGACCCTAAACTATGTAATCAGATGGAGGTGCTAATTTAAATTGGGGTTTTTATGTAAAATAATCCAAAGTTTTGCTATCGATTCTGCAGCTTTCAAACTTTCTTTAGGAACCACTATCAAATGGATAAGTGGTGCACTTCTTTGAAGCTTAACCTACACAAACAAATACACGAGACAAACAGAAATGATCTCTAGGTCCTCCCTCCCCGTAGTTCAAGCACAATTATTTTGATCAGCATTAAAAATTAGTCATTCAAAACACTTGTAAACTCATTTGATAAATTGATTTATACTCTTTATCTAATCTTTGCCTAACGTCAGAGGTAGGAGATAATATCAGAAGAATGATCAACTAATGAGAATACTGAATAGTTCAGCCAACATAACCACAGTATACTGGAAGCACAAATTGCAGATACATTGATGCATAACATTAAACCAGTGTTCGAAAAGTCGGCCTAGTCGGCGACTAGGTCGGGGTCGGAGCCTCAACGAGTCGACTAAGGTCTAGTCCTTTGATTTAGTCGCTGGCCGATTTAGGTGCTGTTTGTTTACATCTGATTGCATCTTAATGGACCGTCTCTTATTCGCTAAGAGGCATGATGTTGTTTTTTTTTGTTACCTCTGAATGCCTCTTAATCGGTAAGACGGAAAATGAAATCTTAAAAATTAAGAGGTACCTCTTAATGAAATTTTTTTGATAATTTTTTTTATATAAATATATTCAACAATATTATGCACTCATTTTTATTAAATTGAATATTTAAAATTATTAATTAAAATTTTACCTTTTGAAATGGTAAAATAGTGTCATTGAGAGACAACTTACTTTTTAGTTATCAAACAATTTTTTAGATTCAGACCTTATAACCATCCAAATGATCTAATTTATTAAGACATCATAATCATTCAGATCTTAATTCTCAGGTTTATCAAACACAACCTTTGTCGGGCTCCAGTCGGCGACTAGTCGGTAAAGTCGCTCAGTCGGAGTAAATCAAATAATCAGAACAAGTCGGGGAAAATCGAAAAAAATGGGAGCAAATGAGGTACTTCTACCTAAAAGAAATAGAAATATGCGAGAACTAGATGAAGACGAGTTTGTGTCAGAAGTTGATGACAACGAAGAGGAAGATGAGGATTATGAGTTTGAGTCCGATGGAGAGCAACTCTTGGAGGGATATGGAGAAGAGGAGGAGTGATTGACTATTGATTTTGTGCTACTTAGTTTCATTTGGTTAATTGGTTTTGAACTTAGAGCGTCGAACTATTTGGTTTTACTTAGTTTTCATGTTTTTATTTGATGATTTGTGTTATTTATGTTATTCTACTTACTAAAAACTTATGAATGATGAAGGAGAATATATATTTTTTTAAAAAATTAAAAATTCGACTAGCCGATTAATCCCCGACTAATCCCCTAGTCTCTAATCGGTAGTCAACCGACCTAGGACCGACTAGCGACTTTTAGAACACTGCAGTAAACCAATTGCAACCAGGAGCAAAAGCATTAGCTCCAACAATAGCCTTGTGTGGTTGCACAAGAAGCCCGCTGTATTCTTCCACCTAGATAAATAACAAATAAATTGAATTAGAGAAATCAATTGTTTTTAAGGGGGGAAGAAGACACAAAGTAAGTATACCATTTTGCTAGCCATCACAATGTGTTTAGTATCAATCCCGGTATAAAGACCGCCCAATACTTGCTCACCTCGACATTTAAATGCCATAACGACCTACATTAGAAAGAAAGAGAAGTAGCATCTAAATTAGCAATGGAGTGACATAAAACAAAGATCCAAGGATATAAATGAAAGCAATTATAAAATATAAAAGAAGAATTTACAAATTTAATGCAATGTATTGCCAAGGTCATCATCTAAGTTGACTCAGATCACCATAACAAACATGGACAACATGCAATATTCTTATTGTATGAGTTCCATGATTCAAGAAGAACACACCATAACAGCATAACCAAATTGTCAACTCATGTTGACTCATACTTTGAAGTTTGAACAACACGTAAACACAAAACAATTTTACAAACACTCACCTCCTCCAAAGAAGTATTACCAGCTCTCTCACCGATGCCATTGATTGTTACTTCAACTTGTCTCGCTCCTGCACATGCCCCCTAGTTGCAAATGGGCAAACATGTCAGTGAAACTCAACCTGGTGACCACTCCAACATATACTTCACAAATTCAACTGCATACCGCTAAAGTATTGGCAGTAGAAACGCCAAGATCATTTTGGCAATGTGTCGAAATGATGACATTTTCAATACCAGGGGTGTTGGCTTTTATGTCAGCAATTAGTTGCCCAAACTCATTAGGCATAGTATAGCCAACAGTGTCAGGGATATTAATAGTAGTATCCCCGGCTTTAATAACTTCCTCTAGAATGTGATACAAAAATTCCCCTTCAGACCTGGTAAAAAAATAAGATGTTGACATGAACCTGTACTTTTGCAAGCAGCTCTTGGATTTTGTGGGAATTAAAACTCGCATACTAATCAATCATATGTACCAAGTGTATTACAGCAGAAGAATCATATATTATTCCAGATTTTATCCGTAACCTTCAATTACAATTCAGATCAATCATTTAACAGAAAGTAAATCAAGATCTAAACTATACAGATTTCCTACATTAAACTTCATCATCCCATAAAAACTAGTAACTTAAAACAGTCGGTCTTATTTTCAGCTTGCATGGCCTTGCGTTTCAACAAAACAGACCATAAGATAAGAATATTACAATATCATACTATTCGTTTTCTTATCTTAAATTTTCTCATCAAACAAAGCTAAAACAATACTACGCTGTTTTACCGAAAAGAGCCCATGTAAAATAACAGAAATTTTTAAACAATGTTTATAGTTTTTCTGTTTTTGATAAAAAAGCAAACTTAGTTAGTCAAAGAAGCCTAAGATCAATTGGCTGAGCCATCACAACTTCTGACAAGAGGTAATTGATTTAGTTCCTGTCAAGTGCCGGTATTTGTTCCAACATGTAGGCACTTCTTCTGCTTTATGTGGATTGTTATTCCACCATGTGTGGATTTGGTTTCCCATTATATATGTACTTTTATCCACTAGATGTGGGCTTACTCTCTCATTAAAGGTAAGATTGTGTAGTTTATTACTGATGTAATCTAAGGGGAGGGCTGCCCCCATTGTCTCAAAAATAAGAAAATCAAACTCTTAAAAAGATTCGCATTCTAAAACTTTCACCTCAGAACCAAAGAACCTTTAAAGTACACATTTTGTAACAATACAGAATTCTGATCCTGACCATATAAATTGATAATTGAACTGTTAAAAACAGAACTTAATTTTTGAAAGAACTTTAACCAAATAAGTAGCACAAAAACAGAAAAAATAACAAATCTTCCATGTGACAATAAAAAAAAGAAAGAAAAAGGAAACGTATTTATTGTATTAAAAAGAAGACATGAATCTTTTTATGGGAAGTAATTTCGCTCACACATTTGGGGCTTCCTTCTCAAATATCAAAAATTTTAAGAAAACTTTAATATAACATTATTAATCATAATAGTCAAGATCACAAGTATTGTATTTCCAATTAAATGTTAAGAGCCTGTTCGGCAGTGACTTATAAGTTGGTCAAAATTTTAGAGAGAGAAAAAGACTTGAATACCTTCCAGCATCTTCAGGACTAAACTCAACATCATCACATCCCAAACTCCGAGCATACGCCACCATACTCCGTGCTTTCTCCACCACCTCCTCCTTCGATTTCTTCAACTTATACTTCATATGAATCTCATTCGTAGCTATAAATGTATGAATTCTTGGCTTCTTCGCATACTTCACTGCTTCCCACGCCGCATCAATGTCCTTCTTATTACACCTCGCCAATCCGCATATCACCGGCACATGACCCCCTTCCTCTTCATTCCCATTGCCAACTTCCTTAGCGATCAATTTCACCGCCTCGAGATCAGCCTCGGAGGATGCAGGGAATCCGGCCTCGATTATGTCGACGCTGAGCTTTGCCAGATGCCGCGCAATGTCCAGCTTCTCCTTGGTGGTCATGGTGGCTCCGGGCGATTGCTCGCCGTCGCGGAGGGTGGTGTCGAAGATTCGGACGTAATGTGGGTCCGGGATATGGTTGGGGATATATTGAGGCCTGCGGGTGGGAGATTGTAAACAGCAACGGATTATGGCGGCGGAGGTGGTGGCGTTGGGGTATTTTGTGGGTTTGAAGTGAAAAAGGGAGCGAATTGGAGAATTTGAAGTGAAGGAAGAGGTGGTTGGGTAGAAATTACGGTTTGATAACATAGAAGTCGCCATGGGAGGATTAGAGAGAGAACGACTGATACTGACAAAAGTATGGATTCGGTTAGCATAATTTTTTTTTTTTTTTTTTTAGTAAGTTGGTAAATTGACCAATAGAATACCAACACACATATAATTCCGTCTGCGTGTCAGTATAAACTTCATACTAACCACTTCCCAAAAGTATAAATAGGAATGAGGAGAGAGAATTTGAGAACAGAGGAAAGTGAGTTTATGATTTAGGAAAAGGTTAAACCCTAGTATATATAAGACCCAACTCTATCACGTGCCTCCGACCCTATATGTAGGGCTGCTCATTTTTTTTGGTTTTTTTGATTTTTCGATTTTTCGAACCGGACTGAACCGGTCGGTTCGGTATAAAAAATTGGTGTATACCGATTTTTCGGGACCGATTTCGGTTCGGCGTTTTTATGGTTGGGTAAAAACCGAACCGGAACGGTTATACCTGTTTTCTAATTTTTTATTATTATTAATAATTTATTAATAATAATAAATAATGATTATAATAATAATAATAAATAATAATAATAAAATAATGGTTATAATAATAATAATAATAATAAATAATGATTATAATAATAATAATAAAAATAATAATTATATTTATTTTCGGTAAAAATCGATACCGAACCGGTACCGCCGGTTCGATATACCGGTCCAACCGGTACCGGTATCGATATTAAGATTTGGGCGATTTCGGTTTCGGTTCGGTTCGGTACCGGTCCGGTTCGGTCCGATAAAAACTGGTTGAACACCCCTAACTACATGTACGGTGAGATTTATCCCAAACTTTAAACGACTCATAATTTATTAGAGTGAGCAGAAAATTATATTTTGTTAGATAGACTAGTTGTGTCTCGTGCCTCCGGCACTATATGGACGGTGAGATTTATCTTAAACTTTGGACAGCCCAGATGATTTATTAGGGTAAGCGGGAAATTTAAAATCAGTTGTATTTTGTTAGATAGATGTTGTGACGCCCCCAAAACAGGTATACAATACCCATTCTGAGTCGTCAAAATACATGGTACAGTAACAACTACAACTTTATTAATACAACATAAAAAGTGTGAGTTTAAATACAAATATTATCATCTAGACAATATTCACACTCAAATAAGTTCTCATTTCAATTATTGATACATTATTTTATAAAAATAGTGAGGACTACTAAAATAACTTCTAGAACCATCATTCCATACTCCGATTAGTATTCGCTATATTCTCGCCTCCTGAGAAGAAAAATAGAACAAAAAGGAAAAAGGTGAGCTCAATTAGCCCAGTAAAGAACATTATGACTAAGATAATACAGAACAAATTATCGTTAGTCTTCAATAGGAAAAAATCTAATAGAATACAATAGATAACAAGTTTTAAATCAATATTCGCAGCGGAAATAATAATTCATTAGAAGAGTTAAGTAGAGAATGAAATCTACTATCTTCTATATATGAATATAAAAGTTCATCGTCTATCTTTTATCCCTGTAACATCAATCAATATATATTTAGAATCAAATATTTATCTTTGCACTACAGGCCAAAGATATTCATCAGTTGGTCATGTTCATTTAAACACATGTTCATCTTTGCACTACAGACCAAAAATATTCATAAGAAATCATTCATCTTTGCACTACATGCCAAAGATATTCAGTTATATCATCATTTAGGACTGAGGATGATGAAAAATATTTTAAAGAAAACGAATCCAGTGAAACAAAAGAATAAATATTAAGGATTCGTATTTCAGCTATTCCATGTCCAAAAATATCTCATAAATAATCATAGTGGAGTAAAATTTAAGAATGATCAAAATATGGATACAATCAAAGCTAGTATTCATAATAGATATTTTGGACGAAAAATGAAAATTTAATTTTTCTGTGAATAGTGTTGTATTCGTGAATAGTGTCGTATACGTGAATAGTGCCGTATACGTGAATAGTAACTCCGACACTAAAAGATATAAATTTTACAAAAAAATCATCATGCTTCGTAGATAGTACTCGTGAATAGTAACTCATGAATAATAACTCATGAATAGTAACTCATGAATAGTAACTCAAGAATAGTAACTCCGACATGAAAAGTTCTAAATTTGATAAAAATTCCTACCAATATTTCGGCATAATGATATTGAAGAAATAATATTATTTTTTTAAAAAAAATAATATCCCTTACCTCAGAAAGAACAGTACTTCTGACTGGAATACTAGATAAGAGTTGAAAGAACTTGCACCGTATAGTAATACTCAAAGTACTAAAATACTTATAAAATACGCTCGATATTATAGAGAGAGAAAGAGAGAGAAAGAGAGAGAAATCTGTAGTTTCTGGTATGATTTTCAATTCTAACCTAAGCACCCTATTTATAGGAAAATGCTTAGAACACCAAAACAAAAAATATAATATATATATATATATATATAAATTTTCTACGCCCAATATTTCAGTCAAAGATCAGCCACTCAAGTAGCCTACATCACAAAAAAACGTTTTTGTGAATTAAAATATTTAAAACTTTCAAAAATCAATTATTTCGGAACTTCAATAATTCATAATAAATAGCCCATTTATCAAAAAATTCAAATCTGGTAAATTTTTATAGGAAATTCAATTTTCTACAACTTTGCAGAAGAAAGTTTTTCCAAATTCCAAACGGAAATTGACCGAAATCCGTAAACGGACGATTTTACAAGCTATAATCAAATTTCAGTCAAGAAATGGGACCACAGACATGTTTAACATGTTTTAAACAACTTTTGCAACAAAAATACTCTTGCTCCTCATATACTCATATATCCCACATTCATTGTAAAAAATATCATCATTATTATATAATATAATAAAATATTATTTTATCAGAAAAGATAAAATATCATTTTTTTAACAATTGTCACTTTAAAAATTTTCTCCATCTATAACCACATAAAATCAATATTTTCCTCATCATATAAATCAATAATTAATTATTCACAAATAATATTACAGAATCACAGTACTGGCAACAAGGCCGTTCCCAGGAAAGAGGGGACTTTCCAATAAGGATTTCTCCTTACTGGCGCGCAATTAGGTGACCAAACCTCTTCTTAGATAGAACTTTCTAGACATTGCCAATAATGTTTTCTAATAATATTATTCAGATAATATGAATTATTGCTTCGATAATGGAAAATACTGTGTAGTGACAATTATTGAAACAACAGTAATATAAAATATCAACGCATCAATTATTGAATCAATAAAATAAAATACTAAACAGTAACTACTGTAACAATTATTGAGTAGTGTCTTCTTACGTAAGAATCAATAATTGGTGCAATACCGTGTGATACTGTGCAACAACGCGTATTATTGTGTTTTAACTACCGGGTATTCCAACAGTGTTAACGGTAACCACTACGCCGTTATTTATAAACAACTTATACTTGTCGTTTTCTTCATCCAATCGCTTTCCATTATGGGGCCCACAAAAGACTGCACCGTCGTACGAATATTCCTCGACAGCAAGAATATTCCACGACCAAACGAATATTCCCCGACAACAATGAATATTTTATAACCACCTGCTTATTTTTTAAAATATATGCGCATTTTACCCACAACTAACTACATTAATCAATTCAACCTTTACTATTTTAAAATAATAAATAGAGGAAATTAAATTTCATTTATTAATAATTTGGGGTCTTACAACCTCCCCTCCTTATGAAATTTCGTCCTCGAAATTGACGTACATACCTGGTGTTTCAAAAAGATTAGGATACCTCGCTTTCATTTCCGTTTCCAACTCCAGGTCATTTCCTCAATAGCATGGTTTCTCCACAAAACTTTAACTTGTGGTATGACCTTCGTGCGTAGGACATGCTCTTTCCTATCCAAGATCTTGACAGGTACCTCTTCGTACGTTAAGTCTTCGGCTATCTCGTCCGGTTCTAAATCAATAACGTGGTTTGGGTCTTTCACATATTTACGTAGGACAAATATATGAAAAATATTATGAACATGAGACATATTTGGAGGTAACGCGAGTCTATAAGCCACATTTCCTACTCATTCAAGAATCTAAAATGGACTAATAAATCGTGGATTGAGCTTTCCTCTCTTCCCGAATCTTGTAACTCCCTTCCATGAAGCCAAACGCAGCAATACATGATCCCCAATACTAAATTCCACGTCCTTTTGATGAAGATTCGCATAACTCTTTTGTTGATCATGTGCCGTTTGTATACGTTATCGAATCGTTTGGATCTTCTCCGTAGTCATTCGTACCAACTCTGGTCCCAATAACGTTGTTTCTCCTACCTCATCCCAATATACTGGAGAGCGACACTTTCGTCCATACAATGCTTCAAATGGAGCCACACCTATACTTGCCTGATAACTGTTGTTGTAGGATAATTCCACAAATGGTAAATACTTATCCCAAATGCCTTTGAAGTTTAGGACACATAGTCTTAATAGATCTTCAAGAGTTTGAATAGTCCTCTCTGATTGTCCGTCCGTTTGAGGATGGTATGCCGAACTAAATCATAAATCCGTGCCCATAGCTTTTTGTAAGCTAACCCAAAATCTTGAAGTGAATCTTGGGTCATGATCCGAAACTATGGATACTGGTATGCCATGCAATCTCACAATCTCATCTACGTACATATGAGCAAGAAGTTCAAGGGAATAAGTCTCCCGTATCAGCAAGAAATGAGCAAACTTGGTTAATCTATCAATAATAACCCAAATAACATTTATGTCTTGAGAAACCGTGGGAAGACCCGTAACGAAATCCATGGAAATGTGTTTCCACTTCCATTTCGGAATCTCATGTGGTTGCAATGGACCCTTAGGCACTTGATGCTCCGCCTTTACACGTTTACAAGTTAAACACCTCGAGATAAACTTTGAGATCTCTCTCTTCATATTGTTCCACCAAAATGTATGTCAAAGATCATGATACATTTTGGTACTCCCAGGATGGATTGCAAACGGCGTGTTGTGTGCCTCCATCATGATTCTATGCTTCAAGTCAGAATCGTTAGGAACACAAAGTCTGGAGTGGACTCGAAGTATTCCTTCTTCATCGATTCTTGCTTCTGTAATAGCACCTTCTTGTACTTTCTTCATCATACGCATCAACTCCGGGTCTGTGGCTTGAACAACTTTAACCTTTTCGATTAAAGTCTATTTTATGCGTATATTTGACATCATCGCACTCGTTCCTGCATATGATCTTCTACTCAACGCGTCAGCTACCACGTTTACTTTTCCAGGATGGTATTGAATAGTGTGGTCGTAATCTTTCAAAAGCTCGAGCCAACGTCATTGCCGCATGTTGAGTTCTTTTTTAGTGAAGAAATATTTGAGGCTTTTATGGTCTGAATATATCTCCACTTTCTCCCCATATAGATAATGCCTTCAGATCTTAAGTGCAAAAATGACTGCTGCCAACTCTAGATCATGAGTAAGATAATTCCTCTCATATTCTTTAAGTTGTCACGAGGCATAGGCTATGACTTTCCCACGTTGCATGAGAACACATCCTAACCCTTTGCCTGAAGCATCGCTGTAGATAACAAATCCATCCGAACTAGATGGTATTGTCAAAACAGGTGCCAAAATAAGTCTCCTCTTGAGATCTTGGAAACTCTTCTCGCATTCCTCGCTCTATACGAATTTTGTATCTTTACGAGTCAGCTGAGTTAACGGAGTAGCAATTCTAGAAAATCCTTCCACAAATCTCCGATAATAACCAGCTAAGCCCAAAAAGCTACGTACTTCGGTCACCGTCTTTGGTTGCTCCCAAATTTGTATTGCTTCAATCTTCGCCGGGTCAACAGACACTCCATGTTTTGACACCATGTGCCCAAGGAATGCTACTTTCTCAAGCCAGAACTCACATTTCTTCAGCTTGGCATATAGCTTGTTATCACGAAGCCTTTGCAGTACCAGCTTAAAATGGCGCTCATGATCTTCACGGCTTTTGGAATAGATGAGGATGTCATCAATAAAGACAACAACGAACTGATCCAAATATTCCTTGAATACTCGGTTCATCATACCCATGAAAGCAGCAGGAGCATTAGTCAATCCAAAAGACATGACTATGAATTCATAATGCCCGTAACGAGTTCTGAAAGCAGTCTTTGGAATATCCTCAGTTCTAACATTTAGCTGATGATATCCAGAACGAAGATCGATCTTTGAAAAGAATTGTGCACCTTGCAACTGGTCAAACATGTCATCAATACGTGGTAGCGGATACCTATTTTTGATAGTGACATGGTTTAATTCCCGATAATCGATACAAAGTCGCATACTCCCGTCTTTCTTCTTTACAAATAAAATAGGAGCACCCCAAGGAGATGTACTAGGACGAATGAAACCGATGTCCAACAACTCCTGTAGTTGGACCTTTAACTCCTGAAGTTCAATATGGGGTTTTAGAAATGGGCTTTGTACCAGGTTCAAGGTCAATAAAGAATTCAACTTCACGTTCTGGGGGTAGACCGTGAAGTTCTTCAGGAAATACGTCAGGAAAGTCAATAACAACAGGAATATTATTCAAATCTGACGTGTCTTTATTCAAATCCATAACATGGGATAAGAAAGCTTGACATCCATTTTCAATAAACGAATAGCTTTATGATTTGATATGACAGTGATTGATTTTAATCGTTTAGTTGCTTGAATCCGCACAACAGGTTGTTTAGGAATATGAAAACTAACAACCTTACGAAAATAATCAATTTTGGCATGATGAGTAGTTAACCAATCAATCCCTAAAATCACATCAAAAGCAAGTATCTTTAAAGAGATAAGGTCAACAGGTAATGTGATGGTGCCAACTTGGATCAAACAAGATTTATAAACAGTGGATGTGATGAAAGTTTCTCCTAACAGAGTTTCTACAGATAGGTCAAAGTCTAATTTCTCCGGAGTCAAGTTTAAACGTTGAGCACAATCAGGAGAGATAAATGAATGGGTAGCACCGGTATCAAGTAATGTATAAACTTCGCATGAATTTATGATTAGCTTACCCGTGATCACCTCGTTTGGATCCTCGCATGTTGACCAGTCACGACAAACGCTCTTCCAGGAACCGTTGACTTTGACTTTTCTGGGACAGCCTTTTGAGTCACCATCCTCGCTGGACTTGGTTTTGCTACAGTGCAATCTCGAGCGATATGTCCTTCCTTTCCACAGTTATAACATACCTTAAACTGTTGTGGGCAGTTTGGGCTGATATGTCCTTCTTTTCCGCACTTATAGCATATGACCGGTGGTCGTTCTCCTCCCTTGGAACCAGTTGCTGCTGGTGCTGACATCTTCACATTGTCATTGTTGAATCTCCTCTTTTTAAAATCTCCCCCCGAGTCGCTTCTTCTATTTTCATGGCCACGATTACCACCAGAGTGGTTACCGCTTTTGTCTGAATGTTTTCCTCCCCGCTGGTTTTCATTATTCTGATGACTGCTGCCACTGGTATGACCCTGGTTACGGTCCCTTAGTTGAACGTACTCGCTATCTCGCTCTAATAATTGAGCCTTGTTGACAACATCTGAATATAAAGAAAATTTATGAGAGATAAGATATTGTCGAATCTCGGGTTTTAAACCTCTCAGAAACATCCTCGTCATTCGTTCCTCATTCTCTACCAAATGAGGTGCAAACCTGGATAACTCTGCGAACTTCGCCTCGTATTGGGACACCGTCATGTTATTTTTCTCTAGTCTAATAAACTCTACTTCCTTCATATGGCGAATACTTTCAGGAAAGTATTTTTCGTTGAAAAGTTTCTGAAACATTTCCCAAGACATGCTGAGTGCGACAGGCTTGATACGTTTCACAGACTCCCACCTGTAATCTGCCTCGCCACGAAACATAAAGGTGGCGAATGGAACCTTCTGTTACTCCGTGCATCCCAAGACATCGAATATCTTGGTAAATTGCTTGACCCACATTTCCGCCATGATCGGATCCGGCTTTCCCTTAAATTCTGGTGGTCCCAACTCTTTGAACTGCTTGGCCTTGACAAGCCGCGCGTTGCTATCATTTCCACCTGTATTCTGTACACGAGTCTCCCTTGTCTGGTTTTGCATGAACTGCAAAAAGCTCCTAAACATCCTGTCGTTCATCGTCTGCTCAGTGGTGTTGTTTACAGGAGGAATATTGCCTTCCTGTTGCACGTTCCCCTGGGTGGTGATTAAAGGTGTTTCCACGGTCTCATTAACTTCACCGTTAATATTCTCAGCTGCCATTCTTAAATACTGCCATAAAATAAGGGTTAATTAAACAAATTAACATATCACATATTAACCATATACTTCAACTGACCAACAAATAAGCTTAGGTATGACATACTAGCGAAGGATTACTCGTCTCTCCCCTCCTAGTACTATTCTCCGATCTCCGCCAGAGACCATATCCCTAAGCTCTGATACCAACTGTGACGCCCCAAAAATAGGTATACAACACCCATTCCGAGTCGTTAAAATACATGGTACAGAAAAAACTACAACTTTATTAATACAACATAAAAACTGTGAGTTTAAATACAAATATTGTCATCTAGACAATATCCACACTCAAATAAGTCCTCATTTCAATTATTGATACATTATTTTACAAAAATGGTTAAGACTACTAAAATAACTTCTAGAACCATCATTCCATACCCCGATTAGTACTCGCTACATTCTCGCCTCCTAAGAAGAAAAATAGAACAAAAAGGAAGAGGGTGAGCTCAACTAGCCCAGTAAAGAACATTATGACTAAGATAATACAGAACAAATTATCGTTAGTCTTCAACAGGGAAAAATCTAATAGAATACAATAGACAACAAGTTTTAAATCAATATTCGCAGCGGAAATAATAATTCATTAGAAGAGTTAAGTAGAGAATGAAATCTACTATCTTCTATATATGAATATAAAAGTTCATCGTCTATCTTTTATCCCTGTAACATCAATCAATATATATCTGGAATCAAATATTCATCTTTGCACTACAGGCCAAAGATATTCATCAGTTGGTCATGTTCATCTAAACACCTGTTCATCTTTGCACTACGGGCTTAAGATATTCATCAGAAATCATTCATCTTTGTACTACAGGCCAAAGATATTCAGTTATATCGTCATTTAGGACTGAGGATGATGAAAAATATTTTAAAGAAAACGAATCCAGTGAAACGAAAGAATAAATATTAAGGATTCGTATTTCAGCTATTCCATGTCCAAAAATACCTCATAAATAATCATAGTGGTGTAAAATTCAAGAATGATCAAAACATAGATACAATTAAAGCTAATATCCATAATAGATATTTTGGACGAAAAATGAAAATTTAATTTTTCTGTGAATAGTGTCGTATTCGTGAGTAGTGCCGTATACGTGAATAGTAACTCCGACACTAAAAGATAGAAATTTCACAAAAAACATCAGCATGCTTCATGAATAGTACTCATGAATAGTAACTCGTGAATATTAACTCATGAATAGTAACTCGTGAATAGTAACTCATGAATAGTAACTCTAACATGAAAAGTTTCAAATTTGATAAAAATTTCAATCAATATTTCAGCATAATGATATTGAAGAAATAATATCATTTAAAAAAAAAAATAATATCCCTTACCTTAGAAAGAATAGTACTTCTGACTGGAATACTGGATATAGTGTTGAAAGAACTTGCACCGTATAGCAATACTCAAAGTACTAAAATACTCACAAAATACTCTCGATATTATAAAGAGAGAAAGAGAGAGAAATCTGTAGTTTCTGGTGTGATTTTCAATTCTAACCTAAGCACCCTATTTATAGGAAAATGCTTAGAACACCAAAGTAGAAAATTTAATATATATATATATATATATATATATATATATATATTTTCTAAGCCCAATATTTCAGTCAAAGATCAGCCACTCAAGTAGCCTACATCACAAAAAAAAACGTTTTTGTAAATTAAAATATTTATTACTTTCAAAAATCAATTATTTCGGAACTTCGGAACTTCAATAATTCATAATAAATAGTTCTTTTATCAGAAAATTCTAATCTTGCATCTTTTTATAGGAAATTCAATTCTCTACAACTTTGCAGAAGAAAATTTTTTCAAATTCCAAACAGAAATTGACCGAAATCCATAAACGGATGATTTTACATGCTTTAATCAAATTTCAGTCAAGAAATGTGCCCACAGACATGTTTAACATGTTTTAAACAACTTTTGCAACAAAAAATACTCTTCCTCCTCATATACTCATATATCCCACATTCATTGTAAAAAATATCATCATTATTATATAATATAATAAAATATTATTTTATCAGAAAAGATAAAATATTAATTTTTTAACAATTGTTACTTTAAAATTTTTCTCCATCTATAACCACATAAAATCAATATTTTCCTTATCATATAAATTAATAATTAATTATTCACAAATAATATTACAGAATCATAGTACTGGCAACCAGGTCGTTCCTAGGAAAGAGGGGACTTTCCAATAAGGATTTCTCCTTACTGGTGCGCAATTAGGTGACCAAACCTCTCCTTAGACAGAACTTTCTAGACATTTCCAATAATGTTTTCTAATAATATTATTCAGATAATATGAAATATTGCTTCAATAATGGAAAATATTGTGTAGTGACAATTATTGAAACAACAGTTTATTTATTCATGTCCAGGAATGTAATAGTAACCTAATCTAATGAACATAAAAATGTGTTAGACATATAATGAGATGTTAAAATAGGTTCTTAACATGTCAATAAGGCATTTACATGTTGATTGAATTGATAGTTAGCTTATTGTTCATGTAGTGTGATATTATGTAAAAATGAGCGTGATAATTTGACTAAGCATAGTCATAACTAGAGTGTAGACCAAAGAATGAACTTGTGATGACTAGTTACATTATAATTGACTAGAATTGTGAATGTAAATGATATGTAGGATTAAATCGAGAAACGTGTATAATTAACGTGTAACATACGCACGAGGCAAATTTTCTAACCCTATTTGTTATCGTTATTCTGGTTTATAATCCTTACATCTTTACACTTAGCAAATTCTAGACTTATATTCTATATTGATCAAGTCTTGTTATTTGTTGATCAAGTTCAATATGTTATATTAAAGATTATTAATCTTTTCAAAGTATGATTTCTATTATACAATTCTTATCCCATTGTATACCTCTTGATTTATTATTCAATTTGAATATCGGTTATTGTTGAACCTTGTAAGACTAGCGAACCCTTATTGATTCGACTAGTCCATAGTTAATGAACGTTCTAAATTTCAGAACCCTTGTTGAATTATCCAAACCAAATTTCTTTTGGTACAAACTCTAATGTCAAACTGAGATGATCAACCTTGTATAGGGGATTACTTATGCGTTAACGTTAAGATATTATGCACAGTTTGGTACTAAGGGCTGATCCCCCTAAGTACGAGTAGAAGATTCCATAGTCTTATGACTGTTAAAGGTTTCAAGTATAACCCTTGATGACATAAGACATAGTTCAAGGTCTTATGACCCTCAGAAGTTCTTTTGATTCTTGTTATTCATTCTTGATTCAAAAGTTGAGTTCTTATTCCAGAAGTCTTTGATTCACTCGCATGTTATTGTATTGTGGTTTTATTATTATACTTGTGGGCAATCGTGCTCACTCTTGCATAATAATAACATTACAGTTAAGAACGAAATGTTCGACGAGCCTTCTACTAGCAAAGGCAATGACAAGATTAATAAGTGATGAAGACTTGTTGTTTATGTGATTATGTATTTATGTTTCAGACTTATGTTAACGTTGTTTAAGACTATTAATTATTTATATTTCCGCAGTTAAGATTTAAGGTTACTATGACCTGGGATTTATGTATTTATTTCAGATGATGTAACTCCTTAAGGAGAGGATTTATTTCTATCTATTTATGCTTTCACTTATTATGGGTAGATAGACATATGATATTTGTATAGTGAACACCAAATCATGTGGGAATTGAAGTACTCGGATTTGGGGGTGTCATATGAACTGTTCTGTGATTGAACCGTTCAATATGAAAATGTTCTGTTTATACATGAACCGTTATTGTTAAGTATGTGATAATGATTCTAGCCAGACAGGATGTGTATGGAAAAGGTAGAAGAATGAAAGTATTTGAAAGTGAATGTGACTAATGTTTAAAATAATAGGAATCAGGATTATTCCTATTATTTAAGTTGCTTCATAACCTTTGTTCGGTTATTGAAGTCTTACAAGAAAGTTTAAATTCTTGAAGTTGTTTATTCAACTACTATGACTTGCTGGGCAATTGAATGCTCACACTTGCTTTAAATGAAAAACATTTTCAGCGTACGGATAGAAGAACATAAGGATCCCGTAAAGATCAAGATGACTGGTATCCAGTTGAAGTGTCATTTAGTATATGAATAAGCGTGAGGATCAAGCGAAGACTTATAATGTAGAATAGTTTAATTAAATTATAGACTACTTTAATGAACTGTTATGTATCCTTGGTGGTAGATGAAAATCACTCTTGTAAGATATAAAGTGTAAGACCCCAACTTTTTATTAATAAAATTGATTTTCCTCTAATTATTATTGTGAATAATAAGGTGTTAATGTGATATAATGCTTTGGTTATGGGTGAAATGTGTAAATTTTGCAAAATAAGTAAGTGGTAATAAAATATTCATTGTTGTCGGGGAATATTCGCTTGATCGTGGAATATTCTTGCTATCGGGGAATATTCGTATGACGGCGCAGCCATTTGTGGGTCCCATAACGAAAAAAGGTCGGATGAAGAAAACGACAAGTTTGAGTTTTTACAAATAATGGCATAGTTTTTGCCGTTAACACTGTTGGAATACCCGGTGGTTAAAATATAATAATACGCATGGTTGTATAGTAGCACACGGTATTGCACAGTATTTTTGAATTATTGATTCTTACGTAAGAAGGCACTACTCAATAATTGTTACAGTAATTACTGTTCAATATTTTATTTTATTGATTCAATAATTGTTACGTTGATATTTTATATTATTGTTGTTTCAATAATTGTCACTACACAGTATTTTCCATTATCAGATCAATAATTTATATTATTTGAATAATATTATTAGATAGCATTATTGACAATGTCTAAGAAAGTTCTGTCTAGGAAAGGGGTTTGATCACCTAATTGCGCGCTAGTAAGGAGAAATCCTTATAGGAAAGCCAGCACTTTCCTGGGAACTACCTGTTGTCATAATTGTGATTCTGTAATATTATTTATGAATAATTATTTATTAATTTATATTATAAAGAAATATTTATTTTATGTAGATATAAATGAAGGAATTAATATTGAGGTGTTTTATTATGATTTTTTTATCGGAATGGATGTATTAAAAATCATTCGTATGTGGATTTCGGATATTTTCTGATTGGAATTTAGAAAAACTTTCTTCTACAAAGTTTTAGAGAATTAAATTTCCTATGGAATAGACATAAGATTCAAATTTTTTTGATAAAAGAGCTATTTATTATGAATTATTGAAGTTTTGGAAATAAACATTTTTATTAAAAACACGGTGGGCCCCACTTTTGGTTGGTGAGAAATGTGATGAAATTTTATTTCAAAAGTGGTGGATGGGAATAGTAGCAGGTAAAGCTATCAGGTAGCAGGTTAGTCTGCTTTGGCGTTCTAGCATTTTTCTATAAATAGGGTGCTTAGTTAGAATTGAAAATCACACCAGAATCATAAGTTTTTTCTCTCTATATTGTCGAGCGTATTTTGTGAGTATTTAAATACTTTAAGAGTTGCTATTCAGTGCAAGTTTCTTTCAGCAATATATCTGATATTTCAGGCAGAAGTACTATTCTTTTGTTGTAAGGGATGTTATTTTCTTTGCAAATGGTGTTTTTCTTTCAATATCATTATGCCGAAATATTTAGATAAATTTTATTGTGAAATTTCTACCTTTTCATGTCAAGGTTACTATTCACGTATACGACACTATTCATAAATACGGTACTATTAATGAAAAGTATGATATTTTTTGTAGAATTTTTACCTTTTTGTGTCGGGGTTACTATTCACGTATACGACACTATTCACGAATATGACACTATTCACATAAAAATGAAATTTTCTCTTCTTTGTCCAAGTTGTCTATTATGGTTACTATCTTTGATTGTATTTATAACGCCCCCAAATCCGGGTACTTTTTACCTCAGATCTGGTACATCATTTCTATAACTATTGCGGAAGATATAAATATAAATTGTTTATACATTAAACTTTTACACATCATTTCCAAGGTCTACAACCTTAACTAAATATATACCTTCAATATCTACAAAAAATTTACAATGCTATTTTCGTCAAAAAATTTAATAGATCTAACTGCACCATAATTTAATCTTACACTTTGTCTTTGCTTCTGTATTTACACGAGGTTTCATCTTAATCTGAAAATTTTTATCATGATATAGCAAAGGTGAGCAACAAATTTGCCCAGCAAGTTTTAAATTTAATAAAGATATATCATGATTGAAAAGAATGAATAAGCTTTCAAGTTTTCAACAATATAATATGTTGGGAGAGTTCATATTTTGATTTGATGTTTAAATATAAATGTTTGTGATTATTTGTAAAGTCCTTCTAGGAATATTTGTATAAGGACTTAGTGATAGATCAAAGTTGTTAGGTTGATCTAAGCTCTTAATGTGTATCATTCTGTAAATGAATTTATAGATAGAGAGATTAAAGTTGTTAGGTTGATCTTGAGATGTAATAGATAGGCTTCGAAGAGATCGTAGTGTATCAATCTGATCAAGATTACAGAAGTCGAGGCAGAACGTAGAGCTTCGAGGATTGTAGTGTGTCTACCTTGAAGGGCCTCTTCAGAAATCGTAGGGTGGTTCCAACGTTTGTCGAGCCAACTCAGAGATCGTAGTGTGCTCTCGGAAACGTAGAGTTTTACAACTCAAGCAAGCAAAGATCGTAGTGTGCAAGTATTTAAGAGAAATCATAGTGTTCTCTGCTGATAGCATTAGACCAAGCACCAAGGCGATAAGTCACCACGATCTGAATCGTAGAGTATCATCTGCCTTCTGTCAGAAGCATCAAGCCTCACGTTTTGTGTGGAGACAAACTCCAACAAATGTGGAATGGGTTCTAAACATTGTAGTACTCACCAGTTCCAAAGGCATAAAAGATATCCTTAGTATGCAACAAAGAAACGTATTGAAGAAGCTAAGGAAAGTACCATTGGTAAGGGGAAACATACCTTTTCAGGTGTTAGGTGAGAAAGCAGTCTGTTGTGTCAGTGGGCCAGAATGCAATTCAGAAGATATGCATAAAAGTCTCTATCAATGAACAGAAATGTCAAATGTATTTAATGCTTCAACGGATGGATCCAACGGATAGTTTTGAAGATCACATATATGCAAATCAAGCAGATGAGAGAAGTAAGTAAGCATTGAACAATAACGTACAAGAACACTCAACGCTCAACTCTACGATCTGAGAAAAAGAAAAGCTTGCTCAGCTACTCAGTTCTTTCGAACAAGTGCTTAACAGCAACTGAGTAGCAATAATCAAGAACTCAACAACTACGAATCAACTAAAGTAAGGGTTCCAAGTCAGAAGGACTTGAAGAGTTCTAAGTGAACTGTGAAGAGCCAAGTCTGCTGGACTTGAAGAGTTCAAGAGTTAACTAAGAATTTCCTAGACTGCTGGTCTAGAAGGAATCTGAGTGATTCAGACAAGTGTAAAAGACATCCTTAGTGGATTTCCTACTTGAGGAGTAGAAGAGTGGACTGGGAGCTTTAAGTGCTCTGAACTACTTAAAACGACTGTGTCTATTACATTCTTGCTATAACTGTCATATCTACCATAACTGCTATAATTACCTCACTCTCATAAACCTACTATCTTAAGGGAGATTAAAACAAACATTAATTCCGTTAAGTTTTAATCATCATCAACTAACAAGTTAAAACAAAAAGATTTTTTAAATATCTATTCAACCCCCCTTCTAGATAACTATTGTGCCTCCGGGAACTAATAATTGGAATCAAAGCAGGTTCTATTATGTAGCCTACAAAGCTTTAGTAGATCCAATGGCACACTTACCAAGTGAGTCAAGAACTGGAGGAGGCAGCAAGCCACCAATGTGCAACAAAGTTAAATTTGCAAACTGGAAAGTTAGGATGTAAGCATACATGGACTCAATAGATGAAGATCTATTTGAGACTGTTCAGAATGGGCCCTATGTTCCAACAAAGCTTGCACCAACCACAGACGATCCAAACAGAATACAAATCAAAGTCAAAGAGGAATGGACTGACAACGAGAAGAGAGCTGTACAACTCGACAAGAAGTCCAAGAACATTTTGTTTCATTCCTTAGAAGACGATCTGTTCGAAAACGTTGTCAACAGCAAAACAACGAAGGAGGTTTGGGAAGCACTACTCATCATGCACGAAGGAACGGAAGAAGTAAGAGAAAATAAACAATCACTCCTGACACAGCAGTATGAAATGTTTCTTCATGTTCAAGGAGAAAACGTAACTGCCACCTACGAGAGATTCAAATTTCAGCTGCTCACTGAAATAATAAGTCATGTTTACTTTCCTGCAATTGCATTTAGATACTAATAATCATAACAACAAATATCCTTGGTTATGTCAACGTCAAATAGGGGGAGATTGTTGGGAGAGTGCATATGTTGATTTGATGTTTAAATATAAATGCTCATGATTATTTATAAAGTCCTTCAAGGAATATTTGTATAAGGACTTAGTGATAGATCAAAGTTGTTAGGTTGATCTAAGCTCTTAATGTGTATCATTCTGTAAATGAATGTATAGATAAAGAGATCAAAACTGTTAGGTTGATCTTGAGATGTAATAGATTCGAAGAGATCGTAGTGTATCAAGCTGATCGAGATTATAGAAGTCAAGGCAGAACGTAGAGCTTCAAGGATCGTAGTGTGCCTGCCTTAAATGGCCTCTTCTGAAATCGTAGAGTGGTCCCAACGTTTGCCGAGCCAACTCAGAGATCGTAGTGTGCTCTCGAAAATGTAGAGTTTTACAACTCAAGCAAGCGAAGATCATAGTGTGCAAGTATTTAAGAGAAATCATAGTGTTCTCTGTTGATAGCATCAGACCAAGCACCAAGTCGAAAAGTCACCACGATCTGAATCGTAGAGTATCATCTGCCTTGTGTTAGAAGCATCAAGCCTCACGTTTTGTGTGGAGACAAACTCCAACAAATTTGGAATGGGTTCAAAATATTGTAGTACTCACCAGGCCCAAAGGTATAAAAGATATCCTTAGTATATAACAAAGAAGCGTGTTGAAGAAGCTAAGGAAAGTACCATTGGTAAGGGAAAAAACACCTTTTCAGGTGTTAGGTGAGAAAGCAGTTTGGTGTGTCAGTGGGCCAGAATGTAATTCAGAAGATGTGCAGAAAAGTCTCCATCAATGAACAGAAATGTCAAACGCATTTAATGCTTCACCGTATGGATCCAACGTATAGTTTTCAAGATCATATATATGCAAATCAAGCAAATGAGAGAAGTAAGCAAGCATTGAACAAAAATGTACAAGAACACTCAACGCTCAACTCTACAATCTGAGAAAAAGAAAAGCTTGCTCAGCTACTCAGTTCTTTCGAACAAGTGCTTAACAGCGATTGAGTAGCAATAATCAAGAACTCAACAACTACCAATCAACTGAAGTAAGAGTTCCAAGTCAGAAGGAATTGAAGAGTTCTAAGTGAACTGTGAAGAGCCAAGTCTGTTGGACTTGAAGAGTTCAAGAGTGAACTAAGAAGTTCCTAGACTGCTGGTCTAGAAGGAATCTGAGTGATTCAGAAAAGTTTAAAAGACATCCTTAGTGGATTTCCTACTCGAGGAGTATAAGAGTGGACTAGGAACTTTAAGTGTTCTGAACCACTTAAAATGACTGTGTCTATTACATTCTTACTATAACTGCCATATCTGCCATAACTGCTATAACTGCCTCACTCTCATAAACATACTATCTTAAGGGAGATTAAAACAAACATTAATTTCGTTAAGTTGTAATCATCATCAACTAATAAGTTAAAATGAAAAGATTTTTTAAATATCTATTAAACCCCCCCTTCTAGATAACTATTGTGCCTCCGGGAACTATCATAATAATTGTAAAATAACATGAATCAAGTTTCAATAATTGCATGACTGAATCAATAGTGTTTGAAGGTCAACAATGACCATGAACAATTTAACTGAACCTTATGGTAATGAAGGTAATCAGCCTTTCATACCCAATGAACATATGCAACATGCACTAAGTGTGAATCAATAATCAGTATAGACGTGAATAATCAACAACAATTATCCACTAACATGCTTTAAACATATAACTCAAGTTTGAGTTAGGGAAACTTGCTTGTACTGCTAATTAACGCTAAGCAATCTAATGTAATCTCTTATGAAAGACCTATCAATTATAAGATTGATCTTTCAGTCAGCATAACATACCTGTTAGCTCATAATACTATTTCTTTATCCATAAATTATCTAATACTTAATCATAAAAATCAAATATTAGATAACAGCTTAACACATCAGTATTATTATCATCATTTGATAATTCTTTAATCAATATATCATATACATTATGATTTAACACTTAATCTTTCATATTATAAGTTCTTTTCTATAATCCAGTAGGCCAAATACTAATATTATAATCTGTATTATTTAAACATATCAATCCAGCAATCCAGATTTGCAATCCAGCAAATCGGATTCCAAATCCAGCGACTTGGATTCAACCAATTTCCAATCCAGCAAGCTGGATTCTAAATCCTATAATTCAGTAAACTTCTTTTCAATCCAGCAAGCTGGATTCATCAGATTTTCCAATCCAGCAAACTGGATTCAAAAATTACTCAATCCAGCAAGTTGGATTTCATATCCTTTTCACGAAAATACCAAATGAGCTTATTATTTTTCTATCCTTTGACCAAACACATTCATATATTTCATACACAAAAAATATTTTTCCATAATTTTTCAACTTCCTTTAGTATTTTTCAAATATCATTTTTAGTGTGTAGCTTAAGAATTTAGCCCCATCATGATCAACTTCAGAAATTTTCATCTCTTGGGACAATCTTATACGTGTTAACGTGATCCTCAAGTTAAAATTCTGTGGCCATCGGAATTATAGAACTCCGATTATAGCGATTTTCGACCGAAAATTACAAAAATTGAAATGGTTAAAACTTGGTCATTTTAAGTCGGAATGGGCTCATTTTTGGACAGGCGCTACTTAATACCATATATTTTCATGTCCCAAAAGACCAGAAATTTTCTCATAAATTAAGTGTCCAAAACATCCCTTGAAAAATCTTGGCCGTTTATTTTTTGTCATTTTGCAATTCTTTGTGCTTTGTTAAAAATAATCCATACGGAAATCTACAACTCCTTTTTCGGTGATTCCACTTCGAGATGTTAGAAAAATTATCATAGTATCCTCCCAAATGTTTCCAAAATTATTTAGGGTCAAAAAAATGATGAAAATGTCCCCGACAGAAACATCCCCAAAATAGTCTATTTCCTTTACCAAAAAACAGGACTATTTTAGCAAAATCAGTCACTTTGACTTGTAAACTCATCCTTTTTGAGTGCTACCACTTGGGTTTACTACATAACTTACATATCTAGCACCCCTCTTTGACGGATCGGAAAAAGGAGATATAGATTTAAAACGGTGGATTTACAAAGTACAAAGAAATTTGGGTTTTTAAACTAGAAAAATTATTTTTATTTTTCTTTTGATTCCAACCAAATCAACACCCAATATGGGTAGATCCAAATATAAAACACTTAAAATCATGTGTATTCATGATTTTTGAGTTTATAACCATAAATCTAATCTTTCATTTACAAAAATCCAACTAAAATATATATATTAGTTTAGGAATTTTCCTTTTTCTCAAAATCTTTCTTCTTCTCCTTCTTCTTCTTCTTCTTCCATGGAGGATCTCTTCTCTCTCATCTTCTTTCACTCATGGCTACTGCCCCCTTCTCCTTCTCCTTCTCCTCCATGGCCGTTCTCCTTCTCTTTATCTCTCTCTTCTTCTTCTTTTCCCGTTTCTTTTTATCTTCTCTTTCCTTCTTATCTTCCAAATCCTTATCTTGTTTTAATTATTAATTTACTTAACAAATGACTACATAGCCCCTCCTTAAGTGGGTCAAAAATTGGGACACTTCTTAAATTAATTCTATTGGGCTTGTACTTTTATTATTTTGCTACTAACAAAATAAATTTGGGCTTCCACCCAAAATTTGATTGAGCCATTATAATTCTTGTCATATACATATTATATTGGACTATATTAAATAATTTAATCACCCATAAATCAATTAGTCACAAATCCATAATTAAATAAATAATTGGGCTACAAATTTAATATAATCTCTTTAGTCCATTAAATCTTAATTCACTTAAACTCTAAATAAATTATTGGGCTATGACATTATTATAGTCTAATACTTTTAATTCTATTTTATCCTAATCATTTAATTAGGGTTTTTATTTCTCACACTAGAAAATAAATTCCTTACTTATGCCTTTTTAATTTCATAACTCAATTAGACTTGGTTATAAAATTAATTATTTGATATATATAAAATAAATCTCTTAATGTTAGTATATATATTTATATACTAATTTCTTCCATATTATAACCTCTTAGGTTAATTAATTATCACACCTAATATATATATTAGGTTACATAACTTTATTCTTAATTCAATTTTATATACAAAATAAATGCATTCACATTATATCGTGTATATTTTTTTAATCATATACATAATTCATATAATCATAACATATTTCACTTCTAACTCCAATTTTGACCTTTTTCTATAAAAGTCAACTATTGACTTTGACCAAAAAGTCAACCCTTACACATTTTGTGTTAATTGTCCTTTCTGACTAAATTTGACGTTCTGGACGCAACCGAGCAGTCCGTTCTTCAAAATTATATCTCTAACTCAAATTTTGAGTTTTAAATTACTCCATTCTTATTGCTAATCGTATTAACTAACGACTTTATACTTATTCAAAATATTATTTTCCAGTCAAGGCCAACAGTCAAACTATGTTAATTACTAACATAGTTTTATCTTGATCCTTATATCAATAACTTAATTCATCACTCCTCTTGCTAAAATATATATATATCACCTTACTAAGTATATATATTTCTATACATATACTCATCTTCGTTTTACCTCATAACATCTTGATGAGTGAGTTTTATACACATGAATTGGATACATTCGGGCTTAATTTATTATTGTTCTCAAGTCTTTTAGAATAGTTTTTAAGTGTTTGTGTCCATTCATGTATGTTCTATGTTGTTTTGTAGGAATTGGGACAAAAGTTACTTGGATCGACGTATGGGGTGGCTAGATGCGCGTTTTCGGCTTGCCATTTACACATCAGTCACTTCAGAGCCAATTTGAGTATTTCTTAGAACCTTATTTTGAAACACTCAAAGAATGAAAGTTGTAGATCTACTTCTCGTCTTTCCGGATCATCTTGTATCATCAAAATCGGAGTTCGGACGAAGACATTTTTCCCAAAGGACATCGGAGTAGAAAATGTCAGAAAAAGTGGCAGCGCCGGGGCGCCCATTTTAGGCCTATCCCAGCGCCAGGGTGCTAGGGAGCAGAGTTTGAGCGCCTTGCCCAGCGCTGGGGCGCTGGGGGAGAGGTTGGTTGCGGCTTGGACGCGTTTTTGACGAATTTTGACACCTTTTTGACTCCAAATAGGATTGAGTTTGTTCATAAGCTAAAAATTAAACTTGTAACCTATAAATACATGATGTAAGACATAAAATAAAGGGGGATTATATAGCTTAGCTTAGATAAAACACTCCAATAGATTAGAACATAAACCCTAGTTCTTATTAGTTTTGGAGATTGAAGCAACTTGGAGATCATTGAAGATAAAGAGCAGAAGCAAGAGAAGAGCATCAGATTTGCTGACAACAGATTCTATTCTCTTCTCTTATCAGACTTTTATCTTTTAAAGTCTATTCAGTTGTGGATTCTTGATTTTAATTCATTAATTATGAAATAACTCTTTTATTAAGATTTCAATTGAACCTTTTATGTCTATAAATTAGTTATTTGATTTATTCCAATTAATTGTGTCAAAGTGAATTGTTTATCTTACCTTATGCTTATAGATTAATTATCTGATCAGTAATTATCTTGTTACTCTAAAAGGAATTAAAAGAGAAATTCTAGGGTTAAAACTAGGCATGATAACATGTGACTTGGTTATTTGCACAGTGAATAATTATATTTGTGAATTGAATGGAAATATCTATTCACTGCATTTAACACATAAAAATTGGGATTGAAAGGAGTTTAATTCAATTATTTTGCATAGGAATATAGCAAGAATAATCTGGATTAAATAGAAGTCAATTGATCACTTGGAAAAGGACTTTTGGCATTTGAGAATTTCTGTTAACAATTCAGTAGGCATAATAATTGGGATAATTGGATAATTGGATAATTGATTTATAGTTCATAATTGGGGATATTGAAGTCTTAATCTTTATTTATTTGAATTAATTTTACAGTAATCTAGTTTTAATTGTTTAATTTAGTTTTCTTAATTAGAAAATCACATTTTATGGTTGTTTAAATAAAAATCATTTGGTTAAGAGTTAGTACTTGGTAATTTTTATTAAATAATTTCTCGTGAGAACGATACTCTACTTATCACTTTATTACTTGTTGACCGTGTATACTTGCACGTATTCATTGATTGCGAAATCAATCAACAAGTTTTTGGCGCCGCTGCCGAGGAATTAATTTAATAATTAGTTACCAATATTAATTTCAATCAAATTAGTCTTAATTTAAACATTTTTATTTTTAATTCTCTTCCTATATTTCTCTTTTTAGGTACCATGGATGAGTTTGAGTATCAATGGCCATACACGTTCTTGGCTCAACCAAGGGAAACAGGGATTGATGGACTTAATACATCTTCTATAGAGGCAACTTCGAAGACGTTGTAGGTTTGCGCAGCCATACGGAGTCGTAGGATGGCAAGAATGACTCAGTAAAGGGGAGAGGAGATTGACAGAGATCTAACTTTGAGTACCAACAAAGATGAGCCAATTTTGATAGTGTCCCATGTACCTTCTCCACCAAAGTTTAAGAATCCGGACAGTTTTGCAAAACCATGCCCAATTGGCAGTCATGTCGTTGGCAAAGCTCTTTGTGACATAAGAGCTAGTACAGTTGTGGAGTCATGGTGGGATTAAAAGGAGAAGATAGAGGAAGACTCCATCATAGACATAATGGAGAAAACACCTAGTTGTTGGATGTTCTTAATAGGGAACCTATCTACAAAGAGCATGCTAGGTGACTTCAATTCAAGGGTTGTTGCGAATGAGAACCTCCCAAAAGAGACATTGCTTCTGATGGATGGAGGGTTCCTCAATTTTCGTAGGGGAATTGGATAGAGAATTGAAGAAGTCAAGCTGAGACTATAAAACAAGCGCCTATTGGGAGGCAACCCAAGTTTAAGTTTTATTTTTAGTTTTTATTAAGTTTTATATTAGTAGTTTTGAATTTGCATTTATTTAGGATTTAATAAAAGTGCTTCTATCATGGTTTTACAGGTTATTCAAGTCAAATTTAAGTGTGGTGCCCAGTTTTTTCCATGTGCTTAACCTATTCTCCAAACTTAGTGGACAAGGAGGAAGATTGCTATATTTTCAGGAAAGTCCTCTGCTTTAATTTTTTATATTTCATCCATTGAGGACAATGTCTAGTTTAAGTTTGGGGGCATTTTAGTGTCGTATTGCATATAGTTAGTTATCTGCATAGTAGTTTTTTTTATGTGTTAGCATTGTGTTTTTTTAGGTTGCATATAATACATGGTAGTTATTTGCATATTCATATATGTGTTGCATTACTATGTGTTCATGTAGTATAATTGCATTTTTTTATTTTTTTATTTTTTTTATTTTTGCATGAATATGTGTGATAGGTTGGTGTGGTCTTAGCTTGGCCTATGATAAGATTGGTATTAAATGTTAACTTGAACAGTGTTGATAATTGATGATGAGTTTTAATTTTAATCATGATGATAATCTGAGCCTATCTGAAACTTATGTAACCGGTTAGCACGTAAAGTTTAACTATTTTAATCCACTTGGTTCAAGGGTTTCATAATTTGTTCAAGGGTCAAACCCTAAGGGTAAGAATAGAATGTCAAGTTTGCCATTAAAATCATGAGCCAAATGTCCAAAAAGCCCTTTTTTAATTCTTTATTATGTTGCTTGCAAATCTTGGCAAAATATTGATTTGGTAAACCAGCAAGATTGCCCATGTGACTGATAACCTCACAACTTAGCCATTTAGCCCAGCCAAATTATTTACATTCAACATATATTTAGATCATGTAAGACCCCAACTTTTATAAATAAAGTTGAATTTTCTATTAATATCATTTTTGAATATTATGGAGTAAATTTGATATAATGTTATAGTTGTGGGTAATATTTATAAATTTTGCAAAGTACGCAAGTTATTATATAATATTCGATTGGTCGAGAAATATTCATTTTAACAGGGAATATTCGTACGAAGGCACAATCATTGGTGGACCCCATAATAGAATTATTGTCGGATTGAGAAAACGACAAAAATATTTTTATGAAAGTAACGGCGGAGGTTTTACAGTTAAAACTGTTGAACTACTCGGTAGTAAAAGTACAGTAATACGCGTGGTTGCATAGTAGAACACGGTATTGATTATTGATGCTTATGTGAGAAGCCACTCAGTTTTGTTCAATTATTGCTATAGTAATTGTTGCATAGTATCTCACATTATTTGATTCAATTATTGTCGATATTTTATATATTATTAAATCAATAATTGAGACGACAAAGTTATTACTATTATTATTTGCAATATTAACGATGTCTAGAAGTTCTGTCAAGGAGAGGTTTGGTCACCTAATTGCGCGCCAATAGGGAGAAATCCTTATTGGAAAGCCTCCTCTTTCCTAGGAACGACCTGGTCGATAAATGTTGTGAATTATAATAAAGGTGATAAATGTTGTTAAAATTATTAAGGTAATTTTAATGAAGTTTTGCTTATTTTATGGACTCCCATTTATCCATTTTTCAAAATAATCAGTAGAAAATTATTTAAAAATGGGGCCCACATGTGGGGCCTATATGTGTTGAAAAACTAATTTTTGAAATGGGGTGGGAGGGAGTTACGTAAAGGGGAGGGAATTTATATATATATATGTATATGATGTGTGTATATATATAATGTGTGTGTGAGTGGAAAATGGTGGAAAAGTGATAGTATGAAAGTGATGGGTGTAAGATAGGTGTGTGTGTGACAGTGAAAGGTGTATGGTGTGTGTGTGTGAGAGAGAGAGAGTGTAATGAAAGTGATGTGTGGGTGGGAAAGTAAATATTGTGTATGAATATATATATATATATATATATATATATATAATGGGTATATATATGATGAAAGTGATTTGGGGGGGGGGGGGTTGATGTTGGTTATGGGGGGAGAAAAAAACTCAAGTGGTATATATATAATATTGATATATATATTATTTGAAAACATGTGTTTATATATATATATATATATATATATATATATATATATTGTATTTTATTTTATTTTTGGTTTTGTTTTTATAGAATGGTTGATTGAATTGTTAACATTCGTAAATCTGCAGAATTATTTCGTCCATGAACAGTGCTCTTCCATTCTCCTATAAATAGAAGCTCATTCTTTCATTATTTCTTATGAATTCACTGAAACTCTAGAGAGAGAAAATTATAGAGAGAAAGAAAAAAAGTATTCTGCTACTTCCCTACTCTTATATCTAGTTTCTTTAACGGTAAGGGTATTATTTCTTTTGTATTCATGAAGAGAACTTCTGTTATTCCATTCGTTATTAATCTGTTGGAATATCCTATCTGTGCGTTTTACGCCGGACCTGATTCCGTCTTTATTATTCTGTTGGAATATCCTATCTGTGCGTTTTACGCCGGACCTGATTCCGTCATTATTATTCTGTTAGAATATCCTGTCTGTGCGTTTTACACCGGACCTGGTTTCGTTAGTTATTATTCTGTTGGAATAACCTGCCTGTGCGGTCTATCGCATGCCTGGTGATTTCTTTTGTTATTCCATTCCTTATTATACTCAGTTGGTTAAAGTTTTGACTTCTATACTCCATAAAATTAGTGGAATATTCTTGATATTTGTGCTTCATCAAATATCTTTTCATGGAAATATTCTTTTGAGCATTCTTGAATTTTACTGCACAAAGCAGTATCATGTTAACAACTTGGACGTTATTAGTTCCTGAATAAATTAATTCTTGAACTTGTTTTATTGAATTCTTATATCATTGCCATCATCCTCATGTTTATATTTTTTTAAAAGTTATATGTGGCCTGTAGTGCATAGATGGACTTGGTATGATTATGACCAGGGATTATTTGGTATAATCATGACCGTAATGTTATAAATGATGTGGTAAAAGTCCTCATTGGCCCGTAGTGCATTGATGGACAGTTGTTGGCATGATCATGACCATTGATGAATACACGAATGTCCTTGGCCCGTAATGCATGGATAATTTGTGTTTATGATACTAAAGAATATCCTTGGCCGTAGTGCAAGGGTGATTCGGTGATGTGAATTATTTATTATGATGAGTCCCAGCGATAAAAGTGATGAAAAACCTTTTAAATCATAAAAGATAGTAGATTTTATTCTCTACTTGACTCTTTTAATGGATTTCTTGTTCCGCTGTAGTTAAACTTGAAGTTGTTATATTTTATCAGTTTAACACTGTTGAAGGCTAATGATAATTTATTCTGCATTATCTTAGTCATAATATTTTTTACTGGGCTAGTTGAGATCACCATTTCTTTCACTGTTCTCTTCAGGAAATGAGAACGTAGCTGGGACGAGTTGGGGAACGGAGTGATGGCCCGGATGATAGTATTAGCTAGTAGTCCTCACTATTTTGTTAAATAGTGTGACAATAAATGTAATGAGGACTTATTCTAAGAGTGGATATTTTCTAGAAGACAATATTTGTATTTAAACTCACAGCTCTCTTGATGTATAATTAAGATTGTATTTATATTATGTACCATGTATTTGGAGACTCAGAATAGGTGATGTATACGTCACAGTTGGTATCAAAGATTTGGGATATGATCCCTAGCTAAGATGTGAGACTAGAACTAGGAGGGGAGAGACGGGGAATTCTTTCGCTAGTATGTCCTACTTAAATTTATTTGGTATTTAATTGGTCGGTCAGAATTTAGGGATAATATGTAACATGTCAATTAACCTTTGTTTTGTGGCAGTATCTAAAAATAACATCCGAGAATGTTGAGAATAGCAATGGAGCACAGGAGACCATTGAGTCTCCACATATCAATAATCAGGAGAATGTGCATCAGGAAGGCGACAATCCTCATGCAAACAATAACACTGACCAAATGATGAATGATGGATTGTTCAGAGGCTTTATGTAATTCATGCAACATCAGGCGAGAGCGGCTCCTGTCCAAAATGCAGGTGGAAACACTGGAAACTCTCGGGCGGTCACTGCTAAATAGTTCAAGGAGCTGGGACAATCGGAGTTTAAGGGAGAGCCAAAACCACTTATGGTGGAAGCATGGATAAAGCAGATCACCAAGATATTTGATGTCTTGGGATGCTCTCAGGAGCAAAAGGTTCCCTTTGCTGCCTTTATGTTGCGCGGAGAGGCAGATTACTGGTGGGAATCGGTAAAACGTACTCAACCTGCCGTACTGAAGATGTCTTGGGAGAAGTTCCAAGAGCTGTTCAACGACAAGTACTTTCCCGAGAGTATTCGTCACATGAAAGAGGTGGAGTTTATCAAGTTGGAATAAAATAATATGACCGTGTCGCAATACGAGGCTAAATTTGCGGAGTTATCCCAGTTTGCATCCCATTTAGTCGATAATGAGGAGCAAATGACGCGAATATTTTTAAGAGGTTTGAAACTGGAGATACGTTAATATCTTATTTCTCATAAACTATGTCTGTACTCAGATATTGTAAATAGGGCTCAGTTATTGGAGCGCAGTAACGAGTCAATGCAACCAAGAGAAAGCAGCCGGCAGCATGAAAATACCAGTGGTATCAGTCATCGAAGCGGTGATAACAAACGTGGAGGGAATTAACATGCCAAAAATGATAACCACTTCAGTGGTAATCATGGACAAGACAGTAAAAATGGACATTTCAAGAAAAGAAGATTCAACAATGATGAAAAGACATCATCACCAACAACCGTGGTTAAGGAAGGAGAACGACAACCTATCATATACTTCAAATGCGGAGGGGAGGGACATATCAGTCCAAACTGCGCGATGCCATCCAAAGCATGTTATAATTATGGAAGAGAAGGTCACCTAGCCCGATTTTATCATTCACCGAAGACAAGTTCAGCTAGGATGGAGGCACCAAAGGCCGTCCTAGAAAAGTCAAAACCGGCAGTCCAAGGGAGAGCGTTTGTTGTGACCTCCCAGAAAGCAACGAACCCGAATGAGGTCATCACAGGTAAGCTTATCATAAACTCTAACGAAATCTATACTTTATTTGATACCGGTTCTACCCATTCTTTTATTTCCCCTACTTGCGCTCATCGATTAAATTTGACTCCGGAGAAATTAGACTTTGACTTATCTGTAGAAACTCCGTTGGGAGAAACCTTCATTACATCCACTGTTCATAAGTCTTGTTTAGTTCAAGTCAGTACCCTCACACTATCCGTAGATCTTATTTCATTGAAAATACTTGCATTTGACGTGATTCTAGGGATTGATTGGTTAACTACTCATCATGCAAAAATTGATTATTTCCGTAAGGTTGTTAGCTTTCATATTCCTAATCAACCTATTATGCGAATTCAATGGACCAAACCATTAAAATCAATCACGGTCATCTCAAGCCATAAAGCTATTCGTTTATTGAAAAACGGATGTCAAGCTTTCTTAGCTCATGTCATAGATTTAAACAAAAATACGTCAGTTTTGAACGATATTTCTATTGTTAATAAATTTCCTGACGTATTCCCCGAAGAACTTCATGGCCTACCCCCTGAGCGTGAAATTGAATTTTGTATCGACCTTGAACCCGGTACAAAACCCATTTCCAAAGCCCCATATCGAATGGCTCCTATTGAACTTCAGGAGTTAAAGATCCAACTGCAGGAATTGTTAGACATCGGCTTTATTCGTCCTAATAATTCTCCTTGGGGTGCTCCTGTTCTATTCGTGAAGAAGAAAGATGGAAGTATGTGACTTTGTATTGATTATTGGGAGTTGAATCATGTCGCCATCAAAAATAGGTATCCATTGCCACGAATTGATGACCTATTTGACCAGTTGCAAGGAGCCAAATTCTTTTCAAAGATTGACATTCGTTCCGGATATCACCAATTGAAGATTAGAACCGATGACATTCCAAAGACGGCTTTCAGAACTCGGTACGGGCATTATGAATTCCTAGTCATGTCCTTTGGATTGACTAATGCTCCTGCTGCCTTCATGGATATGATGAACCAAGTATTCAAGGAATATTTGGATCACTTTGTGGTCGTTTTTATTGATGACATCCTTATTTATTCCAAAAGTCGTGAAGATCATGAACAACACTTGAGGCTGATACTCCAAAAGCTTTGTGAATAAGAAGCTTTATGCCAAGTTGAAGAAATGCGAGTTCTGTCTTGAGGAAGTAGCATTCCTTGGGCACGTAGTATCAAGTCATGGAATATCTGTTGACCCGGCAAAGATTGAAGCTATTCAAAGATGGGAGCCACCCAAATTAGTGACCGAAGTACGTAACTTTCTCGGCTTAGCTGGTTATTATCGGAGATTCGTGGAAGGATTTTCTCGAATCGCTACTGCATTAACTCAGCTGACTCGAAAAGATACAAAATTCGGGTGGAGCGAGGAATGTGAGAAGAGTTTTCAAGAACTCAAGAGGAGACTCATTTCAGCACCTGTTCTGACAATACCATTTGGCTCGGAAGAATCATCTACAGTGATGCTTCAGGCAAAGGGTTGGGATGTGTTCTCATGCAACATGGGAAAGTCATAGCCTATGCCTCAAGACAACTCAAAGAATATGAGGGGAATTATCCTACTCATGATCTAGAGTTAGCAGCTGTTGTCTTCGCACTTAAAATTTGGAGGCATTACTTGTATGGGGAGAAAGTGGAGATCTTTACGGATCATAAAAGCCTCAAATATTTCTTCACTCAAAAGGAAATCAACATGCGACAACGACGTTGGCTTGAACTGTTGAAAGATTATGATTATACCATCCAATACCATCCTGGAAAAGCAAACGTGGTAGCTGACGCTTTGAGTAGAAGATCATATGCGTGTACGAGTGCGATATTGTCAACGTAAAGGCCCATTTTGTGTGACTTGCAAAGGATGGAGATAGAGATAAAGACTCCAGGGACCCACATGATGATGGCGAATATACGAGTAGAACCGACTTTAATCGATAAGTTAAAACTGCTCATGCTACAGACCCGGAGCTGATGCGTATGAGGAAGAAAGTGCAAGAAGGTGCTATATCGGAAGTAAGAATCGATGAAGAAGGAGTACTTCGAGTCAACTCTAGACTTTTTGTTCCTAACGACCTTGATTTAAAGTATAAAATCATAATGGAGGCGCACAACACACCGTTTGTAATCCATCCTGGGAGTACCAAAATGTATCATGATCTTTGACATACATTTTGGTGGGGCAATATGAAGAGAGAGATAGCGCTGTTTATCTCAAGGTGTCTAACATGTCAACGAGTCAAAGTAGAACATCAAGTACCAAAAGGTCCATTGCAACCACTTAAAATTCCAGAATGGAAGTGGGAGCACATTACCATGGATTTCGTTATCGGTCTTCCCAATGGTTCTCAAGGCATAGATGCAATTTGGGTCATTGTTGATAGATTAACCAAGTCTGCTCATTTCTTACCGATACGAGAAACTTATACACTTGAACGTCTTGCTCGTATGTACATAAACGAGATTGTAAGACTGCATGTTATGCCAGTATCCATAGTTTCTGATCGAGACCCAAGATTCACTTCACGATTTTGGGTTAGTTTGCAAAAAGCTATGGTCACGAATTTACGATTTAGTTCAGCATATCATCCTCAGACGGATGGACAGTCAGAGAGAACTATTCAAACTCTTG
Organism: Panax japonicus; assembly: GCA_020205505.1. Classification (NCBI taxonomy): domain Eukaryota; kingdom Viridiplantae; phylum Streptophyta; class Magnoliopsida; order Apiales; family Araliaceae; genus Panax; species Panax japonicus. The sequence continues at coordinate 13,588,238 of CM035104.1, forward strand.
AAGATTTATTAAGACTCTGTGTCCTTGACTTCAAGGGAAGTTGGGATAAGTTCTTACCGTTGGTGGAGTTTTCCTACAACAACAGTTATCAAGCAAGCATTGACATGGCTCCATTCGAGGCGTTGTATGGAAAAAAGTGTCATTCTCCAATATACTGGGATGAGGTATGTGAAGAAACGTTGTTGGGACCGGAGTTGGTGCGTATGACTACAGAAAAGATTCAAACGATCTGACAATGTATAAAAACCTCACAAGATCGACAAAAGAGTTATACTGATCTTCATCGAAAGGACGTGGAATTCAATATTGGAGATCATGTGTTGTTACGTGTTGCTCCATGGAAAGGAGTTACAAGATTTGGAAAGAGAGGAAATCTCAATCCTCGATTCATCGGCCCATTTTTAATCCTCGATCGAGTAGGAACTGTGGCCTATAGACTCGCTTTACAGCCAAGTATGTCTCGTGTTCATAACATTTTTCACATATCCATGTTACGTAAATATGTGGAAGACCCGAACCACATTATTGAGTTAGAACCGGATGAAATAGCAGAAGATTTGACGTATAAGAGGTTCCTGTTCAAATCTTGGATAAAAAGGAACATATTCTACGCTCCAAGGTTATACCTTAAGTCAAAGTTTTGTGGAGAAACCACGATGTTGAGGAAATGACTTGAGAGTTAGAATCTTAAATAAAATCAAGGTATCCTTACCTATTCGACATACCATGTACGTACCCTAATTTCGAGGGCAAAATTTCATAAGAATGGGAGGTTATAAGACCCCAACTTTTATAAATAAAGATGAATTTTCTATAAATATCATTTTTTGAATATTATGGAGTAAATTTGATATAATGTTATAGTTGTGGGTAATATTTATAAATTTTGCAAAGTACGCAAGTTGTTATATAATATTCAATTGGTTGAGGAATATTCTTTTTGTCGGGAAATATTCGTACGACGGCACAATCATTGGTGGACCCCACAATGGAATTATTGTCGGATTGAGAAAACAACAAAAATACTTTATGAAAGTAACGGCAGAGGTTTTACCGTTAAAACTGTTTAACTACCCGGTAGTAAAAGTACAGTAATACGCGTGGTTGCATAGTAGCACACGGTATTGATTTTTGATGCTTACGTGAGAAGTCACTCAGCTATACTCAATTATTGCTATAATAATTGCTGCATAGTATCTCTTATATTATTGATTCAATTATTATCACAGTATCATCTGTATAATATGTTATATTATTAAATCAATAATTGAGATGACAAGTTATAAATGATTAATAATTGTTGAAAGATTAAATGTGTTGATTAAAAATAAAATGATTTGTGGTAATATTTATTCAATCCTTGATGTATATAAAGAGTTTATTATGAGACGTTTGTGGTAAGTTTGGTTATTTTATGGGGGGGGGGGGCCCATATGTCATTATCTAAGAGTCTCTTCGTCAATAGTAATTACCTTCATCAATAGTAATTACATTCGTCAATAGTAATTACCTTTACCAGACGTCAAACCACTTGCCGTTTCATATTACAAGCGTCGAACCAATTGTCGTTTCATATTACAGGCATCAAACCACTTGGTGTTTCACATTACAGGCGTCAAACCACTTTTCTTTTCACATCACTAGTCGTCAAGTCACTTGCCTTTTCATATTTCAAGTGCTAAGCTAGAAATCTTCTATAAATAGAGGCCTAGTGCTTCATTATTTTTCACAAATTTATTCAAGCTATAGAGAGAGAAAGTATAGAGAGAATAAGAGAGAAAGAAGAAGAGTATTCTGTTACTACACTATTGCAATATTCAATCTCCTACTAATGTAAGGGGTGTTATTCTTTTTTATTCATGAAGAGAATTGTTGTTATTTCATTGCTTATTATTCTGTTGGAATAACCTGTATACGCGGTTTACCCTATACTTGGTGACATTCTTCTATTATTCTGTTGGAACATCCTGTCTGTGTGTTTTACACCGGACCTGGTTCCGTCTTTATTATTATTCTGTTGGAACATCATGTTTCTGTGTTTTACACCGGACATGGTTTAATCTTTATTATTATTCTGTTGGAACATCCTATCTGTGTGTTTTACACTGGACCTGGTTTCGTCTTTATTATTATTCTATTGGAACATCCTGTTTGTGTGTTTTACACCGGACCTGGTTCCGTCTTTATTATTCTGTTGGAACATCCTGTCGGTGCAAATTTTGCCTGACCTGGTTCCATTATTATTATTCTGTTGGAATAACCTGTCTATGCGAAGTACCGCATGCATGGTGATTTCTTTTGTTATTCCATTCTTTATTAAACTCAGTTGATTAAAGTTTTGAATTCTATACTCCATGAAATTAGTAGAATATCCTTGATATTTGCGCTTCATCCAGTATCTTTTCATGGAAATATTCTTCTGATCATTTTTGAATTTTACTCTACAAAGCAGTATCATGTTGACAATTTGGACATTATTAGTTCCTGGATAAATTAATTCTTGAACTTGTTTTATTGAATTCTTATATCATTGTCATCATCATCATGTTTATATTATGTTGAAAGTCATCTGTGGCCTGTAGTGCATAGATGGACTTGGTATGATTATGACTAGGGATTATTCAGTGTAATCATTTCCGTAATGTTACAAATGATATGGTAAAAGTTATCATTGGCCTGTACTGCATTGATGGACAGTTGTTGGCATGATCATGACCATTAATGAATATACGAATGTCCTTGGCTATAGTGCATGGATAATTTGTGGTCGTGATACTAAAGAATATCTTTGGCCGTAGTGCAGGGGTGATTCGATGAAGTGGATTATTTATTAAGCTGAGTCCCAGCGATAAAAGTCATGAAAAACCTTTTAAATCATAAAAGATAGTAGATTTTATTCTCTACTTGACTCTTTTAATGGATTGCTTGTTCCACTGCAGTTAAACTTGATGTTGTTATATTTTATCAGTTTAACACTGTTGAAGGCTAACGATAATTTATTCTGCATTATCTTAGTTATAATATTTTTTACTGGGCTAGTTGAGCTCACCGTTTCTTTCACTGTTCTCTTCAGGAAATGAGAACATAGCAGGGACTAGTCGGGGAACGGAGTGACGGTCCAGAGGATAGTATTAGTAGTCCTCACTATTCTGTGAAATATTGTGTTAATAATTATAATGAGGACTCCTTTTGAGTTTGTATAATCTCTAGTAGACAATAATTATATTCAAACTCACAGTTATGTTTTGTCGTATTGTACACGATAGTTGTATTTGAATTTTGTACCATGTATCTGACGACCCAAGATGAGTGATGTATACCTAATTTTGGGGGCGTCACAGCTATCTAGTCATTTGTTAAATAAATTAACAATTAAAATAAGATAAGGATTTGGAAGATAAGAAGGAAAGAGAAGATACAAAGAAAAGGGGAAAGAGAAAAGGGGAAAGAGAAATAAAGAAAGAAAAGAAAGAAACGAGAAAAGAAGAGGAAGATATAGAGAAAGAGAAAGAGAACGACCATGGAGGAGAAGGAGAAGGGCGTGGCAACCATGATTGAATGAAGATGAGAGAGAAGAGATCCTTCATGGAAGAAGAAGGAGGAGAAGAAAGATTTTGAGAAAAAGATAAATTCCTAAACTAATATATATATTTTAGTTAGATTTTTGTAAATCAAAACTTTGATTTATGGTTATAAACTCAAAAATCATGAATACACATGTTTATGAGTGTTTTATATTTGGATCTACCCATATTGGGTGTTGATTTGGTTGGAATCAAAAGGAAAAGAAAAATAATTTTTCTAGTTTAGAAACCCAAATTTCTTTGTACTTTGTAAATCCACCGTTTTAAATCTATATCTCATTTTTGCAATCCGTCCAAGAGGGGTGCTAGATATGTAAGTTATGTAGTAAACCCAAGTGGTAGCACTCAAAAAGGATGAGTTTACAAGTCATAGTGACTGATTTTGCTAAAATAGTCCCGTTTTTGGTAAATGAAATAGACTATTTTGGGGCAGTTTTTGTCGGGGGAATTTTCGTCATTTTTTCGACCCTCAAAAGTTCTGGAAAAATTTGGGAGGATACTATGATAAGGTTTCTAACATCTTCAAGTGGAATCACTGAAAAAGAAGTTGTAGATTTTTGTATGGATTATTTTTAACAAAGCACAAAAAACTGCAAAATGACAAAAAGTAAACGGCCAAGATTTTTCAAAGGCTGTTTCGGCCACTTAATTTGTGAGAAAATTTCCGTATTTGGGGGTGTCACGTATGGTATCAAAGCCGTAGGTTATAAACCTTAGGTAGGTGTTCCTTAGGCTATACCCGTGGAGATGATGATTGAAACAACCCGGGTCAAATCCCGAGTCCGGAATAAATCTTGGGTCAAATCCCAAGTCCGAATCGAATCAAATCCATCCAAATAAGGCCTCAAACCACTGGCCCAATAGTATCTTCTTGGGTCATCTAGCCCACCACAGGCTCCCAAAAGGTCATGACTTGAAGGTACTATTGGTAGTTACTTAATTCCTTATATGCAGACAAATTTTCCCCTATCTTTCGATGTGGGACTGGGGTGTTACAAACTCCCCCACTTAAATTTCTGACGTCCCCGTCAGAACCGATCACACAAACGGCCCAAAGATCTTTGCCTCTCTAGCCATTGTGGGATAATACCGGCTGGCTTCGTGTCCCTACCTCTGGACCTTCATCTCTCCATTGTGGGATAATACCACCAGCTTTCGTGTCCCCACCTCCGGCAACTCGATCGGATGACCCGACCCGAGCTTTCGAGAACCTGGCTCTGATACCATATGAAACAACCCGGGTCAAATCCCGAGTCCGGAATAAATCTTGAGTCAAATCCCAAGTCCGAATCGAATCAAATCCATCCAAATAAGGCCTCAAACCACTGGCCCAATAGTTTCTTCTTGGGTCATCTAGCCCACCACAGGCTCCCAAAAGGTCATGACTTGAAGGTACTATTGGTAGTTACTTAATTCCTTATATGCAGACAAATTTTCTCCTATCTTTCGATGTGGGACTGGGGAAAATTTGTCTGCATATAAGGAATTAAGTAACTACCAATAGTACCTTCAAGTCATGACCTTTTGGGAGCCTGTGGTGGGCTAGATGACCCAAGAAGATACTATTGGGCCAGTGGTTTGAGGCCTTATTTGGATGGATTTGATTCGATTCGGACTTGGGATTTGACCCAAGATTTATTCCGGACTCGGGATTTGACCCGGGTTGTTTCAATGATAAGCAATAAACTCGAATAGAGTTTAAGCGATAAGAGATGAATTTTTTGGAAAATCATTATTAAGTAAAGATGAAGATAAATAATATTCAAAGAAGAATCGTGAAGAGCTAAAAGGATAAGAATCCGGAGTTACCTGACTCCTGTAATAAAGATGAAAACTAAAAATAAATAGTTTATGTCTATAAGATGAAAAGTGTAAATAAAATCATAATATAATATGATTAAAGAGAAGAATAAGAAGATCGTAGTATAAAACGATCGTAAGTATGAGGAGAAATGATTTTTAAATAAGATCACGACATGATCAGTTTAAATCGTTGAATAACATATGATATGTTAAGTGATTGGTATGATATAGCTTGCCGCTTTAAAGAGAAGGTACTATATAATGGTACGATGTAAACTCAGAAAAGAGTGGTAAATGTTAAGATACAGATTAAAGAAAATTCGTATTAAGAAAAAAGAAAGTTAGAATTGTGAAGGATTTCAATTGAGGACTCATGTCAGCAGCTGAGTTGTATGATTCCTTGAATGGGCGGGGAATTTATACTTGATTTTAGAATCACATAGCTTCCTGGTCGATATAGTGGTTAGGTTGACCAATTCGTTGTACGGGCGTGGAATTATCCGCTTAGCTTCCTATATTGATTAGTGGTCGAGTTTGGTTTGACAACCACTTAGTTTCTTACATTGATAATCATTGGAACATGATGTCACGCTATTTGCTATATGTATGTTGATAAGGTGATTCTTTTCTTATGTGTATAACGAATATGTAGAGAATATAAGGTTAGTTGCGAGTTCTTAAAACTCATACTTATGGTAAGTTCATGACTCATAATCATATGGTATGTTTTGAATCCCTCAACGAATGAACGCCTATGGTCTAACTAGGATAAATTCTGAAACTCATATGATTGTGGAAAGTTCCTGAACTCATAATGTGTGGTAAGTTTGACGAACTGGGTATAGTTATATGTGAATTGAGCATTGAGGATTATAGGAAAAAATAGATTTATTAAGCAATGAATCATTAGAGAAAATGAAGTTGATGATGGAAGCATAGGTATTCCAAATCTTCTAGCTATGCTAGACTTCAAAGTTTTTGACATCAAGCTAAATTCGCACCGATGTGTCTTTAAAAATGAATTTTTTTTGTTATCCTCAACACATGGTGCAAGTGTTTAGGTGTGGACTTCGGGCCACTAACACGTCGTTACCTGTTATGACATGTTGACATCAAAGAAGATTTTCAAAGGTTTTTGAACGATTTTAAAAAAGAGTCTATGCTAATTGATTTGGCTAGACGAAAATAATTTGAATTATCAAAAATGTATTTTTATATCATTAATGCATCATGCAACCTGGTGTAGAGATGATAAAAATAATGGAGTTATCAATGCAGAATTACTTAGTGTTGGATGTGATCTAAGGATCGTTAGCCCACTATAGTATGATGTAGTATGACAAAGTCACAGAATGACGAAATTCTCAAACGGACTGTAAATACAGTGTGATATCATGATGTCATAAAATGATTTTAAGAATTTTAAAGATAAGTTATTGCCAACTGAATTTGGCCAGAAATGTTTCGATTAAAATTTGAATTATTGATATGCGTCTAAGCTATTTGATTCAGCTAGACAAATGTTTATGAAATTCAAAGTATTCTTTGAAAGCTTATGCCGAACCAAATTGTTTTGGTGTGGAATATTATTATAAGTCTGAGGTGAACAACCCTAAAAAGGGGGATATTAATTGGATAAAATACTCCAATCTAAGAACGAATATAGTCATTTTGATTACTAAGGTACAATAGACTGATCATCTAAAGTACTCGCATTAGTAGTTTACCTTCTTCGTGATTGTAAACATACCTATTATTAAATATTTCAGAGGTAGAGTACCTTTCTTTCATAATTAAAAGAGGTAGCAGGTAGAAATACCCTAAACCTCAAAGTTCATAGTTTTTATGATCCCTCAGACAGATATGAAAATTTTTAAACTCTTTAGAGTAATGTTGTGGTAGTATGTGATGATGGATATGAAATAGTGTGAACTCGTTGAGTACGAGTAGAATCTGGGATGATTGAATAAAGGTTATTATGAAAACCTAGTTTTGGTGAATGTTTAGAAGATGTAAACTCTTAGTGGGTAGTTATAGTGAAATGTGATTATAGATGAGAAATCCTCAAAGGAGGAAATTGTAAAGGTTAAGTTAAAAACATAGTTTTGATCAATCGAATAAGTAGAGATTAGTATGCTTTAATTTCGGGAACAAAATTCTTAGAAGAAGGTGACAACCCAAAAATTTATAAAATCTCAAATGATTAGAATAAAGGTTAATGAATAAAATCTAGAAGAGAATTTGAGGATTTATTTAAAAAATTTAAGAAGAACCTAGATGGTTCTTAATTGAATAAGAATAAAGAAATATGGGTTACAAAATTTCAAAAAAAAATCCTAGAAATGAATCAATATGTACTTAAAGGAATATCAAGAATAAGATATTACGATACCTGTAAATTCGATGTGAACTGAATAGTCTAAGAAATGCTATATAAGTACATATGGAAATTTTATTAAGGAGATAAGATTTCACATTAAGAGATGTGTTGATCAATTTCGCGATCAATGAATACGTGCAAGTATACACGGTCAACAAGTAATAAAGTGATAAGTAGAGTATCGTTCCCACGAGGAATTATTTAATAAAAATTACCAAGTACTAAGTCTTAACCAAATCAATTTTATTTAAACAACCATAAAATGTGATTTTTCTAATTAAGAAAACTAAATTAATCAATTAAAACTAGATTACTCTAAAATTAATTCAAATAAATAAAGATTAAGACTTCAATATCCCCAATTAAGAACTATAAATCAATTATCCAATTATCCCAATTATTATGCCTACTAAATTGTTAACAAGAATTCTCAAATGCCAAAAGTCCTTTTCCAAGTGATCAATTGACTTCTATTTAATCCAGATTAATCTTGCTATATTTTATTGTGACATTATATTTTGTTAGAATACCGTAGGGTATACCTGAGCTATAACCACCTGTGGGGGTACCACAGGCATGTCCTCTTGGCACCGAGGCATGACACCTTCCGTGGCGGTGTGATCAGTCCACGGCGTCTTCGTTTTGTGCTCCAGTGGGAGTTGGCCATTTGGTGTTTTGTTGTGGGAGACGTATGGGTCGACCCTAGTTTTTTGTTCTGTTCTGTTCTGCGGAGTGGTGATGTTTGTGCCAAATACGCCTTCCGATTTTGCACGCATTTGGATTGCGCAGTCTGGTGTGTGACTTGCCTGTGTGGCATTATTTTGATTGCCTTTGTGGCATTAGTTGACTTGTCTGTGTGGCAAGGTATATTACTATTTATTCTGAGCTCGGTATGAAATAAAACCCAGCCATTTGATTCAGCCTATTATTTCGTTGTATTAGTTTTGTTCGTTTCGTTTCATTTCATTTAATTGAGTGAGTTATTTCGGTTCATTATTTGTAATCTATATTCGTACTGGGCATTTGGCTCATGCTGTATTTTTCTTCCGGCAGGTAATCAGGGGAATCAAGGGCAAGTGTGACGAGAGCTTCCTTTTATCCAAATGGTTTAGATATATTATGTTTAGGTTGTGATACGTTACTTTTTTCGGAATTGTAATAAATTATTTTAGATTATGGTTTGAGGAAGTTTGATATTTATTATGGTTGACTTGTGGTATTTATCAGATATTAAGATTATTATTTTAGGGCTTGAGCCTTGCTATTAAATTCATCAGTTTTGTTATGTTTTGAGTAACCTCTCTTTCTATTTTAGAAAGGGGGTGTTGCAGTATCACAGGCCTAATTAACTTTATGTTAAGTAATCTTTGCTGGTGGGTTAGTATGTGTGTACAAGCCTATGTTCTAAGTCTTTGAAAACCCACAGAGTATGATTAGTTTTACAAGAGGATCCTGCTAATTTGTAGAAACTGATCACCTCCATGAATCAACTAGATACTCATAAATTGTAGAGTTGATTCCTACTCTGTGAACACTTAAACATTGTGAACATAATCCAGTAAATGATGAAACCATCATAGATAGAGAGTGTGTTATTAAATGCCAAATCCTACACACACTCACCATCATGCATCTCAAAATGTATTATCTTAAGATAGTTGCATGCATGAATATGTCTATTGGTAATAAATATGATGATTATCCAAATAAGAGGAACAGGGGTTTAGAAAACTAACCTAGCAGGACCCATTTAAGTATGGGTACCAAAAATAGAAATATATTTAAACCTGCAGGTACTTGGTCAATCTGACCACACTAAGGAATCCTGAAGCAGAAGACTTCAGTCAAGAAGACTCAACCAGCAGAAGGCTAAGGACTATTTAGAGATGAGTCTGATAAAGTTCTTATATGGCCAAGCCTGTCATTGAAGACCCTCTGAGCTAACCAGAATGGAGCTCACATGGCTGCTAATCTGAATGTGGGAGCAAGCCATGCAACAGAAGATGAAAAGGGTCTCATGTGCTCAAAAGCTAGCAAAGAGTGTTATATAAGAAGAATCCTCATGGAAGATCACATCAGAGGATCATCGAGCATCAGACAAGAGGAGTTCATTAAAAAGCAGAACTTCTCAACCTCAAGATTGTCCAAGAAGACTACGTTCGTAGTGCTGTCAAAAGATCGTAGAGTGATAAGTCCTGAAAATACTCATCTCCACGATACAATGAGATCTAAGTGATGATGATGATTCCAGTCAGAACGAGATATGTTGGGCCGCCTTCAAATGAACCTGAAGAAGAGGGAATCACATCCATCTGGGAAGACAGCATCAACAATGGGGGAGCAGTGATCTGTTAAGAAGCAACAGAACTGAAATAAACTATGAAGAAATATACCAGATACATAGTCCCAAAATTTTGTGGCTGATGAACCAAATGAAGATCCATAGTCAACAGGAATGTCTCAAAACTTACTACTGATAACCTCTCAGCCACCCAACTCAAAATCGTGGAGTGCCTACGATCAAGAATCTGATCGCAGTGTGAAAGCAAGAGGACACCACGATTACAGTAAATGAGATTGTCTAAAGTTGGCAGAGGATCTCCCCATCAAAAAGGGTCGTATGAGATGTCATTGCAAATCACTTCTATAGCATTTTATCTGGAAAGCGCCTCAGGGACAAACCTAACCCTTAGCTCACTCTAAGAGGTTGGCCCTTTCTGAGCTACCTTGTCCCAGAAGAATTGCTTGATCAAATTCATCTCAAGGACCAAGTCAGTAAACGATCGTAGAGTCGAGGTTGAAGAGAACTCCACGACCGCAGTGCAACCTCAACGACCGTAGAAGACAACTCGACGATCGTAGTTATACCAAAGGGTACTCCAGTTCACAAGGAGATTAAAAAATGAGACAATTGCTCAGCCATTCAAAAATGAGGAGATAAGTTCGAATATCAGTGATTGAGCTATGTTTCATAAATGTAAGGATAGAAGTCAAAGCCATCCACTGCAGCATCTCTCAGAAGTTGATCGTTGAGTCAACAAGGGAAATCGTAAAGTCCATAGCTGCCTTATCATACTACTCTACGAATCAAAAGGTCAACGGTCAAAGCCACGTCAATTAAACGTCTACTCTTCTAAAAGAAAAATATCTAACTGAAAAGTTATGGGGAGTTACAGCTCATTACTAGGCAACGTGCAACCAATGGACAGTTGACACATCACTGAGTATGCAGAGTTAGAAGGAACTGCCATAAAGACAATTTCAAATCTACAGACAGTTACCAAAAAGCTATTTAACATTTTTCCCTCCCATTTTCAAAACCCTAGAATCCTCTCAAGAGCCAAAAACAGTTAACCCTCCAGAGGCTTACGAAATCACAATCAGCCATCTCTTATAAACATCTCTAAATCAAATACCCATATTTTTTGAACTGCTCTAATGGAAAACTGGCAAGTAATCACTGGCATGCAGCCTGAAACCAAATCGTTTAAGGAATTTGAAAGGAAGTTCAGGGACATTCTCGAGCTTGTGAAGATGGCTGGATTCTCAGAATGCCTTGAGGCAAGTACTCGAGTATATATCGACCTGGTTAAAGAGTTCTACTCAAACGCCTCCATAAACTCCGGAACCCTGTCTATCAAGGTTTAAGGTCAGTCTCTGAATTTGAAGTCTTCTGACCTCAATCAGTGCCTAGGTTTTCCTAACCAAGGGCTGAAGAACCTGGATGATGTTAATACCGAACAAGAAAAGGAGCTCATGGGGTACCAAAGAAACCCTAGCCTGAAAGACATGAAGAAGAAGGAGTTTCCAGAAGAGTATGAGTTTCTTGCTAAAATAGTTGAAAAATGCATACTGTGCAAGAACACTGTACATGATACAGTGATCGACCAACAGTTAAAGATAATGTCAGCAATAGTTCTGAAGAAATAAATTGACTTTGGAGCTATCTTGTTCGATCAAATCTCCAAGTAGATAGAGAAAGCTGAGAAGAAGAAGTCCACTGAAAAACCCCTGACTAAGGTGTTTCATGGTAGACTACTGAGTATTGTGCTGAAGAAGAAGCTAGGAGAAAAAATCAAGGATGATGAGGGAGAAACTTTGAATATGCACAAAGTGATGTCTCCACAATTATTTGTGAACTGGAAGAAGAACCCAAAGGAGAACAGAAGGCTGATAATCGGGAGCAGTAACAAAGCCTCTGCAAGGAAGAGGAAAACAGAAGAAGCAGAGAGCTCTGAGTCTGATGACTCGGTACCAGTATCAATCACACCAGACAAGAAGAAATCCAGAGGTGTGAAAAAAATAAAAGCCCCATCAAGAAGTCTCTCCTCAAAGGACAAAGATAAAGAAGAAAAATTCCTAACTGCTGGAACAACAAAGAGGAGAAGCAGCAGGTTGCTTCAAGGGCCAGTCAGCAAGAAAGCCAAGGTGGAAGACAAACCAGCCTAAGCTTCCCAGAATAGTACATCTGCTGAAGAAAAGTACGTAGAGTCAACAGAAGCAAAAGAAACAGATGTCAAAGCAGAGTCCAGTAGTGAAGGTGAAGCTAATGTGATGAGAGAAACTACAGCATCTGATGATGAAAAAGAAATACGAAATGACCCAACTTCATTCCCAACTGCAACTGTCCCAACGAACCCAGATAATGGGCCAGATAATGATGATTCAAGAGAAGAAGAAAATGCCCCCTCAAATCTAGAAAGCCCCCATGATGACTCAGAAGGTGATGAGTCCAAAGAAGAAGGATCTGCCCCCGCCAGTGCTGAACTACAAAGAAGTCTATCTTTTGAACCAGAGGAGTCAGAGTCTGAAGAAGAAGAGAAGTCTGACTCTCCCATAGCTGAACCTCCAAGAAGAAGGAAGAGCTATAGACTGCAAGCAAAATTTACCTCCATGAGGAAAAGTAATCAATCAAATTCCCCCATCATATTAAGTGATGATGAGTCTGCATCACAGAAAGATAGTGCTGAGGATAGGACCAACAATAAAGAAAATGAATTAGAGGAAGTTCTTGCTAAAGAAAGTTCTAAGAATGAAATGCAGCAAGAAGAATTTTCTGCTATAAACAATCAAGATGGTTCAGGCTCCGAGAGAGAAGAAATTGAAGAAGATTTTGGTTCTGTACCTCGGAAAGAAGACGAACAAGAAGATTATCCAGTTCTCTCTCCTGTAAGATTTAGCAGAAGGATCGTAGTGGAAGTTTCAAATGATCTACCAGATGCTCTATCAGAGAAATGGGTGAACTATAGAAATGAGCAGCTCAAGGTAGTAAGAATGACTACCTTTGACATAGCCAAAAATTGGAACAATATGGAGTTAGACTGCTCAACCATTCTCTATAATCCTGACGACTTACTGATGAGATGGTTCTTCCAGTGGATGTCATGGCTAAAGGCCCACATTGAAGGAGATGGAAGCTATCTCAGCTGGTGTTTTTCTCACTTTCCAAGCATAGAACTGGTGGCGCAGAACTTTCCAATAGTAAAGAAGTTTGCCACAAAACTGATCAAAGACCAGCCCCACTTCAAAGTCTATCACCATGCTAAAAATCTCTATATTCCCTACGATCGTAGAGTGGATTCTGAAGAAGAAAGAGTCATGACCAAGGAGCTGATCGTAGAGTCTGTTCACTCTACTGCTGATGATGTTCAAGCCCAAAACCAGAAGTCTCCTTATGCTCAAGCACTACTATCAGACATTCCCTCATCCTCAACCAGTGATTGGAACTCAACAATTATTCAGATTCTCCAGACTTTTGAAAATCTGTCTAAGGATGAAAATCGTAGAGTCTAAACTGGTGTTCAACCAGCTTCTGCTCAATAAAAGGATCAAACTACTTAGGAACAGGAACTACAGAAGAGTTTTGATGATCTAAGCAAGAAAATATCTCTGTTCACTGAAGAATCACAGAAGCTGACAGTAGCAGGAGATAATTCCTTCCAACATAAGCTTCTAGCTACTATGGTTGATGTATCTCTCAAACTCCAAGAGAGAGATAACATCTATCAGAAGGCCATACAAGATCAAAAGACTGAAGCTCTACGAGTTTAGAAGGCAAATGAAGAGCAGATTCAAGCCCTATCTGACAAGATTGATGACCTAAAGCAGTCTTTCTCAGTGCAACTTGAGCTAGGTCAGCAGGAACTCAAGTTTGTATTTGCCAACACCTCCTACCTGATGGAGCAGCTTATGTCCAACATGGAGCAGCTCTCTCAAATGATTAGTGACAAAAGGGGGAGAAAAAGAGGCATAGAAAGAGGAAGAGCAAGAAGAGCAAGAGGCACTCAAAGAAGAGCAAAGGGATAGAAGAAAAGAAATCAAAGAAGAAGACATCTGCAGCAGAAAAAGAATCATCATCTGAGGGGGAGCCAAAAGATGATGATCGCATGATCGCAAAATCTGAGGGGGAGCATGATCAGAAAGATGCTGAAGGGGAGCTAAGAAAAGATAGAAGGTCATCATCCCATGGGGAGCAAGAGCAAAAAGAATAATCAGATGAGTAGCTGATCAGCAAACATCCTGGAAGCATACAAGGAGCCAAAGAGGTACATCTCTAACTAGTTAGGTATGTTCTGGATCCAGGATGTAGAATGTCTTAATATATAAATTGTCATATCAATATAAATAACATTTATAATTATCTGTTTTAGAAATACAGCTGCTCACTGTATATAAGATTCATTCATAACATGCATATGCACTTATTGTTTTTGTCATAATCAAATAGGGGGAGATTGTCAGTTATAAACATTTGAATGATATTCCTATTTAATATATGATTTGATTATCATATATATATGAATGAATATGCAAGTATACTTGCATTAAGAAAAGCTGTAAAGTCCTTTGATAGATAATAAAACTATATGTACAAGGACTTAGAATGAATTGATCAAATATGTTAGGTTAATCTTATATAAGCAAAACAGCTTTGTAAAGTCCTTAAAAAAATGATGTACAAGGACTACAAATATAGAAAGATTAAGCTTGTTAGGTTGATCTTATGATGTAATAGATAGGCTTGTCTGATTGTCGAGCACTGCACCAGAAGTCGTAGTCTGCCAGGAGAGTCAAGGATAACTCGAGAGCTATCGAGGCAGAATAGGAGTATGCAAGATAATAGATCTCGGAGTTCGTAGACTTCCAGGGGAAACGAAGAAGGATCATAGTGTGTCGAGTAGAGCTTCATCAGGATCGTAGTGAGCTGAGGAAGTCATGTTCAGAATCGTAGAGACAGCCTGCCTACGAGCCGATCGGTCATCTGCCGAAGCTAAGTCAGAAACGTAGACTACACTCTGAGTTCGTAGAGTCCATTGATTACATGCAGAGATCGTAGTCGAGCAAGATCAGATGAAGACAACAAGCACAAGGCAGAAATCGTAGAGTGTCAAGATCTGATCTCGGGATCGTAGTGTCTGCACAATCGAAGCTGAATCGTAGAGTACAGAACTACAACCTCAATAGAAGTGTTCACAATGCCAAGGAAGAATCGTAAAACATATACAGTTCCCAACAAATGAGCACTCCTAGAATATCGAAAGGAATGAAGCCTCTGGTTGGCACTGCAAAGATGCATTCCACCTTAAGGGAACCAGAGAGCACTCAACGAATGGCATGCAGGCTAGCAGAAGATCTAAGCACCAACCCAATCAGCATCAAGATTGAGTTGTAAGGCCATTCGTGATAAAGTCTTCCAACAAGGAGATCAAAAAAAGACTTTAGAAGCTGACTGAGGAAAGTCAGGAAATGCAATAGCTATCAAGTGAACAGAAGACAACGATCTTGGAAGCAACCGAGATCGTAGTGTTTGCCAAACAAAGAAAGAACTGATGGAAAGTGAACCGAGATACTGGGTAGCCTCTGAAGAACAAGGCTGAAGTGATTAAGTGTAGGGTCAGTCCATTGATGATAAGTGAATGGGAGATCACAAGGAGAAAGTGAGCTGGACGCGCCACAAATCTGAAGTGTCTTGCTATTCAGAGGAAACCAGAGCAAGGAGTTAGGCCATCAGTATCTGAGAACAGTCGAAGCAAATAGAAGTATTGAAGCACTGCATAATAGAATGAAGAAGTGTACTACATTGAAGATCCAATCAATACTCTTCAAGATCGTAGTGTTAACTCTACCAGTCAATAAGTAACACTCAATAAGACACTACAATCAGGTCCTCGAAGACGTGCATCAGAATCATAGAGTTCGAACACCCAAAGACTGAAGCATTGGCAACGGTTCAATCTAAATGATGGTATTCGAACAAAAGCTTATTGAGAGCATCAATGCAAAAGGACAACCTCTGATAGAGAAATTAGAAGGAGATAATAAAGTCTTCAACTTGCCCAAGACATTAAATTGACAACTCTGACGGGTAGGTGAAACAGTAGACTGCAATGTCAGATAAAGTATGGCATGTCACATCTGCAGTGTACCTCTGTCAACTCGAGATCTGTAAAGATATTTGAATAGCCTTCAACGGCTACTTTCCAATGGAAGGATTGGGAAGGAGTATAAATCTAGATGAGCTTTAAAGATCGAAGGTTGCTGGAGTTACTGAATTTGGAGATAAGGTGAACTGATCTAAACCATGTGAGATAGTGAGCCCGAAGGCTCACCCTATAATCCACCAAGAACACTCAGAGACATGCAAAGAAAGAAGTAGAAGTGAGAGTTCTACTACTTAAAGAGTGTTCTGAACTGCCGAGAGAAAGAAGAGCATCATGTCATCTTGATGTCCATCATGGGAAGACTCTAAGTACAATAGAGAAAAACTTACAGTCATCTTAGAAATTCCATCATGAGAAGGCATCCAGGAGCAAGAAAGGAGATCACAAATGCCATCTTGGTGTCAAGCATGAGAAAGCTTCTAAGTACCTAACAAAAGAGCTTACAGTCATCTTGGAAGCCTATCATGTGCAGCCATCAAGTACCAAGGAGAAGGATCTTCAAGGCAGTTCATAAAGGGGTCATCCGAAGTGGTTGAGTAACCGAAGAAGCTGAGCATCATGCAACCCTCAGCTGCACTTCAAGGATGATCAAGCCAAGCTGCTAAGGATAGAAGATGTTCAGTGCATGAAGACATCTTAGCAGCTCAGCACCGACTCCAACAACAACAAACAAACAACTCAACAAAGACAGGGCCTGAGGGGTCCTTGTCCGAAGGGACTAAATGAAGTCAGGGCCCGAAGGGTCCTTGTCCGGAGGGACTAAACGAAGTTTCAAGCCTGCTGGGCTTGAAAAGTTCCTAGGGAACTAGATGAGTCCCAAGGCTGCTGGCCTTGAAGAGTTCTTAGTGAACTGAAGTCCCAAGGCTGCTGGCCTTGAAGGAATTTTAGTGATTCAGGGTGCTGCCATTCCTTAGTGGAAATCCTGCTAGTTGAAAGCAGAAGAGTGGATTAGGACCTTGAGTCTCTAAACCACTTAAAATCCTTTGTGTCATTTATATTATGTCATTTATATTATGTCATTTACATTATGTACTATAACTGCTATAACTGCTATGTATGTTTTAACTAGTTACAACTAAACTTACTCTACGAACAATGTATGTATGATTATAAATATATCAATGAAGGGGATCTTTTACTTATTCCGATGTGCTTGAAAAGATTCTTATGTTTGTCATATGCTAATTTAAAAGCTATAAAAAATAAACCTGAAAAGTATTTGAAATAAAAAGGATCTATTCAACCCCTCTTCTAGATCTATTGTGCCCTTTGGGAACTAATAAATTTGATGATGAATTTGTGATGGAAACTATAAATTGATGGATGATTGTTGTTCTCCTCTGTAAAATGAAAACAACATAACTTGAATGGATCGAATTGGTTAAGAAACAAATTTGTGGTGAATGATTACGTTAAACATGTTAAAAATATGAAAAAGTAGTATAAACCAATTAGAATTAGCATAAACCAAATCCCACATCGACTAAATTGAGAACTTTACCGCTTTTCTAAACCTATAAATAGAAGGTCTCCAATTTTGAGAAAGGCTTTGTTGTGGGAGGACTTTTTATAAAGACCTGCTTAGTTAAATTTTGGCGTTGAGTGCATAGGCAATTTATGGAACTTGTATTTTCGGGTATGTTTCTTATTTAATTTTTGGGTAATGTTATTAATTTAAATATTGTATTTAGTTTGTTAGTTAAAGTTATATTTTGAAATATTTTTTTATCTCTTATAAGATGTTAAATTTCTAGTAATTCTATGAATTATGAGTTTATAGAGTCCAAACTAACTCAATTGGATATCTAATGGCTAAGTTCTGCTAAGAGGCGCCGCAGCGCCACTTATGAACTAAGTTCGAGTGCTGCATCTCTGATGTGGAAATCAACGGAAATCAGGACATGGCGCTGCAGCGCCGGTCTTAAGGCTATAAACAGGGAGCCGCAGCGCTGCCCGACCCATTAACTAATATTCGGACCCAGCGCCGCAAAGTCGATAATATAAAGGGAATGGGTGCTGCAACGCCAGTAGGCCGTTAAGCACATACAAGAGCTTTTAATTGCATGTTCAATGGAAACTTAATATTGGTAATCCTAATGAGTATTATACATGCTTAATAAGATATAATGAGAGACTTTAAATACTTAGCTTGATGTTAAGTATTAATAATGTAAAGGTTAATTTAATTGATCTAGATTAACCTAATAAACATCCATGATGGTGTAAAGACATAAGTGAAGAACTTAAGCGATTGTTAAGTATCAATTGAAAGAAATACTTTGAAAGTATAAAATAAAATTTTAAAGAATGAGTTAAAGGTTAATTTAATTATTTGATTAACCTAATGCAATGTAAAGGTAAACTTTAATTACTTAACTAAATGTTGAGTGATAGTTGTAACGGAACCTAAGAATGATTATTTAAATGTGATACCTCTAATGTGATGCAAAGACAAGGTTTAAGACTTAACTAAATGTTAAGTGTCAATTAAAGAGTAATGTAATGAGAAGGTAAAGAAAGTTTAACGTAAATAAATCAAGTAGACAGTGAGAAGCCCTAATTGGACTTAAACACATAATTGAACATTGTGTATCAAACTTAAAGAAGATGATCATAGATCGTAAAGTAGAGTTACTTAAATAATTTCTCAGCGTTGTTATATGTCTGAGAGTTGATATGCATGATGATATGTTGTGTAGGATTCATGAACTGCATATAGCTGTAAGCTATTAATCTGTTATTGGTAAACAACGATCAAGACAAGTATTTCAGTTTCTATTTGTTATGTGTATTGATGATGAATTATTTTAATCTGTATCGCAAATATATTACATATGTTGTGAGTATGAAATGTTAAAGTCAATTTATGATTACATTGATTGAATAAAGAATGTTGATTAAGTAAGGAACTCGATCTTTATACTTGTTATGTGAATTAAAGCATGTATGATATGTTAGTCTAATGATTGTGATGTATAAGATGAGCATGTTATTTATGTGCTACGTGATGCATGAAAACTATTAGATCTTGCTGAGATGTCGAGCTCATTCTTGCAAAATAACCATTTTTACAGGTCAAGGTTTCAAGGTAATGATATATGCTAATTGAATGACAGAGATTAATAGCAATTTAAGAAGACTATTTATTTTAGATGAAAATTGCATTTGATGTTTTTTTATTGTAACATAATTATTTAGTTGTAAAGTTGAGTTATCCGATGTATAATGGATATTGATTTGTGATGTAAGATTTTATATAGCAACTTTGATGAAGCGATTCATGAAATAAATTTGAATCAAAGATATGTAATGATAAAGGTTGTGATTCAGGTAAGTAAAGAAAGTAAACAGAAAAATTTAAAATATTCCGCATTTTTAGTGATTGTATCATCGAATATTATGTAAAGTTAGAATAAAGGTGTATTGATAACGACCGAGGTTAAAAGTTGAATTGTATGAATTTTGGGTTCGTTACACTTACAAACCACCCCCTCATCAACCACCACACAATTAAGTGTAATGTTACCATTGCTATTCACACCTCCTCATTTTGGCTACACATTTCTTAAACTAACCCCACCAAACTTAACCGTGGTTAAATGATGGGAAAGTGAAAAAGCTAGCCACTTTTGTTGACTTGAATTTTTTACTTTGACTTTTTGTATTTATACCGTATGATTTTTGTATTATGCGCGTATTATTTTCCATATTATATTTGTATTATATGTCATTTTATTCTCGTATTATATTCGTATAATAATTCATATTATACTCATATTCTTCTTGTATAATAATTTATATTATACTAATATTCTTTTCTTTAATCTTTTTAAATTCATTACACAGTTGAAAAACTGTGTTAATCGTTTTTCAAATTTTATTTGACATACTACCTTTCCTCGTCATTCTATCGTTTGTGCATTCTTTGAAATATCAAAAAACTGAAGAAAAAAAAACATGTTTTGGTGAATAGTGCTTGTAACGACCCCAAAATTTATACAATAATATTCTCCTTCTCGATCGTTTACAATACAACTTTAATCTATCTTTACATCATTATTCGATATTAAAATCACTACAAATGCGGAATATTTAAAACTTTTATACATTTCCTTCTTTATTGCCCTAAATCGCAACCTTTACGTTACATCTCTTCGATTCAACTGTATATCATTATTCGTTACAACAAAAATGACTATACCAAGTCTTACATCATAAATAGATATCCATATACACCGGATAGCTCAACTTACAATTCAACAAAATGTTACATTCAAAATATTAAATACATTTCCCATAAAACATAAGTAATCTTCGTGAATATGGATCTCTATAATTCACGTAGCACATATCCTTACCTTAAATCTTTAACCTGCAAAAATAGTTATTTGCAAGGTTGATCTCGACAGCCCAGCAAAATCAAACAGTTTTCATACATCACATAGCACATAATAACATACTCAACATATATCTCATAAACATTGGACTAACACAACATACATGTTGCATTTCATATAACAAGTATAAAGATTTAGTTACTTACTCAATCAACATTCATTATTCAATCAACATAGTCATATATTGACTTTAATGTTTCATACTTTCAATATATATAGAACACATCATGCTCTTTGCAACAAATATTTAAAACAGTTCATCATCAAGTTCACATAACAAATAGGAACTGAAAGACTTGCCTTGATCGTTGTTTACCAATAATAACTTAATAGCTTACAATTATCTGCACTTTAGGTGCCCTACACAATTATATAATCATACACATCAACTATTAGTCACATAAAAACTCAAAGTAATTGTAATGTAAACTATACTCCATATCTCATAACCTTTCCTATTAATTAGCACACAATGTTCAATTAGACTGTGTTAACTTTTCGACTTATGTAATATTCAAAATTCATTCAAGTGTTTAAATATTGCTAGGAATCATTATTGATTTTATATTAAACTCATTTCATATTTTTTAATATCCATTTTATTTGACTTAAAACATTTTTTACGTTCATTAACACTTATCACGGCGTTTCGACGTTTATTCGTCACACGCCCGATTTGCCTCTCTTGTGTATGCTTACTATGCTTCTATAACTTATATAATACATCATTATATTAATGTAAAGCATTATTATATATACTAACATTCATGTTTTATAACTTAGAACAACATCATTTATCGTCAAGAGCACTACACTAGCATATGTGCATGTCCGACGCCCTCCGATTGCCCTTGGAAACACAACAGTCCTAAAGATAGCCAGTTTGACCCTTCATAACGATTTCAAATTGAACCCCTTAAAGAATAAAAGTTATTGTCCTATTCGTCCTCGTTCTGAATCATCTTGAATCGTATCAATCGGAGTTCGTATGAAAACATTGTGCTCATTTTAGTAAACTATGTTCGGGTAGTTTTTTTTCCAAAATTTCGGCTTGGCAGAACCCCCCCCCCCCCCCGCCGGAGCGGGGTTTTTGAATAGGGGGGCCGCCGGGCGGGGGTCCCTACTGCGATTTTGCGATTTCAGCTCTAGAACACTACGAAAAGCAAAATTAGGCCTCCAAGCTCCTTTCTAACAACCATACCAACCTACCCAATGTGTAATAGGTTTACAGAAACATAAACTAATATTTTCTAACACGTTTCTAGCCATCTAAACAACATAAACATCCAAATTACATACATTAATTTTCACTATTTTTGCTAAAGCTTCACTTTTTGAAAGTTTCAGTGAAAAAATCATCACTGTGATTTTGTTTTCAACCAAAACACTTAATTCAACATACTATGCTTATGTTTATTCATCCTCTTTCAAATTCAATAGTCAATTTATAAATTAAACAACTAATTAAACCTTAATTTTACTTTAAACTAAGCCATATTCATATATATTCATATAAACTCACTGTAATATGATTTTCTTCACAAATTACATACATAACATGAATTCATTGACTATACTCATATATAAACTTATGAAAACAGTTTCACAACAACTAATTTATCATATAAACTATATATAACAATTAATTCAACATCTACAAAGAATTTTACAGAGAATTTTGGAAGAGAAGACAACCACAACTTTTAGAATTTTTAAAAGGGTAAGAGGATACCTTGTATGCTAGAAGGTGAAAATTTTCTTCCTTTGATCAACAAGGCTTCTTTTTCCCAATTCCTTTCTCAAAATCTCTCTAGGATTCTCTCAAGTTTTCTCTCAATTTCTTCTTTTCTTCTTTTTCTTTCTTCTGAGTCTTTCTCCCTAACTTCTAACTTACGTACTAACAAAAATATAGCGTATAATAATAATAATATAGATATTAAGTATACAACTTTAACTGACATCAGTTATCAAATTTTAAAAATCAAAAGTCATAAGGCTTGTTTGGCTAACATAATTAAAATTAATCAATTAATCATTATACCTTGTTTGGTAAAACACAATTAGATTAAAGAATTAATATGAATTAGGCCTTGTTTGGCCAAACAGAATTAAACTCCTTTAATTTATTTAATAACTCCTTTATAGAAAGGTTATTTGTCACACTTTTATTTAATTAAATTTTAATAATCAATTTAATTAATTATAATAACAATTTATTAAATTACTTTGACACATAAACTAATACAACATAATTATAACTTTCTTTATAATTATAATTTTGTTTAATCAACTAACACATCATTTAATAACAAATTCAAGCTAAAATATAATAATCATTTAATTATTATAAACTCTCTAAATTAATTATTAAATTAAATTAGTATATTAACCATAACAATTAATTTTCTTAATCTCCTTAATTATTTACGTAACAATAGATGAACCAATCAAGTCCGATCAAAATTAAAATAGTTATTCAACAATAAACACATCTATTAAAGAGTTATATAACTCAATAAATAGTGAAAATTATAATTAAAATTCTGGATTGTTACATCCTTCCTCCTCCCTTTATAAGGAGTCTGTCCCAAGAATCACAATTTAAACAATCATTCTCACATTCTTCAACAATTCTTCCCTCCTATAAGGATTCCGTGCCTCGGAAGCACCGGAAACCCTACCTTAACTCAGGTTTTTAATCAAATCTCTTCGTTGAATAACTTCAACACATGAACCTTAATATAGTGTTGTTATATTTCCTACTAACATTCATTTTTCAAACAAAATTCTAGGTTTAATGTCATAACTTTCACTTGAACTCAAATATATTCTGAGTATTATATATTCTTTAACCCATTCCTTTTCTTTCTAAAGATCGTTAGACAACCACTTGGGATATTACATTCACCCATTGTCTAAGAATTTCGTATCCTTGAAATTTTTATTTATTAATCTTTATTCATTCAATCTATCAAGATAGATTTTACCGTTATACTTTATTCATTCAGTGGGTTTTATAACCACTTCTTTCCACCTAAGATCTTTCTTCATTATTAAACTTTTCTATTAAGAGATTTTATATTATTCTTCGATAACTCATCTCCTTCTCATTTCAAAATTTCTTTTCTCACTTATTCCATATATTCATCATTCAGGTCGCAATCTTACGACTTACTTCTTCTAAGGAATATCATCCTTACCACAATTCGCCTTTTAGAATAGCAAGAACCTTCCACAATTGCTCAATAATGGGAAGAATTAGAATAACTCAGGAATTTAAAAGATTCCAAATCATGTTGAGGGGTCATAAGACCGTGAACTCTTTTCTAGGTTTACTAGTGCTTCAACTCAATCCTTCACATGCAAACGAGTGTTTATCAATCACAAAGACTGAAAACACCCTCCACATGTACACTAGGTGGTCAGCCTATTGTTAACCACTACGTGGGGCCACAACGTAGTGTTTTGTAACGACTATATTCGTTACATTCGAACCATTGTCCCCGAAAACATGTCCCCTTATAGGGTTATTCACCCTCAGCTTTGCACAACATCTAATTCCGCACCAAAACAATTTGGTTTGGCATAGACTTTTTGATAAACGCTTGAATGTCATGAACATCTTTCAATAATCGTCTAGCTGAATCAAATAGCATAGACTTCTACAACAATTAGAACATCAATCGAAATATACATAGATACATAGATATATAGATATTCTCATATCTTAAGAAACCTCAAAAATAGTTTTTATGACATCATGATACCGCACGGATTTACAGTCCGTTTGAGGATTCTTGCATTTTGTGACTTTGTCATACTACATCATACCATAGTGGGCTGACGATCCTTAGATCACATCCAACACTAAGAAATTCTGCATTGATAACTCCATCATTTTTATCATCTTGCACCAGGTTCCATGATGCATTAATGATATAAAATACTTTTGATATTTTCAAATCATTGGCGTCTAGCCGAAACAATTATCATAGACTATTCCTTTAAACAGTTCAAAAATCTTTGAAAATCAGTTTTAGTGATATTATATCTCAACAGGTAACGATGTGTCAGTGTCCTCAAGTCCACATATACACATTTGTCACCATGCCTTGAGATTAAAAATTTATTTTAAAAAGGCACATAGTGCGAATTTAGCTTGATGTCAAAAAATGTTGAAGTCTAGCATAACTAGAAGATTTGGAATACCCGTGCTTCCACCATCAACTCCACTTTCTATAATGATCCATTGCTTAATAGTTCTATCTATTCCTATCATCCTCAATACTCCATTCACACTTAATTATAATCCCAGTTTCAACAAACTTACCGCATATTGAAAGTTCAGGACTTGCGACAATAATATGAGTTGTAAGAACTTATCCTAGTCAAACCATAAGAGTCCATTCGCTGAGGGGTTCAAAACATACCATATTATTATGAGTCACGAAAATACCATATGCATTAGTTTTAAGAACTGCACCTAATCCTAATATTATCTGACTAATCTTAATAGTTTCTAACTATCAAACAGACACATGAGAAAAGAATCACCTTTTCACCACATTTACATTGATTGCGCGACACCAACATTCCAATGATTATCAATATGATAACTGAGTGCAAGCACAAAAACCCTCGCCCATACAAAGATTTGTACAACTCAGCCATCACATGAGTCCTCAATTGAAATCCCACCTAACTCTATCTACTCTTAACTTGCTCTTTACTCGATACGAATTCCTCGTATCACATCATCTATAACTCCAATTCCTCGGTGAGTTATCTCGTACTATTTCATAGTACTCCATCTTCATAGCATTAAGCTATAATTATTCAAACATTATAGACCATCTTTCTCATTATCTTGGCTATGGAGTTAGGTAACTCCCATTTCTTATCTTTATATCTCTTCAAGATTCTTACTTGAATTTTCTTGATTATATAACAATTCCCGCTTTAAGAATTTCCAACTTCATTATATTGCTCAATACTTGGTTTTCATCATACGTATCCATTTTTTAGACTTGGTACACATCGAGTCTCTACCAGTTTCAATATGGTACACTGAGTGGTTTCCCACAAACAACCAAAAAAACTAGGTTCCGAGTTGCTAGTTCGTATATACCTCCGCTCTATGAAGGAATCGTTTAGCCCGGATACCATACATCAACTGCTAAAGAGTACAACTGTACAATACCTAACTATAACTTTATTCTTAACTTCTTTACCATTCTCTTCTTATAGACATTGTCTATTTGTTATCACATTACATCCTTATTATTGGAGTTGGGTAACCCCACCTTCATATTCTTTATAACTCAGCAGGATTCTTCTTTGAATCCTTTTAACGCATGTTTTAATCCCTTCTTATATGTTTCTTAAATTACTTTCTTATTGTTCAAACTCTATTTGAGTTTATTCTTTCATTATCTTCACATTCCTTCTCTAACGATTATAGCCTACGGTACTCCTACCTAAGGTTTATCACCTACAGCTTTGATACCAACTGTAACGACCCCAAAATTTATACAATAATATTCTCCTTCTCGATCGTTAACAATACTACTTTAATCTATCTTTACATCATATTCGATATTAAAATCCTACAAATGCGGAATATTTAAAACTTTATACATTTCCTTCTTTATTGCCCTAAATCGCAACCTTTACGTTACCTCTCTTCGATTCAACTGTATATCATTATTCGTTACAAACAAAAATGACTATACCAAGTCTTACAATATAAATAGATATCCATATACACCGGATAGCTCAACTTACAATTCAACAACATGTTACATTCAAATATTAAATACATTTCCCATAAAACATAAGTATCTCGTGAATATGGATCTCTATAATTCACGTAGCACATATCCTTACCTTAAATCTTAACCTGCAAAAATTGTTATTTGCAAGGTTGATCTCGACAGCCCAGCAAAATCAAACAGTTTTCATACATCACATAGCACATAATAACATACTCACATATATCTCATAAACATTAGACTAACACAAACATACATGTTGCATTTCATATAACAAGTATAAAGATTAGTTACTTACTCAATCAACATTCATTATTCAATCAACATAGTCATAAATTGACTTTAACGTTTCATACTTTCAATATATATAGAACACATCATGCTCTTTGGCAACAAATATTTAAAACAGTTCATCATCAAGTTAACATAACAAACAGGAACTGAAAGACTTGTCTTGATCGTTGTTTACCAATACAGCTTAACAGCTTATAATTATCTGCACTTTAGGTGCTCTACACAATTATATAATCATACACATCAACTATTAGTCACATAAAAACACAAAGTAATTGTAATGTAAACTATACTCCACATCTCATAACATTTCCTATTAATTAGCACACAATGTTCAATTAGACTGTGTTAACTTTTCGACTTATGTAATATTCGAAATTCATTCAAGTGTTTAAATATTTCTAGGAATCATTATTGATTTTATATTAAACTCATTTCATATTTTTTTAATATCCATTTTATTTGACTTAAAACACTTTTACGTTCATTAATACTTATCACGGCGTTTCGACGTTTATTCGTCACACGCCCGATTTGCCTCTCTTGTGTATGCTTACTATGCTTCTATAACTTATATAATACATCATTATATTCATGTTAAGCATTATTATATATCCTAACATTCATGTTTTATAATCTTAGAACACATCATTTATCGTCAAGAGCTACTACACTAGCATACGTGCATGCCCGACGCCCTCCGATTGCCCTTGGAACACAACAGTCCTAAAGATAGCCAGTTGACCCTTCATAACGATTTCAAATTGAACCCCTTAAAGAATAAAAGTTATATCCTATTCGTCCCGTTCTGAATCATCTTGAATCGCATCAATCGGGGTTCGTATGAAAACGTTGTGCTCATTTAGTAAACTATGTTCGATTAGTTTTTTTTCCAAAATTTCGGCTTGGCAGAACCCCCCCCCCCCCCCGCCGGAGCTGGGTGTTTTGAATAGGGGGGCCGCCTGGGCGGGGGTCCCTGCTGCGATGTTGCGATTTCAGCTCTAGAACACTACGGAAAGCCAAATTAGGCCTCCAAGCTCCTTTCTAACAACCATACCAACCTACCCAATGTGTAATAGGTTTACAGAACATAGAACTAATATTTTCTAACACGTTCTAGCCATCTAAACAACATAAACATCCAAATTACAACCATTAATTTTCACTATTTTTTTCTAAAGCTTCACTTTTGAAAGTTTCAGTGAAAAAATCATCACTGTGATTTTGTTTTCAACCAAAACACTTAATTCAACATACTATGCTTATGTTTATTCATCCTCTTTCAAATTCAATAGTCAATTTTAAATTAAACAACTAATTAAACCTTAATTTTACTTTAAACTAAGCCATATTCATATATATTCATATAAACTCACTGTAATATGGTTTTCTTAACAAATTACATACATAACATGAATTCATTGACTATACTCATATATAAACTTATGAAAACAGTTTCACAACAACTAATTTATCATATAAACTATATATAACAATTATTCAACATCTACAAAAGAATTTTACAGAGAATTTTGGAAGAGAAGACAACCACAACTTTTAGAATTTTTAAAGGGTAAGAGGATACCTTGTATGCTAGAAGGTGAAAATTTTCTTCCTTTGATCAACAAGGCTTCTTTTTCCCAATTCCTTTCTCAAAATCTCTCTAGGATTCTCTCAAGTTTTCTCTCAATTTCTTCTTTTCTTCTTTTTCTTTCTTCTTAGTCTTTCTCCCTAACTTCTAACTTACGTACTAACAAAAATATAACGTATAATAATAATAATATAGATATTAAGTATACAACTTTAACTGACATCAGTTATCAAATTTTAAAAATCAAAAGTCATAAGGCTTGTTTGGCTAACATAATTAAAATTAATCAATTAATCATTATACCTTGTTGATAAAACACAATTAGATTAAAGAATTAATATGCATTAGGCCTTGTTTAGCCAAACAAAATTAAACTCCTTTAATTTATTTAATAACTCCTTTATAGAAAGGTTATTTGTCACACTTTTATTTAATTAAATTTTAATAATCAATTTAATTAATTATAATAACAATTTATTAAATTACTTTGACACATAAACTAATACAACATAATTATAACTTTCTTTATAATTATAATTTTGTATAATCAACTAACACATCATTTTAATTACAAATTCAAGTTAAAATATAATAATTCCATTTAATTATTATAAACTCTCTAAATTAATTATTAAATTAAATTAGTATATTAACTCATAACAATTAATTTTCTTAAATCCATAATTATTTACTTAACAAATAATTAACAAATTAAGTCGAATCAAATTAATTATTATTCAACAATAAACACATCCAATAATATTTATATAACTCAATAAATATTTAAAATTATAATTTAAAATTCTGAATTATTACAGTGTTTTCCGTGACTATTTCCCAAAACATGGTTAAACGATCGAAAAGTCAATAAAAATATTTTTTGTCGCTTTTATTTCGTCCTATTTTATGCGCGTTTTTTGAGAAAAAATTTTATCGGCTAACATAAATTTTCATGACATATTACCGCTAAATCTTGAAACAAAATACCATTACAACATACCAATTATAAGACCCCAACTTTTATGAATAAAGATTAATTTTTCCTTTAAATATCATTTTGAATATTATGTTGTGGGTAATATTTAAAAATTTCGCAAAGTAAGCAAGTTGTTATAAAATATTCGATTGGTTGGGAAATATTTCTTTTATCAGGGAATATTCGTACGACGACACAATCATTGGTGGACCTCACAACGAAATTATTATCGGAATTAGAAAATTACAGAGATAACTTTTATAAAAGTAACATCAAAGATTTTATTGTTAACTGTTGAAATATCCGGTGATAAATGTACAATAATACGCGTGGTTGCATAGTAGCACACAATATTGATTATTGATGCTTACGTGAGAAGTCGCTCAATTATTTCTACAATAACTGCTGCATAGTATCTCACATTATTGATTCAATTATTTTCACAGTATCATCTGCATAATATTTTATATTATTAAATCAGTAGTTGAGACGACAAAATTATTCATATTATTATTTGTATTATTGACGATGTCTAGAAGTTCTGTCGAGGAAAGGGGTTTGGTCACCTAATTGCGCATCAATAGGGAGAAATCTTTATCGGAAAGCTCTCTCTTTCTTGGAAATGATCTAGTTGCTAATATTGCAAGTTATAATATAATGATGAATGTTATTAAAATATGTTTTGTGAAGCCAAGTGAGTTGAGATAATATAGGGGTGTTTTATGATGTATTTGTTGTAAATTTTGTTTATTATATAGACTCCCCACTTACCCATTTTTCAAAATTATCGGTAAAAAGTTATCTCAGTTTTGTTTTATATAGATATATAGATATATCTATATATATATTATCTATATATATCTATATATATATATATATACTTTTCAAAGTTCACGTGGGGGGGGAGGAATTACCTGGTCAAGAGGGTGTATTATTATTATTATTATTATTATTATTATTATTATTATTATTATTATTATTATTATTATTATTATTATAAGTTTTGTTTTTTATGCAAAATAGAATATATTATATTTTATTACATAGTGCTGCATAGTAAATCAAATTTTTCAATCGAAGAAGCGCCCGTGAATTCCTATTATTGTGCGGTCCGTGATTTTTCTTTTCAAATAGTATCATGTCATTCTCCTATAAATAGGATGCTTAGTTTAGAATTGAAAATCACACAAGAATCAGAAAATTCTTCTTCTATAATCTTGAGCGTATTTCTTTAGAGTTTAAGAAAGCTTTAAGCGTAGAAAACAATATAAATTTCTTAAAGAATTCCTCGTCCTACCAGTAGAAGTACTCTCTTTTTAAGGTAAGAGATATTATTTGTGTTCAATATTCGTATGAAATAATATTTTCTTCCATACTCTATAGTATGTAAGTATATTATTTCATTTTAGATTCTGAATTCTACACTCATTTTGTTAAAGTATTGCTTCTATACTCCTTGAAATTAGTAGAATATCCTTGAAATTTGCGCTTCATCTAGTATTTTTTTGTTATGAAAATATTATTCTGAGTATTCTTGATAATTTTTAATTCTTTTCATGTCGGGTACTATTCACGGGGTACTATTCCCGAAGTACTATTCATATGGTACTATCACATTGAGTACCTATTCATGATAAAAATTGGTTTTCTTTTCTATCCAAATTATTTTTGATACAATATTATTCTTGAATTTTACTCCACAAACAGTATCATGTTGACAATTTGGACATTATTGAATTCTGGATAAATTGAATTATAAATCTTAAAATTATCATTTGCTTTCATTTAATTGAATTCTTATATCATTGTCATTATCCTCATGCTTTATTGTGAGAAAGTCATCTTTTGCCCGTAGTGGCATAGATGAACTGTTTATTGGTATGATTACGACCAGGGATCATTCGGTATAATCATGACCTGTAATGTTACAAATGATGTGGTAAAAGTCCTCATTGGCCCGTAGTGCTGATGGACAGTTGTTGGCATGATCATGGACCATTGGTGATAACACGAATATACTTGGCTCGTAGTGCATGGATAAATTCATGGATGTGATACTAAATGAATATCTTGGGCCCGTAGTGCATGGATAATTCAGTGATTGTGATTTTTTTTTCGCTGAATCTCAACGAGTAAAAATTGATGATAAACTATTTTAAACTCATAGAAGATAGTTAAATATCCTGCTCTACTTGACTCTTCAATGGATTGTTTGTTCCCGCTGTAGTTAACTTGTTGTCTATTGTATTCTCTCAGTTTCACATTGTTGAAGGCTAACGATAATTTTATTCTGCATATCTTAGTCATAATATTATTACTGGGCTAGTTGAGCTCACCCCTTGCTTTCATTGTTCTATTCAGAAAATGAGAATATAGCTGGGACTAGTCGGGGAATGGAGGTGACGGGTTCCAGATGGTTACTTTAGTAGTCCTCACTATTCTATGAAATAGTGTATAATAATGTCATGAGAACTTCATTTGACTTTGGATATTGTCTAGGAGACATTATTCGTGTTAAAACTCTCAGCTTATGTTCACGACAGTTGTATAATTAAGTTTATATTTGTATTTGTATCATGTATTTGGTGACACCAAGATGGGTGATATATATCTATTTTGGGGGTGTTCACACCAACTCTCCTGAAAAAGACTTAGGGTCAAACCCTAACTTGATTCATTCTTCGGGTGAATAGTACTTTTGCACCAAATTTTCTCAAAAAAAATTTATTTTCGTCTTCGAAATTCTTACTCATTCATTCTCGCACATACCCAAATCCTAATGTTTTATAATTCATCATAAGTCATAGAATGACTAATAACACATAACATAGAATATTATTAATAAAAACTTATTTTGTATATAATAATCCTTACACCAAAATTTACATGACTATCCGATTTTTCGGGTTGTCACAAATCAATGCCCAAATGAAAGTTAATTCAAGCCCACAAGATTGGCCCAAATTGAATTCGAACAAAGATCCAACCAAAATGGGTCAACCCATGGGTCATGGGTGGTAAAATGGGTTGGGGGCAACCCATACGGGGGGGGGGGCCACACCACCAGAAATCCCTGCCACCAAGCTTCCTTGGGAAGCTTGGCCAAAAGATCAAATAGTTAAGGAACACCGAATAGTGAAAAGGAGGACACAAATGCTATGTATCATCATTTAACTCGCGTAGGGTTAGTGTTAATGATTGAGGGGGTGGTTAGTAAATTATGCAAACTAAGGGTGTGACCATACAAGACCCAAAGTAAAGTGACCCATTCGTAAGATAGAGCAATGTTATTCATCCATATCTTTTCTTAAATAAATTGATAATTTGTTACAATCTTTCTAAATTCATTACTTATATCAATCTAAATCATTCCCCCTACATAGAAATGTGTGTGCATCATTTGTTTTTTAGATAATTCAGTGGTAAAGTAAGGAGTCTTATGTTTAGATTTGAATCAAACTAAAGAAAAAAGTAAAGGGTCTTATGTTTTAGATTTACAATTATTTTATTTTGACTACACATATTGCTATAATTTTTATATTTCAAATATTTTCATGTATACATTGAAGGAAACTTGGGTGTATGCTGTAAAGAATACAAAGTTGTTTCTCATGATTTTTCTGCATGTGTTTATTTTTTGTGTTTCGTCTTTTGTAAAGTTAACTAATTATACATGGTTATGATGATTTTTGAGTATGAAATGATGGTTGTTTTGGTGGTTTGGATATGTATTGATGATTGTAAGTTTTATAGACATATTAGATTTTTCTAGATATCTATTTTTAAAAGAAACTCTGCCGAAATTTCTTGAAATTAGTAGCAACTAACTTGATGTTTTGGTGGTTGGATATGTGTTGATGATTGAGTATGTATTAACTTATTGTGGTGGTATAGTGAATTATAATAATGTTATGTCTGATTGTAAGTTATTTTATATTGCAAAGAGTCTTTAGGTAATGTAGTATTTTTAAAATTTTAATCTAATTTTTCGTTACGCCATGCATGCTTCAGGCACGAGCAATTACTAGTATATATAATAAAACATAACATTTTGAATCTTTTCTCATATTGAAGCACACAATGACAATTCAGATTCATTCTAATTTAATTTAGAAGCTCACATTTCATCTCACACAATAAAAAATTTAGCCCAGAAAAAAATCTCACATTTCATCTTTCTCTCCTTTTCACCACTCCCCTTACCCTTCTATTGACTAAGAAAAAAAGAAGGAAGGAAAGTGGTGGTGGTGGTGGTGGTGGTGGTGGTGGTGGATTGAGAAAGCCACCAACTCAATCAAAACTCTACCCCAATGTCTTCCTCTCCTTCAGCAACTGAAACCCTAAACCTTATAACCCCAATGAACTCACATTTCATCTCTCTCTCTCTCTCCCACTCCCCTTACCCCTCTATTGATTGAGAAATAAAGAATAGGAATGAAAGTGGTGTGGTGGTTGGGTTGATTGAGAAAGTTACCAACTCAACTCAACCCAACCCTACCCTAATGTCTTCTTCTCCTTCAACAATTGAAACCCTAAACCCTACAACCCCAATGGACGACCACGATTCCTCCTCCGATCAGTTAATACTACCACAACCTCTAAACAACAGCATTCATCAGTCCTCCACCGTCACTCAACCAACAGAAGAGATTGAAATCGAAGCTGGCGAGAAGCAAAGTGAACAGAACCGAGTCCGAAACAGAACCCGTCAAAGAGAAGAGAAACACCCGCCTATGTTCGTATTTCTGACGGACCGACGGGTTGTGTAGCCACGAGGAGACATGTAGAAACGCCCATGGCGAAGAGGAGCTCCAGCAGAGGCCCGATAAGACGTTGGACCCGACTTTGGAGAGGGGAAGAAGCTATTGACGAAGCCATTGTCGAGGGTTCTAATTCATATTTGGGACTTCAAAAGTGTTTGGTGAATTTACCTATGAAGTGGAGCTCATATAATTTAAGAAGCTTTCTTTTTGAGAAGGTTAGTTTGAGCATATCTTCCTGAAAATTGTTCTTTTTGGATAATGTATGTTGTCTTGAATGGTGAGAAATTGTGAGGAGGGAGAGGTAGATAAAATTGTGGAACAATGTGATGTATGAATTTCTGTAAAAGAAATTTTATATGGTTTGGTATTATTTTCCGTATAATGTTTATTTATGCAAAGCATGAAAACCATAAATAAATGGTATGATAACTGATTTATATAATATTGAGGTTCTGTTTTCACAGCCTTTTAAAAAAATGTCGGAATACATGCTTAAGAAATTTTTTATGTTCTCAAGAGATATTTTCAGTAAACCAACAATTTGGAAGATGGCATGAAGTCCATTTCAAATGTTTTCACATGTATCATAAAAGTAAAAAAATATCTCATAAAGATCAAGTTTTTTTTTATTTAATAACTCACATTGGCATGAAGTCCATTTCAATTGATTTCTCAAATATTTTAGCTAAACACATGGTCGTTTAAAGAAAAGTAAAAAAAAGAGAGAACTTGTTAGGAATATGCATGTGATTGGTATTCCTTTATTCGTATAATTTGATGACGAAGATGAAGTAAATGAATGAATATGCATATG